>JAGDYQ010000011.1:4253318-4279854 GCA_021962125.1 Bulinus truncatus
CTACTTTGTATTCTCTCTTTCTGCCTTCCTTCCTACTGCTGTATTTTCTCTTTCATCCTTCCTACTTTGTATTTTCTTTTTCCCACTTCCTACTTTGTATTTCTCTTTTCCCCCTTCCTACTTTGTATTTTCCCCTCCTTACTTTGTATTTTCTTTCCCACTTTCTACTTTGTATTCTCTTCTTCCCCTTCCTACTTTTGTATTTTCTCTTTCCCCCCTTCCTACTTTGTATTTTCTCTTTCCCCACTTCCCTACTTTGTATTTTCTCTTTTCCTTCCTACTTTGTATTTTCTTTCCCCTTCCTACTTTGTATTTTCTCTTTTCTCCTTCCTATTTTGTATTATATCTTTCCTTCCTACTTTGTATTACCATCTTTCCCCCTTCCCTTTGTATTTTCCTTCTCCCTTCCTATTTTATATTATCTCTTTCCCCCTTCCTACTTTGTATTCTCTCTTTTCCCTTCCTACTTTGTATTCTCTTCCCCCTTTCCTATTTTGTATTCTCTCTTTCCTTCCTTCACTGCCATATTTGTATTCTCTCTCTTTCTCCCTTCCTACTTTGTATTTTTCTCTTTTCCCCCTTCCTACTCTTTGTATTTTCTCTTTCCCCTTCCCTAATTTGTATTCTCTTCCCCCCCCTTCCTATTTTAGGCTCTCTCTTTCCCCCTTCCTACTTTGTATTCTCTCTTTCCCCCTTCTTACTTTGTATTCTCTCTCTTTCCCCCTTCCTAGTTTGTATTCTCTCTTTCCCTCTTCCCACTTTGTATTCTCTCTTTCCTTCCTATTTTGTATACTCTCTTCCCCTTCCTACTTTGTATTTTCTCTTTTCATCCTCTCACTTGTATTTTCTGTTTCCCACTTCCTACTTTTGTATTTCTCTTCTCTTCCCCTTCTTACTTTGTATTCTCTCTTCCTTTCTACTTTGTATTCTCTCTTTCCCTTCCTACTTTTGTATTTTCTTCCCCTTCCTACTATGTATTTCTCTTTCCCATTCCTACTTTCCTACTTTGTATTCTTCTTTCGCTCTTTCCCCCTTCCTACTTTGTATTTTCTTCATCCTTCCTAGTTTTGTATTTTCCTCTTCCTACTTCCTACTTTGTATTCTTCTTTTCCCCCTTCCACTTTGTATTTCTTCTTTCCTTTCCCACTTCCTACTTTGTATTTTCTCTTTCCCCCTTCCTACTTTGTATTTTTCTTCTTTCTCCTTCCTATTTTGTATTTTCTCTTTCGTCTTTTCTTACTTTGTATTCTCTCTTCCCCCTTCCTACTTTGTATTTTCTTCCCCTTCCTACCATGTATTCTCTTCCCTTCATTCCTACTCTGTTTCATTCTCTTCTTTCTGCCTTTTCCCCTTCCTACTTGTATTTTTCTCTTTTCATCCTTCCATTTCTGTATTTTCTTTTTTCCCCACTTCCCTACTTTGTATTCTTTCTTTCCCCTTCCTACTTTGTATTTTCTCTTTCCCCTTCCTACTTTGTATTTTCTCTTTCCCACTTCCTACTTTGTACTTCTCTTTCCCTTCCTTGTTTTGTATTTTCTCTTTCCCCCTTCCTACTTTGTATTTTCTCTTTTCCCACTTTTAATTTCTTGTATTTTTCTCTTTCCCTCCCTTCCTACTTTGTATTTTCTCTTTCCCTTCCTACTTTGTATTTTCTCTTTCTCCTTTTCCTTATTTTGTATTATATCTTTCCCCCTTCCTACTTTGTATTTTCTCTTTCTCCCTTCCTATTTTGTATTATCTCTTTCCCCCTTCCTACTTTGTATTCTCTCTTCCCCCTTCCTACTTTGTATTCTCTTTCCCCCTTTCCTATTTTGTATTCTCTCTTTCCCCCTTCCTACTTTGTATTTTCTCTTTCCCCCTTCCTACTATGTATTCTCTCTTTCCCCATTCCTACTTTCCTACTTTGTATTCTCTCTTTCTGCCTTTCCCCCCTTCCTACTTTGTATTTTCTCTTTCATCCTTCCTACTTTGTATTTTCTCTTTCCCACCTTCCTACTTTGTATTCTCTTTCCCCCTTCCTACTTTGTATTTTCTCTTTCCCACTTCCTACTTTGTATTTTCTCTTTCCCCCTTCCTACTTTGTATTTTCTCTTTCTCCTTCCTATTTTTGTATTTTCTCTTTCGTCTTTCTTACTTTTTGTATTCTTCTCTTCCCCCCTTCCTACTTTGTATCTTCTCTTTCCCTTCCTACTGTGTATTCTCTCTTTCCCCCTTCCCTACTTTGTATTTTCTCTTCCCCTTCCTACTATGTATTCTCTCTTTTCCCCATTCCTACTTTCCTACTTTGTATTCTCTCTTTCTGCCTTTCCCCCCTTCCTACTTTGTATTTTCTCTTTCATCCTTCCTACTTTGTATTTTTCTTTTTTCCCACTTCCTACTTTGTATTCTCTTTCCCCCTTCCTACTTTGTATTTTCTCTCTTCCCCCTTCCTACTTTGTATTTTCTCTTTCCCACTTCCTACTTTGTATTTTCTCTTTCTCCCTTCCTATTTTGTATTATATCTTTCCCCCTTCCTACTTTGTATTTTCTCTTTCTCCCTTCCTATTTTGTATTATATCTTTCCCCCTTCCTACTTTGTATTTTCTCTTTCTCCCTTCCTATTTTGTATTCTCTCTTTCCCCCTTCCTACTTTGTATTTTCTCTTTCCCCCTTCCTAGTTTGTATTCTCTCTTTCCCTCTTCCTACTTTGTATTCTCTCTTTCCCCCTTCCTATTTTGTATTCTCTTTCCCCCTTCCTACTTTGTATTTTTCTCTTTCATCCTTCCTACTTTTTGTATTTTCTGTTCCCCACTTCCTACTTTGTATTTTCTCTTTCCCCCTTCTTACTTTGTATTCTCTCTTTCCCCCTTCCTACTTTGTATTCTCTCTTTCCCCCTTCCTACTTTGTATTTTCTCTTCCCCCTTCCTACTATGTATTCTCTCTTTCCCCATTCCTACTTTCCTACTTTGTATTCTCTCTTTCTGCCTTTCCCCCTTCCTACTTTGTATTTTCTCTTTCATCCTTCCTACTTTGTATTTTCTTTTTCCCACTTCCTACTTTGTATTCTCTTTCCCCCTTCCTACTTTGTATTTTCTCTTTCCCCCTTCCTACTTTGTATTTTCTCTTTCCCACTTCCTACTTTGTATTTTCTCTTTCCCCCTTCCTACTTTGTATTTTCTCTTTCTCCCTTCCTATTTTGTATTATATCTTTCCCCCTTCCTACTTTGTATTTTCTCTTTCTCCTTTCCTATTTTGTATTATATCTTTCCCCCTTCCTACTTAGTATTTTCTCTTTCGTCTTTCTTACTTTGTATTCTCTCTTTCCCCATTCCTACTTTGTATTTTCTGTTTCCCACTTCCTACTTTGTATTCTCTCTTTCCCTCTTCCTACTTTGTATTCTCTCTTTCCCCCTTCCTACTTTGTATTTTCTCTTTCATCCTTCCTACTTTGTATTTTCTCTTTCCCACTAGCTACTTTGTATTCTCTTTCCCCCTTCCTACTTTGTATTTTCTCTTTCCCACTTCCTACTTTGTATTTTCTCTTTCCCCCTTCCTACTTTGTATTTTCTCTTTCTCCCTTCCTATTTTGTATCATATCTTTCCCCCTTCCTACTTAGCATTTTCTCTTTCGTCTTTCTTACTTTGTATTCTCTCTTTCCCCCTTCCTACTTTGTATTTTCTGTTTCCCACTTCCTACTTTGTATTCTCTTTCCCCCTTCTTACTTTGTATTCTCTCTTTCCCCCTTCCTACTTTGTATTCTCTCTTTCCCCCTTCCTACTTTGTATTTTCTCTTTCGTCTTTCTTACTTTGTATTCTCTCTTTCCCCCTTCCTACTTTGTATTTTCTCTTTCGTCTTTCTTACTTTGTATTCTCTCTTTCCCCCTTCCTACTTTGTATTTTCTCTTTCCCCCTTCCTACTTTGTATTTTCTCTTTCGTCTTTCTTACTTTGTATTCTCTCTTTCCCCCTTCCTACTTTGTATTTTCTCTTTCGTCTTTCTTACTTTGTATTCTCTCTTTCCCCCTTCCTACTTTGTATTTTCTCTTTCCCTCTTCCTACTTTGTATTCTCTCTTTCCCCCTTCCTACTTTGTATTTTCTCTTTCGTCTTTCTTACTTTGTATTCTCTCTTTCCCCCTTCCTACTTTGTATTCTCTCTTTCCCCCTTCCTACTTTGTATTTTCTCTTTCGTCTTTCCTACTTTGTATTCTCTCTTTCCCCCTTCCTACTTTGTATTCTCTCTTTCATCCTTCTTATTTTGTATTCTCTTCCCCCCCCCCTTCCTACTTTGTATTTTCTCTTTCCCCCCTTCCTACTTTGTATTTTCTCTTCCCCCTTCCTACTTTGTATCCCCCCCCCTCTTTCCCCCTTCCTATTTTGTATTCTCTCTTTCTCCCTTCCTACTATGTATTCTCTCTCTCTCTCTCCCCCGCGACAACCCGGTTTGTAATATAAATACATGCGAGTTACATGGTCTCCATGGTAATATATAGTCATCTCCCAAGCCGATTATATATTGTATATACAGTATATGGATTCTATGATACATACAATATTAAGAACGTGTTCTGAAATTGTTTTAACAGATCAGAGCCTGCTTTCGGTTGTTTCTTGAATGGAAATACGGAACAAAAGTTATCAATAAATCCACCAATGGATAAACTAACCGAAAGTAGGAAATAAGAAAAGGTCACGATGTCCGGATAAAATATTTACCGGTATTTCCAATCGCTCCACACTGGATGAGGTTTTCACACTGGATGAGGTTTTCACACTGGATGAGGTTTTCACTGATTCGTCTAATGTAGTTGAATGTATTGATATTGTTTTAAAGGGTATAGGGCCCATTATTAGGGAGAAGAAAGCATATACAGACGTTTCGTTAAAGTTTTATTTTCAATCGATGCTCGACTTTGAGTCTCATGGTAAGAATACATTTCAAAAACATGTCGGATGTAAAAGCTGTAATACCCCATGGTATCGTATATTTGTAATGACCGATTTCAGTAATGCCTCGGGGTGGGGGGACATTAATTTATTTATATAATTTTAACTTTCCCCTCTTCCACGGAGCGACGCTTAATTAGAAACATTGTGCGCAGCCCCGTGGCGTGAAAATTCTTCAGCAGGGGCCAGGCATTCTACAGCAGGGGCCAGGCAATAGCGGAGGGGGGGCAGGTAATACATTTTACTAAGTAGAACAAATAAGCGGGGGGGGGGGCAGAGAAAATGCAGGGGGGGGGGAGACCGCCCCCCCCTGGACCACCGCACGCAACGGGCCTGATTGTGTGTCACATTTCGGCAACCCCTTTCCCATCCCCATAGGCGTACAGGCTACATAGTAAGCGGACAACCCCCCAGTTCTCTTAAAGATACCATGAACAAATAAATTCGTTAAATATTAGCTACAGTACTTGTTCCCCATTGATATGACATTCTACTTTTTTCTTGAATTCAAAATTCTGCCGTCCTTGTGTTTTGCACCCATTTGAACCACAGTACGGCGTGGTCCTGCATGCAGCAATTATGATTCACTAGGGCTGCACTTTAAGCAATAGGCGTATGTCACTTTACAGCACTGTTGTCACAGCTTTTTGAAATCAAAAAGTTAATTGGGGTTAAAAAAATTCTTTTCATGTTTTTTTTTATTTTCGCGGAGCATTAGAACTGGCTTTACAGAGAACCACTGTTTCCTGGGAGCATTAGGACTGGCTTTACAGAGAACCACTGTTTCCTGGGAGCATTAGGACCGGCTTTACAGAGAACCACTGTTTCCTGGGAGCATTAGAACTGGGTTTACAGAGAACCACTGTTTCCTGGGAGCATTAGTACTGGCTTTACAGAGAACCACTGTTTCCTGGGAGCATTAGAACTGGGTTTACATAGAACCACTGTTTCCTGGGAGCATTAGAACTGGGTTTACAGAGAACCACTGTTTCCTGGGAACATTAGGACTGGCTTTACAGAGAACCACTGTTTCATGAACCACGGAATGGCCCCTGCATTTAGTGGCGGACATCTCGAACAAATAATTTTTTTTCTTACCATAAAAAACAATTGAACAGCTTTAGCTTGCTTATTGAGATCTTGGCAGAGAATATAAAAAAAATAGTATCAGAAAAACCAAAAACAAAGAACTATGACAGCTGAAAAGTTAAAATATTATAGTCCTATAATACTCCTATATTATAAAAGGTAAAATATTATAGTCCTATAATACTCCTATATTATAAAAGGTAAAAGGGGCATCTCTTATACTTATAAGACGCATTCGTTGTCTGTCTGTCTGTCTGTCTGTTCCCTTATAACTCAAGATCCAGACAAACAAATAACGTGAAATTTGTTACACATACACATAATTACATGGGGAAGGTTATAGGACAGGTTTCGTTTCATATCGATGGGTAGTTTAATTGTAATTAATTTTTTTTATTTTAGTATTTTACTATATTAAAGTAATCTCGACGGCGCCATAAATAAAATTCCTCTGTGACGTCATTTCCCTATGATCGAATAGAACTTGCGCGCTGGTGCTGTATTGTGCCTTTGTGATGCAAAGAATTGTTGATGTTTTTTCATGCTCTCTGATGTGTACAGTTTGAGGAAGGTAAAGGAATGAAGAAGGATTTTAGAAGAAGTGTGAAACCATAATAATAAGTATATATATATATATATATATATATATATATATATATATATATATATACATAGAGAGAGAGAGAGAGAGGAGGGGGAGGGAGAGAGAGATAAAGAGAGAGAGAGAGATAAAGAGAGAGAGGGGGTCAGGGGGGAGAGAGAGGAAAGGAGGGTAGGAGGGAGGGCGGGGAGGGGGAGAGAGGAGGGAGGGGGGGTGGACAGGGGGAGAAAAGGAGGGGGAGAGAGGGAGATGGGGAGAGGGAGTAGGGGGGAGAGGGAGCAGGGGGGAGAGGGAGCAGGGGGAGGCAGAGAGAAAGGAAGGGAGGGAGAGAGGGGGTAGGGAGGGAGAGAGAGGGGAGGGAGGGAGAGAGATAAAAAGTGAGGGGGGCAGGGAGGGGAGAGAGAGGGAATGAGGGAGGGAGGAAGGGGGAGAGAGGGGGAGGGAGAGAGAGGTGGAAAGGGGAAGGAGGGAGAAAGGAGGGGGAGAGGGGTTAGGGAGGGAGAGAGAGGGGAGGGAAGAAGAGAGGGAGAGGATGGGAGAAATGGGAGGAAGAGATAAAGAGAAAGAGGGGGCAGGGAGGGAGAGAGAGGGAATGAGGAGGGAGGAGGATAGACGGGGGGAGAGAGGGAGAGGGGAGAGAGGGAGATGGGAGAGGGACGGAGAGAAATTTGAGAGAGGGAGGGAGGGAGAAAGGGAGGGAGGGAAAGGGAGAGAGGGGGAGGGAGGGAGGGAGGGAGAGAGAGAGGAAGGGAGAGAGGGGGTAGGGAGAAAACAGAAGGTAAAAAGAAAACCTTATTTTAAACCCGGGCAAAGCCGGGTACTTGCAACTAGTAAACTATAAAGCACATGGACATTTGCCGAATCGCTACATTTTGAAAAAAAAATTGAGCTTCGCGGGTCCCAGAGCAAGGTACAAGCCACACCCACTGAGCTCTCTATATAGCACAGAACTTACTGGCTGGGCCTGGTTGCTACCCGCTCTCTTCATTCCTGTATTCAAATTATATATAGACTATACAGTGTATATATTATAGAGTCGAGAGACCCAGTGACATGCTTTATGGTTCAATTCAATTGAATCCATTGTCGCTGAAGCCCATGCCCTAGTACACATCAAAAGAAAACCAAGTTCCGGGTTAGTTCTTGTGTAATAGGAGAAGAAATCTTAAACCTAAAACGGTTTCGTAGGATCATAATAACACATTCATCTAAAACAGTTAGGATTAGTTTATTTTGAAAATTATTTATATTTATGATTGCTTTTTTTCCACAGCGGCTCCCAATCTAGGCTTCCCAATACCGAAAAGTGCACTTCTATATAAAATCCCATCAACGTAAGATAATAAAAATGCGAATTAAATTTCCCAGTAGAAACAAATATTTGTTGATGTGTTCTTATAAGAACTTCCGGCCATCAGGATAAACTAATTTTTTTTTTTACTTTATTGTTCTTCTGTTGGATCCTCTACAAGTGATTGTAAAACATCTTTTTTTTTGTATTTTTTTATTATATTATTATTATTATGCCTGCATTAACACTAAACACGAAACGTTAGTTTGGTAATCAGAAAACTGAAGGCCCAGTGAGTGAGGGCGGTCGTTTTTCTTATAAATCATGACATAAAGCTAATCATTTGTTCAAATGTAGTTAAAAAAAAATTAATTAAAATTGATAAAATGCTTATTAACCATTTTTTCTACTGCTTGATAACATTCTCCGAACCATATTTTAATTAAGCAATGAATACTATGAATGTTTGATAAATTTAAATAATTATTACATTTTTATAATGATGGAAGCATAACCTATTCAGAAGATATGTAGGCATGCATGTTGAAAACGTAGCTGTCCCTTTTTCCATGTGTAGAAAGCAAAACCAAATTACTGATAGCTAATTTTACCAGTCACTGGTCTGGAAGCAGTGACCTTGAGTCAGAATTTCTAAATTAGTCTAAAGTGACTAAAGACAAAGTAGTTACTAACCACTATATTACACACTTGCCAGATTTAGTTATCTTTATTAGTTATTATCTGTGGAATTGTAATTTATCATAACTAGATTTTTACTGTATTTTAAATAATATTCTCTAGTATCAGATCATCTTAAATATGGTAATAAAATAAATGAAAATAAAAGCATTATAATGCAGTTTTAAGAACTAGAAACACTGACCCCCATATATCCTGGATATTAAAACTGGAAATAACTGTTGCATGAGATATTTATTTTTAAATAGTATAGCCATAGGTGTTCTTGAGCTTCAAAATGTGGCTTGTGGCCATTAAAAGAAGATAGTTGAAGTGAAAGCTTATTTTTTATTGGTCGCATGTTTATGAGCCCCAGAAGGTCTTCTTGAAGTCCCTTTTGCACGAACCAGATAAAAAACAAACAAATGTAACTTTGTAATGGAAATCACATTTTCTTTATATATAGAAGCACAACATTAGTTTAGAAAAAATGCTATAATTATAAGTTTTAAATTAGTTTCTATTTTGGTGAGTTTGCTGGTTCGTCCTTAAATCTTTTGGATCTGTTATAACTTAGCTAGAAAGCTCAAAGTTGGCACACATGTAGATTCAACATGACAATACATTCTTGAATAATTTGAAGTCCATGATTATCATGTAAAAATACCCAGTATATCACCAATGCATATATGCATGAAATAAGCTTTTTTTAGTCTTATAGACTCACCAAAATTAGATGGAAATTTGCAACAATAGCAAGTTGGATTCTTTCACAACTAAAAAATAAAACAAAAAAATATTTAAAAAAAACTTTAAAAAAAGACTGGAATTTTTATTTTAATTATTAAAGAAAAATTAAATTTGGAACTATATATTTAATATGTGTGGCTTTTTCAACATCTTCAATTCATCATATACTCTTGATATCTGCCTAATATAGCAGAAGCTTCTGTAGGATAACCTTAAAAGTTAAAGCCAGACAGGCCAGTGTTAAATTATTCTTACTTTAAGACCTCCCCATATCACAAAAACTTACTTTCTCATACCAGAATCAACTCGTTTTCGTACATTTATTTAGTTATCTTATAATATGGTTTAATCTGAAAAAAAAAAGATTTTTCTAAAAAATGAAATAATATGCATTTTAACACTTTTTTTTTCTATTTTGAATCTTATGCCAAATTCACTTTTGACATTATCTTTGTTAGACCAGTCTATGGAATCTAATGTGTTATAATGTTAGCAAAATCAAAATTTTGTTTTTTTACAGTTTGAATACTATATATTGATTATATTATATAATATTTTAAGCCCTAACTGCCACAGGCATAGCAAACGGGCCACTGGTACAATCATTCTTGATGATTTCATAGCAACATTTGAGACATCCAATACAGTTAAAGTCTTGGATATTTAGTTTTCTTAATGCAAATTTAAAGTTATGATGTTGCAGTTAAGTTAAGTTGCAATTTTTTGTGTGGAAAACATGTACTTATAAAGATGTTTATGGAAAATTAGAAATGTATGTTTCTCTGTCAATTTAATAAGCATGCAGTAGTTTTGTTATATGGTGGTGTCTTCATAAAATGTTTTGTGTGTAGAAATGGTTCTCAGAAATGGTTAAATACTTTTTATAGATAACAGAAATGTTTGTATATAACATTTGGCTTAATAGGGAATACAACCAATGATGAATTCAATGAAAAGTAAATAAATATTATAAAGAAAAAATAAAATTATTGATATGTTACAACAGAATTATACTGTCTTTAGTTGTAATTGCATACATATGCACTTTCCCAAAAATGTCTGAGTTTTATGCACTTATCCCAGTTGAGAAAGTTATTAGTGTAACTCCCCCCCCCCTCCCCCCATCAAAAGATGAAACAAAAATCAAATAATTTGATTAAAAAATGCTATTTTAATTGAATCACAATATTTGATAAAAAACCATAAAAAAAAAAACTGAAAACAATTGTGAGGCTGGAATAATTGATGAAAAAAAAATATGGCTAGAGTTCTGCTTTCAAGATTTGTATAAAACTGTTGCTGCAACAAATTGTAATAGCTTAACTGTATTTATTATTATTGAAGGTTAATTCTCTTTCAGGTACAATTATTTTAATTAAAATAATAATAATATGAATCTTTTATCCTTTTTAAAAAAAAAAATCTTTAGTACTATTAATGTTCTGAGGTACCTAAACTTGCACCATGGATATTTTCTTGGGGGGGTTCTACATTTTGACTGTACTTTGTGCTGTTCTGTACCTGCTGACAAGAGCAGCACTACCTTCAGTCGCAGATGCCGCTTTTAATGTTTTCCAACGCACCTATCTTGTGGTTTACCTGCTGGCCATGAGTGAGTATAGATATTTTGTTGCTATATGTTGAGTGATTCTTCTGTTCATCTGATGTTTCATTTTAATAGGATTTGAATTGCTAAATATGAATGAATATAAGTAGGTCGCTATAACTATCATTAAAGGCAAATTTAAATGAAATTTGGCTCTTACTTCTGCAGTATTAAATATATTTTAAGCATTAAAAACTGGGAGATGCATTCATCTTTTGAGACCAAAATTAACTTTTTTTTATTGACACATGTCCAGGTATGCATTCTAGGACTAGTGACTAATGTATTGTCTTTGATTTTGATCAGATAATAGAGAGCCTGTCAAACTTATTTACTAAATAATTATCTAGAATGACTTCAAAACTTATTTACTAAATAATTATCTAGAATGACTTCAAAACTTATTTACTAAATAATTATCTAGAATGACTTCAAAACTTATTTACTAAATAATTATCTAGAATGACTTCAAAACTTATTTACTAAATAATTATCTAGAATGGCTTCAAAACTTATTTACTAAATAATTATCTAGAATGACTTCAAAACTTATTACTAAATAATTATCTAGAATGACTTCAAAACTTATTTTACAAACTGAAATAATTTTTTTAATCTTTTGAGTTGTGCTTAACTAGTTTGGTTTTTAACTAAAAAGTAAAAACTATTTAATGATAATTTTATTTTATTTTAGTATTTATTTTATTTTAGTATTTTATTCTTCATTTACAATTTTTCATGTTTATGTAAAAAAAAATTTTTTTTTTTTCTATTGCTTGTTTCAGTGTCTAAAATACTGTTTTATACACTAAATATTTTTCATTATATATTTTACTAACTAACTTGTTCTTCATCTCCTTCAATGCTGGACAGTTGTGGTTTTTAAAAATAATTCTTTCTTAATTTATTTAGCTGGAGATTGGCTGCAGGGACCTCATGTCTATGCTTTGTATGAAAGTTATGGCATGACCACAGAACAGATTGATATCTTATTTGTAGCTGGATTTGGTTCCAGTATGATCGTTGGAACAATTGTAGGTTCCATTGCTGATAAATAGTAAGTAAGGTCAGGCTATTTGATATATACCAACTCATTTTGAAATCATATACTTCTTCTGGATTGTTTAAGTTTAATATTAGTTTTTGGAATTAAACAAACTTGTCACTAAAATGTAGCATTAGCAACCTTGTGCACTTAAGATTAGTAAGTTGTTTTTTTTTCTAAAAAAAAGCTCAATAAAATGGAGATTTTTTTTTTTTTTTGTAAAATATTGAATCTGTTTAAAGATACATCAATTTAAAGTAGTTTTGATCTCATTTTGAAATAAAATTGATTTTTCCAGATTACCTATAGACTTATTAGAGATTCTTTTCATATTTCGATTAGTCTTTTTTCCCTCTAGAAAAGCGGCTAGAATTTTACAAAAAAATTTAACAGGAAATTTATTAACTAAATGTGGATAAAAATGATTTCCACTGAAATAATAACACTTTTTCTATAGTATTCTACTAATTGTAATCTATCCAAAAGCTGCTGTATATATTAGTAGAAATATCTATGTATTTTATCTGACAGACAATACAAGCCAGTAGAATAAAAATGGTGACATGCTTACAAAAAAAAATCATGTCCAGAAATGGTGACATAAATAACTGTTGAGATTTTGATAATCAATTTTTTTTAGTTCTTTTATTGTCTCTTACATGTAGCTAAAGACAAATTTTTTAAACTTATTTTGTGAAGCTGTTATCTACGCGTATGCTACTGCAACTATCTTCTGAAGCTGATTGCTACTATTGTCTGAAGCTAACTGCTATTACTGAAGCTAACTGATTTTATTGATTGAAACTAACTGCTATTATCTACTGAAGCTAACTGCTATTATCTACTGAAGCTAACTGCTATTATCTACTGAAGCTAACTGCTATTATCTACTGAAGCTAACTGCTATTATCTACTGAAGCTAACTGCTAGTATCTACTGAAGCTAACTGCTAGTATCTACTGAAGCTAACTGCTAGTATTGACTGAAGCTAACTGCTATTATTGACTGAAGCTAACTCATGCCTAAGGGCAGACCAAGAAGCAGATGGTTAGAGGAGGTGGAGAAAGACCTTAAAGCCATAAGAGAGTGGAGGAAGAAGACCATGGATCAGGAAAAGTGGAGAGTAGTACGGCAGACCAGGGCCCTAAATGGGCTGTAGAGCCAAAGGAAGAAGAACTTCTATTTTAATTGGCTGAAGCAAACTGCTATTATCTACTGAAGCTAACTTCTATTTGTATATACATTTCAATATGCTTTAAATTTGTCAGCTGTAAATGTATTGAACATATTGTTCATTACAAGGACCAGCTGCAACAAATACTCTAATAACTTTCTTCATTAAATAAATGACCATTTAAATAGTAAGGTATTAGTGATGTTTGATATGTTTCATGTATAATGAAGTAAAGATGATGTTTTTTTTAAAATATATTTCAGTGGGAGAAGAACAAATTGTATATTATATGGTGTATTGTATGGAGCAGCTTGTATTACTAAAGTAAGTTCTATCAATTGATAATTAAAATATTATCTGTTTGAATGTATCAATTTTAATCTCTTTTATAGCTCAGCCTTGTTTTTTATTCATTATTTTCTCACCTAGCACTTTGGTAACTTCTGGGTTCTTATGATTGGACGTTTGCTTGGTGGAACAGCAACCTCCATTCTTTATAGCGCATTTGAATCCTGGTTAGTCTATGAGCATCATAAGGTGTGTAATAAATCTATTTCTGATTTTTTTACAGATAATTTGAAAATCAATAGATGCATTATCCTAGTTACAATTTTAGAAGAAAGTACTGTTGTCAAATGGGTAGTTTTAAAATGTAATGAACTAGTCAGTGAATAAATGTGCATTTGAAGGTTAACTTGTTGACATATTAGTATCAAAAGTGAAGGAATAATTAGGCACTGTACTAACAGTGAATCTCTCTGTATATATAATCTGAACTTTTTGTCTTTCTGAACACTGATGTCTTTTCTTAATACTGTACATTTTGCTTCAAATTAGGTATATACTTCTTAGATACCATAAATCTACTTATGTAAAAATATTTTGTGTCAAAATATATTCTCTTAAAACAAATAAAAGGGATTTGGAGGTGTAAATATTGTTAAATGCTCTCAAAGGAAAATCACCAAACAAACAGGCGTAGGTTCAATAATGAGCATTTAATAATTTATAAACAATCAACAATTACAATGGCCACTGTCATTCAAAGTACATTGGTCCCAAATAAGTTGATGGGTCCGATGTACATTGTTTCTACACATTATGTGGTGTAAATCACATAGGACCGTTCACTTAAAACAATATTACTGTGTTGTACATTATCAACACAAATACATGGAAAGGCTAGTATCTAATAACATTAATTTATTTTTTAGAGCATTTTCGAAAAAAAATGCTCTATTGTCCCCGTTTTGTCTGTCTGTCATCACCCTAGATCTCAACAACCATAAGTCCTAGACCCATGATGTATATATCATTTTGTAGGTCTTGGCCTGCCACGTGTGCAGCAAAAGTTCATTTCGCGATCTGACCTCAGAGGGCCGTAAAAGGGGGCTTAGTACCGTTTTTTACTATATAAGCTATATTAATAAAGGAGCGCCTATATCTCAGCAACTATAAGTCCTAGACCCATGATGTATATATCATTTTGTAGGTCTTGGCCTGCCATGTGTACATCAAAAGTTCATTTCGCGATAGGACCTCTGAGGGCCGGGCTTCAGGGCTCCTAAGGGGCTTATATATTATATATACACCTTGTACGTTCAATAACCCATTCATTTGGTGCGAAATACTGCAGCACGTAGTTTCACCAAGATTTATTAAGAAACTCATCAAATGAAATAGTAAGCTTGTGTTCTGAGTTTAATTGAAAGTATCAGAGCTATGCAACAATTGACGGAGTTTTCGGACGATTAAATGACTATAATTTCGAATGTTTTCAATTATGAGTCCTATTTCAGTAACCACAAACCACTTGTAGTTAGATTTTAGAGACAATAATTTTTTTTCAAATATAAAGAAACGTCTTTATAATTATTTTTTTTACAGATATATGCATTACACAATTGAATTTATAAACATTTACAAAATTTACAAATATTTACTGAAAGCTAACAAACGTACTGATACATAACACGAAAATGCGCTAACACGTCTTGTGTCCAGAATGGAACAGGCTTAATTGCTTGTTTGTTTTGTATCTGTTTATGAAGATTGCATTTTTATTAATTTCAATTCAACTAATAACAGTCTGTTTTTGTTTAACTTTAGTTCTTCACTATTTATGTCTGATGTGCTGGCAGCTCCACTTGTATAATTATAATATTTGTTATAAATTAAATATATTATTACTTAATAATTATATATTGCAATATTATTTGCCTTTTGAAATTCATTATTTCATTATATGTTTTAACTCCATGAACTGCTCTTTTTCTTGCCAGCGAGGATTTGATGCCAATCTGTTGGGGAATATATTCAGTTTGGGAGTTCTTGGAAACTCAGTTGTGGCCATAATAGCAGGATTGGTGGCACAGAAATTTGCAGATTTATTTGGCTTTGTGTAAGTATAAATTTTTGATAGTAGTTTTGTTAATGTAGCTATCTTGGTGAAGATGAGAATAATTTTCTGCTTATCTCTGCTAGAGCTCCATTTGATGTGTCTTTAACTGTGCTGTCCTTGATGGTCATTGTCATCATTATGACCTGGACAGAGAACTATGGTGACAAGACCAGCAACATTTCACATTCCTTTAGTGTGGCGATGACTGCCATCAGCCAAGGTAACTTAAAATTTCAATATTTTTCATATTATTAACTCATTAGGACCATAAGCCAGTATACCGGCTGTGAAAAGATATCCAGAAGGACCAAAAACTGACTATCGGTTTATCATAATATCGCTATTATTTTGATTTGTTGTGATTTGATATTTGTTTTCATGCTACACATATTAATTCGTTTTAATAACCATCACTTTATTTTGTCAAATTTCTAATTATTTTGCTTCATTCTTTGTCAGAGTTATTGATATTAGTTTGATATAATCAAAGATATTTTTTTTCCTATATAAAGAAGATGATGCCCTTTTTCTGAGACCCCCTCCTCTTATTTACTTATTTCTTTTACTTTAAATTAAGATAAATCACAATTTTTTAATCTGAATATGTTGTACTATTAACTAATATATGACTTTAAATGTTATTCTGCATAATTCTATACAAATTAGTGTAAAAACAATACACTAAAAGTTTTGGATTTTTTTTCCCAATTAATTTAAAAACACTGATAACTTTCTCAATCTCTGATGGAATTTTATGAAACATAGTGCATTGTGTATGAAATTAAATGTACATTACAAAAAATGTGCATGTATGATTGTTAGAAAAATTTATTGAAAACTAAAAATTTCAATTGAAAATTATCTGTCGTTTGAAAATATACGACATTTTTTTTTTTATCCAAACTTTGATGCCATCTTTGTAAACTAGAACAATTTTCTTCTAAAATAATATACAGCATGTTATGCTTTTTTTACCAGCATTAATTAAAATAAAAACGTGTTGATTTCTTTTTTTACACCAAATATTTAATTTGCTCCTCCAGTCCCTGAGCTGAAATTAACATTATCGTTTGAATTCTCAATTATATATTATAATGTTGGAAGAAAATATACTGTTGAATTTATTTGTCATTCAAGTAAATCTTAATGCATATAGGCTTTTGGTTTAACTTAAAGTGACATTTTTTCATTATGGTTTCATATTTACAGAGTAAATGATTGACTTTTTTCCTCGCAGAATTAGAGATTTAAAAAAAAAAACTGTTTTCAGATCACAAAGTTTTATGCCTGGGACTGATTCAGTCCTTATTTGAAGGTGCTATGTATTGTTTTGTCCTGGAATGGACACCATCCCTTAGTATCATTTACAAGAATAAGTTCAATGCGGCAGACGGAATAGAAGAAGTTCATACAGATATTCCACATGGACACATATTTGCAGCTTTTATGGTTTGTTATTATTTAGTGGATTTTATTTTATTTGGTATATTTTTTTGTCAAAACTGTCTGGCATTTTTTTTTTTTTACTTTTGCCACTTTTTAAATTTTTTATAAATATAGAACAATGTTTAGGTTTTTTATAGTATTTGTTTGGTCTAGAAAGATTTCATAAAAAGAGTTAAAAATATCTAAAATTACAACCAAACTCAAGTATGAACACAAACTATCATTACCTGTTATGCTAGAAAGCCTAATTTGGGGACATTTACGTTGTCTTTTTTGTAGTAAATCTTTAAACTGGCCTATATGTCTGTATCACATCATTTTAATTTATGGTTGATTCATTCTTGCGTTCAACCACCACAAACCCTACCATGTTAAATAGTCATGTCCAAGAATGCTGACCACTGAACTACTTTGTTTGCAATGCTACCAAGTCACTGGAAATCATACTTTATTGCTTTAACACTGTCTCTGATTTTGTTGCCGTCATAACTCAACCATCTAACTAGTTCTTTATTTAAATTGATACCGTGAATTTTATAAATCGCATATAATGAAGCAAATAATTTATCACAATTTGGTCACTAATACAATCCTACCTTGAAATCCCAATGCTCCAAAATTCTAACAGCTTTAAATACAAACAATAGTTGTCAGCAAAATTTACTTTAGAATTTGGTTGTATTATTTCTTTGGCCACTTTTTTTTTATAATGAACACAAATGATATTTCCCAACAGTGCATATTTTCCAACTTTGCTTTTATGACCAGGAAAACTATAAAAATGTCTCATATTAGTTATAAATAATGACCATATTCATTTGTTTGGAATCATATTCAGTGACAAAATGCCATAGAAAACTGTATCATTGTACATTTCTGTAAGAGTCAAGATATTAAACTTAAAATTTTCAAGATTTTTTAATTATACTGTAAGTCACTTTCTTGAACTTGTCCTCAGATGTAATCTCCCATCATGTTTTCATTGTTTTGTACTTGGTAGCGACGTTCAAATTGCTGTGTATCTTGTTGAAAGCATCCCTTTTGCTCCTTAGAAAAATTACCCCTATGTCAAGGTGTCATCAAGCATTAGAACCTTAAGGGGCATTCAGCATCCTATTGTATAGTACTTGCACACAATGGTTTGAACCAGTTCTACATAATAGTCTGTCTTGTGGTTACTAAGGAAACCTCACAGCATTTCAGTAAACTTTGCCAAGCCACTGTCTCTTTGAGGAAATTCTTGTTTTCATCTTGGCCTTTGTAAAGATATTTCCAAGATGCGAAAGCTGGAGACTCTTTACCCAGACCAGTGGTGGCAAACCTTTTTGGGGTCGCATGTCCAAAATTCAACCAAAAAAAAAACACTTATTTATACCAAAGTTAAAGGAAGTGATATTTTAGTCGAGTGCCATAGGTTTGTCACATGGGACCTAAACTGTTTCCTGAGACCAAAGTTGATATGGCGAGGTGGCATAAGCACCATGTGGGGCCCCATTTGGCTTTTTTCCTAAAGAAATTTGGTGGTTAAGCTTATTGCTGGCCTTGCTATCCCATAGGCAAAGGTAGCAAGGATATTTTGTGTAACTGCCCTGTAAACCCATAAGGAACATTACCATCTTCAAATCTCCAATAAAAAAAAATCATCTCCATCAAAGTCTTGAGGCTGTTGTAGTCTCCATTTAAGTGCACAGAGTGAGCCAAAGAAATCTGAGGATACTTGTTACCATTATGTAGCAGCACAGCCTTTAAACTTCTAGATGAGCTATTTGTGAAAAGTCACCACTCTTGCGGATTAAAGACAATTCTATTAGCAACTAATAAACCAAAGCAAAGGTCTGATGCCCATTCAACTTGAACACTTTCATTCAGAAGGTATCACTATTTCACTTTAGATATCAGCACTGTGTGTCCCACATCTTTTATCAAGTCTTTGACATCATCTTGATTGGGGTAGTATCTCTCTGTATATACCATCTGACTCTATAGACTGGATCTGATACAGTACACAGAAAAGCATATGTGCGAAACAAGGAGAGATGTAGAATATTCTACTACACGGCTATAATGATATAGATAGTTTTTAGAACAGTCTAGAATATATTCAACTGACATCTAGACATGTGATATACTTGTTTATTAAAATGTATGATTTCAAAATATCAATGTCCTGGTACCAAAAACTAAGTTTATGAGTTAAAATAGGTGTTGATATTCTATTCATATCTAAATAATCAGAAAGTAACTATTAAAAAAAGACAAAACAAAAGAATTTTACACATTGAACCTTAATTTAGTCGATAAGGGAAAAATCTTATCCTCATTACCACCAAAAGAAACCTTAGGATTCATTATTATGGTTGTTAAGTCTTTTTTTTTTGTTATGAAAACTTTCCTTTTATCAATACTATGGGATACCTGTAATTTTATTTTATTTTATTTGATTCATTAAACATAATTTTTTAAATCAAATATTCTTCATCGTATTTACTTAAGTTATAGCCATATGTGATCTACATTGTAGGTTGCTCTTATGATTGGCTCATCACTTTTTAAATTATTATCAAAATACACTTCAGTGGAGTCATTTATGAGGTGAGTTTGAATTTCATTGGCTCGTGAACTTTTAAAATGATTACTGCGCTATAAATGACTTTGTAAGGTTGTCACCAAGAGGTTGTTTATGGGGTAAAAAACTTTTATTCCAGGAATTCTTATATTGTCTCTTTTACTATTTTTACAAACCATATGACTGCCTTGGTCTGTATATACTTTAACAAACTGATTTATCCATTCTCCAGGGGTGTTCTGTTTGTGGCAGCTCTCAGTTTAATGACTCCAATACTTTATAAAGGTGTAAGTATTCGTTTTGGTTGATTCATAAAATGACAATAAAAAAAAAGTTTTCCTTTTTTTAAATTTAATTACCGTATTTCCCCATGTATAAGCCACCCCTTTTTTCCAAAATTTTCAAGCCCAAAAAGTAGGGGGGTGGAGTGTATGAGTGATTATTATGAATCTTGAATTTTATTTCTTTGTAAATTTTCTTTCTTTATAACTTGTTTCTCTAGTAAAATATTTTTTTCAAAAATTCAGTCCAAAAATTGGAGGGGGGGGACTTATACAAAGGGGGTGCTTATACATGGGGAAATACAGTGTTTAATGCTTTTGTTGACTAATTTTTTTTATGTATTCACTGAAGTTATAATTATATCCTTTAATCACTGTTGACAAGTTGAAAATATGTTTCCACACATGTATTTGATAAGTAAATCACTTTGTATCTCATGTGCAAACAGAACCAGTTGGTAATCTTTATTGGTTTCTTGGTGTTCGAGATGTGTGTTGGTATATTCTGGCCATCGATGGGGACATTGAGAGGAAAATACGTTGCTGAAGAGAGTAAATATAATTTATGTCTTACTTTATACATTCTAGTTACATTAAGTGCATTGATGATAAGAATGTGCAATGAACTCAGCTGTGAATATGTTATTGGTGTATTTGTTTTTATAGCTGAAATGCTTTTATGTGCTGTTAGAAGTTATTCCTCCTTTTAATTTTGGACCAATTCTTTTTCAGCCAGGGCAACCACAATGAATATTTTCCGTATTCCACTTAATATGATTGTTGTTGTCATCTTACTGCAGGTAAATAAAAAAGCAACAATATTAAAATAATTAATTAATCAGGTTATTTGTCACAAACTAACGACAGGCTACAGTTTTCAGAGCTGTCTTTTAGTTAATAAGAGTTGGGGTGTGTTATAAAAAAAAAATTTACTTCTTATTGTGGTTTTGTTTGAATGGATAACATAAACTGACTTAAACTTTTTTTAGTCCGTGTTTTATTTATGAGTTAAATTCTGGCTACTTGTTTCTAAATAACCTAGAAAATTTAACTCTACAGTAGAGTTTTTTGTCGGATTTGTGGATTTTAATATTTTGCATTCTAAAAAAAATGAGGATGTGAAATACAAAAGTGCAAGGGGTTCATGTAATGAAAATCTCAGGAACTCAAGATAAATTGGAATCAGCAGAAAGTATCGGTCAAAAGAATTTTCAAATTAACATTGGGGAAACTTTTTGTTTATCATTAAATTATTCGATCTCTAGAGTTTGAGCTTAAAAAAATTGTAAATTAAACTTCAAATCATATAAAGTATTTTGCTGAAGGCTGGTAATAATTTTTTTAGTAAATTGATTCAAAAATAAGTTTTATGAAAATAAAACTTTCAAATTTTTGAATTTTTTTCTCTATGCTGATTTTATTTGTGGATTGAAATAATTTCTATGAGAACAGAAAAATATTTCACTAATGCAACTATATTTAATAGATTTTTTTTAATGAAAAATAATTATTATATGAATGTAATAATTAGGATTTTAAACTTCAGTTATGATTTTAGCTTTCCAAGAAGAATGTTTGGACTATAATGCCACTTTAATGAACGTACTGAATACAAATGGTATGTTTATATAGGAATCTAACTTTTTTTTCAGCATTTGGAGAGAGATACTATTTTTGAGTTTTGTGCTTTTTTTCTGCTAATCGCTGTGGTCTGTCAGCAGTGGCTGTTTACGTGAGTTTGTTTTTTATTTATTAAATTTTTTTTTTAAAATGTCATAAAACTCTTCAAAAATTATTATTTATGAGTTGAATGTATGAGGCATTGTTATACCACATCCACACTGCTATTTGAAATCTTTTTTTTTTATATCAAAGAAAATGTAGCTTTTGCATGGGTTAGTTTTATTTGGATGTAAGTGTAGTTTTTTTGTGTGTGCATCACATCTTTATAGAGGACTGTTTTATAATAACTGGTAGCTTATGTTCATTAAACTTAAATAATTTTCAAATTAGTTTTTCCCCCTCTTTAGTGACATTATATTGTTTAATTCTACTTTTCTTAAAGGGATGCTTTACACAAAAAACCAAATTAACTTAGGTCTCTAAAAAAGCAGCTAATGTGATTTGCTCCTTATTGAGTCTGTTTAATTTCTGACATAATGCTTGAACTGTTTGTATTACATTTTCATCTTTATATCTCAATTTATATTAAATTAGTAAATTTAAACCTTGTCTTTCCATTTGTATGAATCATTTTAATGTTGATCCCCTTCAAGTCAGCTATTTTTTAGGTAATGAAGTCGATGCTTTTAGCTAATGCTTGTTTTATAAAACATAAACAAAATTAATATAAGTTAATAATAATTACTCATTCATACTAAAGGAGATATTTTTGGCGACATTTTTTTACTGAAAAAGAAAAGAAACCTTTAGCTATACATTAGAATTTTGGCTTTTTAGTGCATTTAAAATGACTTTTGCTGTATGCATAGAAAGACAAAATGTTTAAAATATTCATATTCTTTTTCATACTGTATTGTTCTCCTAAGATATTTTATCAATATATTAAAATATCAACATTTTCCTTAGAGCTTTATTTGTGTCTCCACAGTATCACCCAGTTTGGGGACCACTATCATAGCCTATAATGTTCCCATTAATTAGTGAGCTGGAAAAGTTAATTGCAGATTTTCTCTAAAAAATTATTTGAACTAAATCTAATGTTGCTTTATTTTTTTTCATTAGAACTTTAAACAAATCATTTTAATATTTTGTTAGTAACTACATGAATAGTCAAAATGATACTAACGCTGTTTTCTTTTGAAAATTATTCAAATTTAATTTCTAATCCAACTCTTCATCAACACTCCTATGCATTAAAAAGACTTTTTTTTTTAATACTTAAATAATGATTTTTTTAACAACTAATTTTGTGAAGTGTTATTGATTTAATAAGTTAAAATTGTTGCTTTCTTTACTTTCCAATCTATTATTGATGCTCGTTAGTTTATATTTGATTATGTCGTTAGTTTGATTTACTCTGTTTTCAGTTTGACCTCTTCAGCTTCAGGCCCTCATAAACTTTCATTGGTAATCAATCTCAAAGTCTTTTTTCTATCTAAACTTTCAGGCATGTAGGACTCCATTAATCTTGCATTTTCATAGTTGTCAGCATGTCATTTTTTTTCAAATGCAACCTATACAACCACTTTCAACTGCATTTCATAAAATAATTCTTTTTTTAAAGTGTTGGTTAAATGCCATATAAACTTGTGACCTTAAAATACCTCAGACGAATTAAATGCATTACACATGACAGCTGAATATATATATATATTTATATGAATAAATAAATATTTATTTATTTATTTAACAATATATATACAAGTAAATTGTATCTAGAAATGGTGAACGTGTTAAATGAAATAAATCAAAGGAATGAAATGTGTAATCCAGAGATTTTAAATTTTTTTTTAAATTTATGTATACCCTAACATTGAAGAGCAAGGTGCTTGTGCTTAATGTCTTTTGATTTATTCAAACAAAAATGAATATTTATAAAAAATGCAGATTTATGTATAAATATGTGTTTACTAGATACACATTATTGAATAAAACATTTTTGGAATAAACAAACATACCTTTTTTCCCAGTCAGTATTTGTAAAATTAGTTACAAATTATCAATTGTTTGTTTAAGGGCCTAAAATGAAATTTATGCTTTTTTCACTCATTAGTATAATTTAGCTTTTAGTGTTCATGGTACTAGTTTAAAAATAATTATTAAATTATTTACTAACCTGCTATCCTGCTAATATCTTTTCACATTAGTTTGAAATTTTTAATCATCTGCTAATGTCTTGAAAATTTATTTCTTTAAAAATTGTATTAGATTAACTCTCTATTATATTTTAGTAAAAAGTAAAAGAAAAACATTTCAAGCTTATACATAATTTTAGTTGCCTTTGCTAGAATTTTCTGTTTTTTTTTTTGCTATTTGATATACTTGTATACAATTAATTAGGACAATGCTGTTCTTTATTTAAACTGCTGGAATTAATGCCATGCTTCTATTGTGTATGTGACAAATAGTGGTGTGGATTTTTGTTTCTTTTGGGTTTTATTCCACAGAACAGACTATATCATAACATATTTATTTCACATTTTTGCATTTATTTTTAAAAATTTTGAATGCTTTAATTCTATTTCCTGTTTCATTAACTATCTGATTTTTTTTTCATTATAGGTTATATGAAAACTTACCTAAAACTAACTCTTTGAGTAAAACAGTCGATACCTTAAGGAGCGAGAGTTCAGTTGAAGAGCAAACAAAGAAAGCAGTAGATGATGAAGAAGAAATAGTCTAATCAAACTTGAAACATTGACAATGACAAAATACATTTTTCAGCATCAGGTTATTAAGTGCATTCTGGGATATTCTCTAAGAATTAAAATGCTTTTACATTCTTTTCCTATTGTAAGTAATATTTTAAGCCTGTGGATCTCACTTGGTTGACTTACACTACTTACACTAATTACACTTCTTACACTACTTACACTACTTACACTTCTTTCACTACTTACACTACTTTCACTACTTACACTACTTACACTTCTTACACTACTTACACTACTTAATTAAATGAAAAGCCAAAATATTACAGTAGATTTATTTACCTGGACATTTTTTCTACAATAGCTATATAAGCTAGAGAACTCACTAAAAGTTTTCCGCTGATGTGATACTCAAGTTAGAAAATATAAAATTAAAATATCGTTGCTCAGTAGGAGAGACTGGATTATAATTTATTTGAAATTTTTCTTTCTGTTATTTATTTGTTTTTACCATAAACATTTAGAATCATAGAAATTTATTTTCATTTGTTATTTATTAGGATTTCACTGAACAATTTATTTTCAAATTAATTTTTCAAATTGTATGTTTATAAATTGCTTTTGCTGCCACAAATGTGATATTTCTTTTCCTATTTTTCAAATTCATACAAGTCTGGTATATTGTTTAAAAATTTACAACCATGCACACGTTATAGACATTTTTCTGTGAAATGTACTAAGCATTTGAACTTGTTAATTTTGAGTCATTGATTTGTACTACAGGTCATTCCAGTTTCAGTTTCTTTATTTGTTTGTCGCTGTCCTGAACTTGATGTTTTATGTGTGACAATTTTTCATTTGGCTGTCCCATTTCTAAACTCACCATTTGATATGTGATGTTTTTTTTGTTATTGTATCACCATTTTATTTTTTTACTACTCCTTGAGCTGAATATTTTATTTCACTTTAACAGCTCAGATGATCTGGTTTTTCTTTTATATACATAAATATTTTTTCTTTACTTAGACGTTCAATAATTTCTTGTGGCTTTTCTTTTATATAACATGCACTTTTTTCCCAAAAGTAAGTTGTACAATGAGGGTACATCTTATGGTCTGAATGCCGTCTCGCAAGTCTGTAGAATGTTTTTTTTTCTTATTTTCCTTCTCTAAAAACTTAATGCGTCTTTTGTGTCATATTTTCTGTAAAATACAGTTTATATATTTATATCAAATGAAAAACCACTTATAACATTTAGTCACTCATCATGAAATCTTGATTTTACCAAAATATGAAGTTACAGAACAAAAACATAAACTTCATAGTGGCTTTAGTTAGTTGAAATTTAATACGGTTATTTTTTTAACCATATTAAAACTGAAATTCTTTTTTTTTTTTGGTTTTAAAGTTCATAGTTTATAGTTCATAGTTTATAGTTCAAGCTTTCTCATAGTAAACAAAATAAACAAATAAAATAAATCTGTATTGAAGTAAATAGCTGGCAACTACAGAATATGAATATGAGAATATGAGAATTAAATTTAAAAAGAACTAGTTGTTGATTGACAATGCCTCAAAAAAAAAAAAAAAAAAAATCAAAAATAAGATTTTCAAAGTTTTACAAAATAAAAGCTAGACAATGGCTGTCAATAGATTTTTTGCAATACTTTTGCCAATTTTTGTTGTATTTATCAAATGTTTAAAAAACTAACTAAAATGTAATTATATCAACCTATTTTTACATAAAACGGAATATATTTCAATAATAATAAAGATATTTTTTTATTGCAAAATTTCATAATCTTAAAGAAAACTTGGAACTTATTTAAATTTTCAAATTTTTAATCAATACAAAAATAAAATCATGCTTTCGTTTGTTAAGATTTGTATCTTATCTGCCAAACTCCTTTATTCTAAACCTATGGTTCTTAAAATTTTCAGATGCTCAGTAATTTTTCAATACTCTTTTTTTCATTACACACGTGAGAAGCAACCATGTCACTCAGGGCTACAACAATACATTAAGGCTACAATTCTTTCTTATGCTTGGCTCTAAAATACTGTATCTTGTTAGGCAGTCAAGAATACTTAATTCTTTCCTGTGTTTCAGTAAGATTATACTATAGATATATTGTTTTTCTGTCATTTTTTTAGTGACAAAGTGAGCACATATTGATTCTTCCTACCACCCCCTTCCCTATTGCAATGACATCCAGTTTCCATTTGTATCGTTATCTTCAAGTAATCAAGTTTATTATTTTCATAACTATCCTGCCAGTATACACTAAAATTCCTTAGCTGGTTGTGGAAATTCTATACTTGACTTCAACACAGCCTAACTGTCTTTTC
>JAGDYQ010000011.1:4280354-4663732 GCA_021962125.1 Bulinus truncatus
GGCTATTTGATTTATACCAACTCATTCTGAAATCATATACTTCTTCTGGATTGTTTAAGTTTAATATTAGTTTTTGGAATTAAAAAAACTTGTCACTAAAATGTAGCATTAGCAACCTTTGTGCACTTCAGATTAGTAAGTTGTTTTTTTTCTAAAAAAAACTCAATAAAATGGCGATTTTTTTTTTGTAGTAAAATATTGAATCTCTTTAAAGATACATCAATTTAAAGTAGTTTAGATCTCATTTTGAAATAAAATTGATTTTTCCAGATTACCTATAGACTTATTAGAGATTCTTTTCATATTTCTATTAGTCTTTTTTCCCTCCAGAAAAGCAGCTACAAAAAAATTTAACAGGAAATTTATTAACTAAATATGGATGAAAATGATTTCCATTGAAATCTATCCAAAAGCTATGTATTTTATCTGACAGACAATACAAGCCAGTAGAATAAAAATGGTGACATGTTTACAAAAAAATCATGTCCAGAAATGGTGACATAAATAACTGTTGAGATTTTGATAATCAATTTTTTTTAGTTCTTTATTTTCTCTTACATGTAGCTAAAGACAAATTTTTTAAACTTATTTTGTGAAGCTGTTATCTACGTATGCTACTGCAACTATCTTCTGAAGCTGATTGCTACTATTGTCTGAAGCTAACTGCTATTATCAACTGAAGCTAACTGCTATTATCTACTGAAGCTAACTGCTATTATCTACTGAAGCTAACTGCTATTATCTACTGAAGCTAACTGCTATTATCTACTGAAGCTAACTGCTATTATCTACTGAAGCTAACTGCTATTATCTACTGAAGCTAACTGCTATTATCTACTGAAGCTAACTGCTAGTATCGACCAATGTTCCCTCTAAGCTGAGCGCGTGAGCGATCGCTCACACGTATTCAGAGCGTCGCTCATACACGTATGATCGCTCACTCCGACGGACGACATCGCTTAAATTGCTCACAAATTTGGCCTCAAACAAAAATGTCGCTCAGAGACAAAATTTCTTGCTCACTTCATACCACACCTTAGAGGGAACATTGGTATCGACTGAAGCTAACTGCTATTATTGACTGAAGCTAACTCATGCCTAAGGGCAGACCAAGAAGCAGATGGTTAGAGGAGATGGAGAAAGACCTTAAAGCCATAAGAGAGTGGAGGAAGAAGACCATAGATCAGGAAAAGTGAAGAGTAGTATGGCAGGTCAGGGCCCTAAATGGGCTGTAGAGCCAAAGGAAGAAGAACTTCTATTATAATTGGCTGAAGCTAACTGCTATTATCTACTGAAGCTAACTGCTATTATCTACTGAAGCTAACTGCTATTATCTACTGAAGCTAACTGCTATTATCTACTGAAGCTAACTGCTAGTATCGACCAATGTTCCCTCTAAGCTGAGCGCGTGAGCGATCGCTCACACGTATTCAGAGCGTCGCTCATACACGTATGATCGCTCACTCCGACGGACGACATCGCTTAAATTGCTCACAAATTTGGCCTCAAACAAAAATGTCGCTCAGAGACAAAATTTCTTGCTCACTTCATACCACACCTTAGAGGGAACATTGGTATCGACTGAAGCTAACTGCTATTATTGACTGAAGCTAACTCATGCCTAAGGGCAGACCAAGAAGCAGATGGTTAGAGGAGATGGAGAAAGACCTTAAAGCCATAAGGAGTGGAGGAAGAAGACCATAGATCAGGAAAAGTGAAGAGTAGTATGGCAGGTCAGGGCCCTAAATGGGCTGTAGAGCCAAAGGAAGAAGAACTTCTATTATAATTGGCTGAAGCAAACTGCTATTATCTACTGAAGCTAACTTCTATTTGTATATACATTTCAATATGCTTTAAATTTGTCAGCTGTAAATGTATTGAACATATTGTTCATTACAAGACCCGCTGCAACAAATACTCTAATAACTTTCTTCATTAAATAAATGACCATTTAAATAGTAAGGTATTAGTGATGTTTGATATGTTTCATGTATAATGAAGTAAAGATGTTTTTTTTTAATATATTTCAGTGGGAGAAGAACAAATTGTATATTATATGGTGTATTGTATGGAGCAGCTTGTATTACTAAAGTAAGTTCTATTAATTGATAATTAAAATATTATCTGTTTGAATGTATCAGTTTTAATCTCTTTTATAGCTCAGCCTTGTTTTTTATTCATTGTTTTCTCACCTAGCACTTTGGTAACTTCTGGGTTCTTATGATTGGACGTTTGCTCGGTGGAACAGCAACCTCCATTCTTTATAGCGCATTTGAATCCTGGTTAGTCTATGAGCATCATAAGGTGTGTAATAAATCTATTTCTGATTTTTTTACAGATAATTTTTGAAAATCAGTAGATGCATTATCCTAGTTACAATTTTAGAAGAAAGTACGTTTGTTAAATGGGTAGTAGTTTTAAAATGTAATGAACTAGTCAGTGAATAAATGTGCATGTGAAGGTTAACTTGTTGACATATTAGTATCAAAAGTGAAGGAATAATTAGGCAATGTACTAACAGTGAATCTCTCTCTATATATAATCTGACTTTCTGTCTTTCTGAACACATGTCTTTTCTTAATACTGTACATTTTGCTTCAAATTTGGTATATACTTCTTAGATACCATAAATCTACTTATGTAAAAATATTTTGTGTCAAAATATATTCTCTTAAAACAAATAAAAGGGATTTGGGGCTGTAAATATTGTTAAATGCTCTCAATAGAAAATCACCAAACAAACAGGCGTAGGTTCAATAATGAGCATTTAATAATTTATAAACAATCAACAATTACAATGGCCACTGTCATTCAAAGTACATTGGTCCCAAATAAATTGATGGGTCCAATGTACATTGTTTCTACACATTATGTGGTGTAAATCACATAGGACCGTTCACTTAAAACAATAATACTGTGTTGTTGTAAATTATCAACACAAATACATGAAAAGGCTAGTATCTAATAACATTAATTTACTTTTTTGTTTTGTATCTGTTTATGAAGATTGCATTTTTATTAATTTCAATTCAACTATTAACGTTCTGTTTTTGTATAACTTAGTTCTTCACTATTTATGTCTGATGTGCTGGCAGCTCCACTTGTATAATTATAATATTTGTTATAAATTAAAAATCTTATTACTTAATAATTATATAGCAATATTATTTGCCTATTGAAATTCATTATTTCATAATATGTTTTAACTCCATGAACTGCTCTTTTTCTTGCCAGCGAGGATTTGATGCCAATCTGTTGGGGAATATATTCAGTTTGGGAGTTCTTGGAAACTCAGTTGTGGCCATAATAGCAGGATTGGTGGCACAGAAATTTGCAGATTTATTTGGCTTTGTGTAAGTATACATTTTTGATAGTAGTTTTAGTTAATGTAACTATCTTGGTGAAGATGAGAATAATTTTCTGCTTATCTCTGCCAGAGCTCCATTTGATGTGTCTTTAACTGTGCTGTCCTTGATGGTCATTGTCATCATTATGACCTGGACAGAGAACTATGGTGACAAGACCAGCAACATTTCACATTCCTTTAGTGTGGCGATGACTGCCATCAGCCAAGGTAACTTAAAATTTCAATATTTTTCATATTATTAACTCATTAGGACCATAAGCCAGTATATCGGCTGTAAAAAGAAATCCAGAAGGACCAAAATCTGATTATCGGTTTATCATAATATCGCTATTATTTTCATTTGTTGGGATTTGATATTTGTTTTCATGCTACACATATTAATTCGTTTTAATAACCATCACTTCCTTTTGTCAAATTTCTAATTATTTTGCTTCATTCTTTGTCAGAGTTATTAATATTAGTTTGATATGATCAAAGATATTTTTTTTCCTATATAAAGATGATGATGCCCTTTTTTGAGACCCCCCCCCCCCATTTACTTATTTCTTTTACTTTAAATTAAGATAAATGACAATTTTTTAATCTGAATATGTTGTACTATTAACTAATATATGACTTTAAACGTTATTCTGCATAATTCTATACAAATTAGTGTAAAAACAATACACTAAAAGTTTTGGATTTTTTTCCCCAATTAATTTAAAAACACTGATAACTTTCTCAATCTCTGATAGAATTTTATGAAACATAGTGCATTGTGTATGAAATTCAATGTACATTACAAAAATGTGCATGTATGATTGTCAGAAAAATTTATTGAAAACTAAAATTTTCAATTGAAAATTATCTGTCGTTTGAAAATATACGACATTTTTTTTTAATCCCAACTTTGATGCCATCTTTGCAAACTAGAACAATTTTCTTCTAAATTGATATACAGCATGTTATGCTTTTTTTTTACCAGAATTAATTAAAATAAAAACGTGTTGATTTCTTTTTTTTACACCAAATATTTAATTTGCTCCTCAAGTCCCTGAGCTGAAATTAACATTATCGTTTGAATTCTCAATTATATATTATAATGTTGGTAGAAAATATACTGTTGAATTTATTTGTCATTCAAGTATATCTTAATGCATATAGGCTTTTGGTTTAACTTAAAGTGACATTTTTTTATTATGGTTTCACATTTACAGAGTAAATGATTGACTTTTTGCCTCGAAGAATTAGAGATTTAAAAAAAAAACTGTTTTCAGATCACAAAGTTTTATGCCTGGGACTGATTCAGTCCTTATTTGAAGGTGCTATGTATTGTTTTGTCCTGGAATGGACACCATCCCTTAGTATCATTTACAAGAATAAGTTCAATGCGGCAGACGGAATAGAAGAAGTTCATACAGATATTCCACATGGACACATATTTGCAGCTTTCATGGTTTGTTATTATTTAGTGGATTTTATTTTATTTGGTATATTTTTTTGTCAAAACTGTCTGGCATTTTTTTTTTTTTTTTACTTTTGCCACTTTTTAAATATTTTATAAATATAGAACAATGTTTAGGTTTTTTATAGTATTTGTTTGGTCTAGGAAGATTTCATAAAAAAAGTTAAAAATATGACCTAAAATTACAACCAAACTCAAGTATGAACACAAACTATCATTACCTGTTATGCTAGAAAGCCTAATTTGGGGACATTTACGTTGTCTTTTTTGCAGTAAATCTTTAAACTGGCCTAAATGTCTGTATCACATCATTTTAATTTATGGTTGACTCATTCTTGCGCTCAACCACCACAAAACCTACCATGTTAAATAGTCATGTCCAAGAATGCTGACCACTGAACTACTTTGTTTGCAATGCTACCAACTGTCTAAGTCACTGGAAATCATACTTTGTTGCTTTGGCACTGTCGCTGATTTTGTTGCCGTCATAACTCAATCATCTAACTAGTTCTTTATTTAAATTGATACAGTGAATTTTATAAATCGCATATAATGAAGCAAATAATTTATCACAATTTGGTCACTAATACAATCTTACCTTGAAAACCAAATGCTCCAAAATTCTAACAGCTTTAAATACAAACAATAGTTGTCAGCAAAATTTACTTTAGAATTTAAACTTGTTTGAATTTGGTTGTATTATTTCTCCGGCCACTTTTTTTTTTATAATGAGTTGTGGTGAGCACAAATGATATTTCCCAACAGTGCATATTTTCCAACTTTGCTTTTATGACCAGGAAAACTATAAAAATGTCTCATATTGGTTATAAATAATGACCATATTCATCTGTTTGGAATCATATTCAGTGACAAAACGCCATAGAAAACTGTGTCATTGTACATTTCTGTAAGAGTCAAGATATTAAACTTAAAATTTTCAAGATTTTTTAATTATGCTGTAAGTCACTTTCTCGAACTTGTCCTCAAATGTAATCTCCCATCATGTTTTCATTGTTTTGTACTTGGTAGCGACATTAAAATTGCTGTGTATCTTGTTGAAAGCATCCCTTTTGGTCCTTAGAATAATGACCCCCATGTCAAGGTGTCATCAAGCATTAGAACCTTAAGGGGCATTCAGCATCCTATTGCATAGTACTTGCACACAATGGTTTGAACCAGTTCTACATAATAGTCTGTCTTGTGGTTACTAAGGAAACCTCACAGCATTTCAAGTAAACTTTGCCAAGCCACTGTCTCTTTGAGGAAATTCTTGTTTTCATCTTGGCATTTGTAAAGATATTTCCAAGATGCGAAAGCTGGAGACTCTTTACCTAGACCAGTGGTGGCAAACCTTTTTGGAGCCGCATGTCCAAAATTCAACCAAAAAAAAACCACTTATTATACCAAAGTTAAAGGAAGTGATATTTTAGTCGAGTGCCATAGGTTCGTCACATGGGACCTAAACTGTTTCATGAGACCAAAGTTGATATGGCGAGGTTGCATAAGCACCATGTGGGGCCCCATTTGGCTTTTTTCCTAAAGAAATTTGAGTACATGGTTGCCAGTCCTTCTGGTGGTTAAGCTTATTGCTGGCCTTGCTATCTCATAGGCAATGGTAGCAAGAATATTTTGTGTAACTGCCCTGTAAACCCATAAGGAACATTACCATCTTCAAATCTTCAATAACATCTTTAGAGTTGAATATTTCATCATCTCCATCAAAGTCTTGAGGCTTTTGTGGTCCTCCATTTAAGTGCACAGAGTGAGCCAAAGAAATCTGAGGATACTTGTTACCATTATGTAGCAGCATAGCCTTTAAACTTCTAGTTGAGCTATCTATGAAAAGTCACCACTCTTGCGGACTAAAGATAATTCTAATAGCAACTAATAAACCAAAGCAAAGGTCTGATGCCCATTCAACTTGAACACTTTCATTCAGAAGGTATCACTATTTCACTTTAGATATCAGCACTGTGTGAGTCCCACATCTTTTATCAAGTCTTTGACATCGTCTTGATTGGGGTAGTATCTCTCTGTATATACCTTCTGACTCTATAGACTGGATCTGATACAGTACACAGAAAAGCTTATGTGCGAAACAATGATAGATGTAGAGTATTCTACTAAACGGCTATAATGATATAGATAGTTTTTAGAACAGTGTAGAATATATTCAACTGACATCTAGACATGTGATATACTTGTTTATTAAAATGTATGATTTCAAAATATCAATGTCCTGGTTCCAAAAACTAAGTTTATGAGTAAAAATAGGTGTTGATATTCTATTCATATCTAAATAATTTAGAAAGTAACTTTATTAAAAAAAGACAAAACAAAAGAACGTTACACAGTGAACCTTAATTTAGTTGATTAGGGAAAAATGTTTTCCTCATTACCACATTACCACCAAAAGAAACCTTAGGATTCATTATTTTTGTTGTTAAGTCTTTTTTTATGTTACGAAAACCTTCCTTTTATCAATACTATGGGATACCTGTAATTTTATTTTATTTTATTTGATTCATTAAACATAATTTTTTAAATCAAATATTCTTCATCGTATTTACTTAAGTTATAGCCATATGTGATCTACTTTTTAGGTTGCTCTTATGATTGGCTCATCACTTTTTAAATTGTTATCAAAATACACTTCGGTGGAGTCATTTATGAGGTAGAGTTTGAATTTCATTGGCTCGTGAACTTTTAAAATGATTACATTGCACTATAAAACACTTTGTGGGGTAGTCACCAAGAGGTTGTTTATGGGGTAAAAAACTTTTATTCCAGGAATTCTTATATTGTCTCTTTAACTATTTTTACAAACCATATGACTGCCTTGGTCTGTATATACTTTAACAAACTGATTTATCCATTCTCCAGGGGTGTTCTGTTTGTGGCAGCTCTCAGTTTAATGACTCCAATACTTTATAAAGGTGTAAGTATTCGTTTTGGTTGATTCATAAAATGACAATAAAAAAAAATTTTCCTTTTTTTAAATTTACTTATTTGATGCTTTTGTTGACTAATTTTCCCATGTATCACTGAAGTCACCATTTATATCCATAATCACTGTTGACAAGTCGAAAAAGTAGGTGGGTCCACACATGTATTAGTGATAAGTATGAATCTTGAATTTTATCTCATGTGCAAATAGAACCAGTTGGTAATCTTTATAACTGGTTTCTCTAGTGTTCGAGATGTGTTGGGGTATATTCTGGCCATCGAAGGGGACATTGAGAGGAAAATATGTTTCTGAAGAGTTCAGTCCAAATATACATTTGGGTGGGTGACTTTACATTATTCTAGTTAAGGTGAGTGGCATTGATGATAAAATGGGAGAAATACAGCTGTGTAATGTTATTGGTGACTAATTGTTTTTATAGCGAAATGTTACGTGAAGTTAGAATTATTCCTCCTCTTTTAATTTTACCAATCTGTTGAGCCAGGGAAACTACAAGAATATTTTCGTATTCCACTTAATACATGATTGTTGTTGTCATTTTACTGCAGGTAAATAAAAAACAACAATATTAAAATAATTAGTAAATCAGTTTAGTTGTACACATCTAAGATGAGAACCAGTTAGGCTATCTTTATTGGTTACTAAGAGTTGGAGTGTGTGTTGGTATAAACAAAATTACCTGGTCCATTCGATGGACAGGACATGTGAGAGTATAATACGTTGGTTAACATTCAGTAAATATTTGTAAATTTGGAAATGTCTTACTTTATAAATTAATTCGTGTACATGCATATCTGAATAGATTATAAGAAGGTGCAGGTTTAACTTAACATGTCTGATACAAAATAAATAATAAAATATGCCCCTTTGATTAGCTTTTATTAAAATTTATAGCTGAAATGTTTAAGCAAATCGGTCAGATAATCAATCTCCTTTTATATTTTGGCCCGAGAGGTCAAATCCTGAAAGGACTTTTATGTACACTTGTCAGGCCAAACCTACACAATGAATATATACATTATTCCACTAAACTATGATTGTTGTTGGCATCTTACGGCAGGTCCATAAATAAAATAGCAAATATATTAAAAACATTAATTAATAAGACCCTTAATGGCCCTGAGAGGTCAGATCGTAAAAAGAAAAAAAAAAGTCACTTTGGAAGGCCAAGACCTAAAAAATAATATATATACATCATGGGTCTAGGACTTATAGTTGCTGAGTATAGCGTTCCTTTATTAATATAGCTTATATAGTAAAACGGTACTAAGGCCCCCTTTACGGCCCTGAGAGGTCAGATCGCGAAATGGAAAAAGTTATTTATTGGCAGCCAAACCTATTAAAGGATACAGCTTTACAACATGAGCTAGGACTTATGGTTATAATAAGAGCTAGGGTGATGACAGACAGACAGACAAAACGGGGACAATAGAGCATTTTTTTTCGAAAATGCTCTAAAAAAATTTACTTCTTATTGTGGTTTTGTTTGAATGGATAACATAAACTGACTTCAACTTTTTTTTTAGTCCGTGTTTTATTTATGAGTTAAATTCTGGCTACTTGTTTCTAAATAACCTAGAAAATTAAACTCTGCAGTAGAGTTTTTTGTCGGATTTGTGGATTATAATATTTTGCATTCTAAAAAAAATGAGGACGTGAAATACAAAAGTGCAAGGGGTTCATGTAATGAAAATCTCAGGAACTCAAGATGAATTGGAATCAGCAGAAAGTATCGGTCATAAGAATTTTCAAATTAACATTGGGGATACCTTTTGTTTATCATTAAATTATTCGATCTCTAGAGTTTGAGTTTTAAAAAATTGTTAATTAAACTTCAAATCATATACATGTATTTTGCTGAAGGCTGGTAATAATTATTTTTAGTAAATTGATACCAAAATAAGTTTTATGAAAATAAATTTTTCAAATTTCTGAATTTTTTTTTCTCTATGCTGATTTTATTTGTTGATTGAAATAATTTCTATGAGAACAGAAAAATATCTCACTAATGCAACTATATTTAATAGTTTTTTTTAATGAAAAATAATTATATGAATGTAATAATTAGGATTTTAAACTTATTCAGTCATGATTTTAGCTTTCCAAGAAGAGTGTTTGGACCATAATACCATTTAATCAATGTACCAGTATTGAATACAGATGGTATGTTTATATAGGAATCTAAACTTTTTTTTCAGCATTTGGAGAGAGATACTATTTTTGAGTTTTGTGCTTTTTTTTTGCTAATCGCTGTGGTCTGTCAGCAGTGGCTGTTTACGTGAGTTTGTTTTTTATTTATTAAAAATTTTTTTTTAAAATGTCATAAAACTCTTCAAAAATTATTATTTATGAGTTGAATGTATGAGGCAGTATACATTGTTATACCACATCCACACTGCTATTTGAAATCTTTTTTTTTTATATCAAAGAAAATGTAGCTTTTGCATGGGTTAGTTTTATTTGGATGTAAGTGTAGTTTTTTTGTGTGTGCATCACATCTTTATAGAGGACTGTTTTATAATAACTGGTAGCTTATGTTCATTAAACTTAAATAATTTTCAAATTAGTTTTCCCCCCTCTTTAGTTACATTATATTGTTTAATTCTACTTTTCTTAAAGGGATGCTTTACACAAAAAACCAAATTAACTTAGGTCTCTAAAAAAGCAGCTAATGTGATTTGCTCCTTATTGAGTCTGTTGAATTACTGACATAATGCTTGAACTTTTTGTGTTACACTTTCATCTTTATATCTCAATTTATATTAAATTAGTAAATTTAAACCTTGTCTTTCCATTTGTGTGAATTATTTTAATGTTGATCCCCTTCAAGTCAGCTATTTTTTAGGTAATGAAGTCGATGCTTTTAGCTAATGCTTGTTTTATAAAACATAAACAAAATTAATATAAGTTCATAATAATTACTCATTCATACTAAAGGAGATATTTTTGGGCTACATTTTTTTACTGAAAAAGAAAAGAAACCTTTAGCTATACATTAGAATTTTGGCTTTTTAGTGCATTTAAAATGACTTTTGCTGTATGCATAGAAAGACAAAATGTTTAAAATATTCATATTTTTCATACTGTATTGTTCTCCTAAGATATTTTGTCAATATATTAAAATATCAACATTTTCCTTAGAGCTTCATTTGTGTCTCCACAGTATCACCCAGTTTGGGGACCACTATCATAGCCTATAATGTTCCCATTAATTAGTGAGCTGGAAAAGTTAATTGCAGATTTTCTCTAAAAATTATTTGAACTAAATCTAATGTTGCTTTATTTTTTTTCATTAGAACTTTAAACAAATCATTTTAATATTTTGTTAGTAACTACATGAATAGTCAAAATGATACTGACGCTGTTTTCTTTTGAAAATTATTCAAATTTAATTTCTAATCCAACTCTTCATCAACACTCCTATGCATTAAAAAGACTTTTTTTTTTAATACTTAAATAATGATTTTTTTAACAACTAATTTTGTGAAGTGTTATTGATTTAATAAGTTAAAATTGTTGCTTTCTTTACTTTCCGATCTATTATTGATTATATTTGATTATGTTGTTAGTTTGATTTACTCTGTTTTCAGTTTGACCTCTTCAGCTTCAGGCCCTCATAAACTTTCATTGGTAATCTCAAAGTCTTTTTTCTATCTAAACTTTCAGGCATGTAGGACTCTCATTAATCTTGCATTTTCATAGTTGTCAGCATGTCATTTTTTTCAAATGCAACCTATACAACCACTTTCAACTGCAGATTTCATAAAATAATTCTTTTTAAAGTGGTTGGTAAATGCCATAAGAAACTTGTGACCTTAAAATACCTCTTAGACGAATTAAATGCATTACACATAACCCAGCTGAAGATATATATATATTTATATGAATAAATAAATATTTTTTTATTTATTTAAAAATATATATACAAGTAAATTGTATCTAGAAATGGTGAACGTGTTAAATGAAATAAATCAAAGGAATGAAATGTGTAATCCAGAGATTTAAAATTTTTTTTAAATTTATGTACCCGAACATTGAAGAGCAAGGTGCTTGTGCTTAATGTCTTTTGATTTATTCAAACAAAAATGAATATTTATAAAAAATATGTGTTTACTAGATACACATTATTGAATAAAACATTTTTGGAATAAACAAACATACCTTTTTTCCCAGTCAGTATTTGTAAAATTAGTCACAAATTATCAATTGTTTATTTAAGGGCCTAAAATGAAATTTATGCTTTTTTCACTCATTAGTATAATTTAGCTTTTAGTGTTCATGGTATTAGTTTAAAAATAATTATTAAATTATTTACTAACCTGCTTATCCTGCTAATATCTTTTCACATTAATTTGAAATTTTTAATCATCTGCTAATGTCTTGAAAATTTATTTCTTTAAAAATTGTATTAGATTAACTCTCTATTATATTTTAGGTCTAATTATTAAAGTAAAAGAAAAACATTTTAAGCTTATACATAATTTTAGTTGCCTTTGCTAGAATTTTCTGTTTTTTTTTTTTTTTTTGCTATTTGATATACTTGTATACAAATAATTAGGACAATGCTGTTCTTTATTTAAACTGCTGGAATTAATGCCATGCTTCTGTTGTGTATGTGACAAATAGTGGTGTGGATTTTTGTTTCTTTTGGGTTTTATTCCACAGAACTGACTATATCATAACATATTTATTTCACATTTTTGCATTTATTTTTTAAAATTTTGAATGCTTTAATTCTATTTCATGTTTCATTAACTATCTGATTTTTTTTTCATTATAGGTTATATGAAAACTTACCTAAAACTAACTCTTTGAGTAAAACAGTCGATACCTTAAGGAGCGAGAGTTCAGTTGAAGAGCAAACAAAGAAAGCAGTAGATGATGAAGAAGAAATAGTCTAATCAAACTTGAAACATTTATTTATGTTTGGACTCAATGACAAAATACATTTTTCAGCATCAGGTTATTAAGTGCATTCTGGGATATTCTCTAAGAATTAAAATGCTTTTACTTTCTTTTCCTATTGTAAGTAATATTTTAAACCTGTGGATCTCACTTGGTTGACTTACACTTCTTACACGACTTACACTACTTACACTTCTTACACTACTTACACTTCTTACACTACTTACACTTCTTACACTACTTACACTTCTTACACGACTTACACTTCTTACATGACTTACACTACTTACACTTCTTACACGACTTACACTACTTACACTTCTTACACTACTTACACTACTTACACTTCTTACACGACTTACACTACTTACACTTCTTACACTACTTACACTACTTACACTACTTACACTACTTATTAATTAAATGAAAAGCCAAAATATTACAGTAGATTTATTTACCTGGACATTTTTTCTACAATAGTTAGATAACCTAGAGAACTCACTAAAAGTTTTCCGCTGATGTGATACTCAAGTTAGAAAATATAAAATTAAAATTTCGTTGCTCAGTAGGAGAGACTGGATTATAATTTATTTGAAATTTTTCTTTCTGTTATTTATTTGTTTTTACCATAAACATTTAGAATCTTAGAAATTTATTTTCATTTGTTATTTATTAGGATTTCACTGAACATTTATTTTCAAATTAATTTTTCAAATTGTATGTTTATAAATTGCTTTTGCTGCCACAAATGTGATATTTCTTTTCCTATTTTTCAAATTCATACAAGTCTGCTATATTGTTTAAAAATTTACAACCATGCACACGTTATAGACATTTTTCAGTGAAATGTACTAAGCATTTGAACTTGTTAATTTTGAGTCATTGATTTGTACTACAGGTCATTCCAGTTTCAGTTTCTTTATTTGTTTGTCGCTGTCCTGAACTTGATGTTTTATGTGTGACAATTTTTCATTTGGCTGTCCCATTTCTAAACTCACCATTTGATATGTGATGTTTTTTTGTTACTGTATCACCACTTTATTTTTTACTACTCCTTGAGCTGAATATTTTATTTCATTTTAACAGCTCAGATGATCTGGTTTTTCTTTTATATACATAAATATTTTTTCTTTACTTAGACGTTCAATAATTTCTTGTGGCTTTTCTTTTATATAACATGCACTTTTTTTCCCAAAAGTAAGTTGTACAATGAGGGTACATCTTATGGTCTGAATGTCATCTCGCAAGTCTGTAGAATGTTTTTTTTCTTATTTTCCTTCTCTAAAAACTTAATGCGTCTTTTGTGTCATATTTTCTGTAAAATACAGTTTATATATTTATATCAAATGAAAAACCACTTAAAACATTTAGTCACTCATCAGAAAATCTTGATTTGACCAAAATATGAAGTTACAGAACATATACTTCATAGTGGCTTTAGTGGGTTGAAATTTAATACGGTTATTTTTTTAACCATATTAAAACTGAAATTATTTTTTTTTTGGTTTTAAAGTTTATAGTTCATAGTTTATAGTTCATAGTTAATAGTTCAAGGCTTTCTCATATTAAACAAAATAAACAAATAAAATAAATCTGTTTGTATTGAAGTAAATAGCTGGCAACTAGAGATTATATGAGAATTAAATTTAAAAAGAACTAGTTGTTGATTGAAATGCCTCAAAAAAAAAAAAAATCAGTTTTCAAAGTTTTACAAAATAAAAGCAAGACAATGGCTGTCAATAGATTTTTTGCAATACTTTTGCCAATTTTTGTTGTATTTATCAAATGTTTAAAAAACTAGCTAAAATGTAATTATATCAACCTATTTTTACATAAAATGAAATATATTTCAATGATAATAAAGATATTTTTTATTGCAAAATTTCATAATCTTAAAGAAAACTTGGAACTAATTTAAATTTTCAAATTTTTAATCAATACAAAAATAAAATCATGCTTTCGTTTGTTAAGATTTGTATCTTACCTGCCAAACTCCTTTATTCTAAACATATGGATCTTAAAATTTTCAGATGCTCAGTAATTTTTCAATACTCTTTTTTTCATTACACACGTGAGAAGCAACCATGTCACTCGGGGCTACAACAATACATTAAGGCTACAAATCTTTCTTATGCTTGGCTCGAAAATACTGTATCTTGTTAGGCAGTCAAGAATACTTAATTCTTTCCTGTGTTTCAGTAAGATTATACTATAGATATATTGTTTTTCTGTCATTTTTTTAGTGACGAAGTGAGCACATATTGATTCTTCCTACCGCCCCCATCCCTATTGCAATGACATCCAGTTTCCATTTGTAGTGTTATCTTCAAGTAATCAAGTTTATTATTTTTATAACTATCCAGTCAGTATACACTGAAATTCCTTAGCTGGTTGTGGAAATTCTATACTTGACTTCAACACAGCCTAACTGTCCATTCTATGCTTGACTTCAACACAGCCTAATTGTCCATTCTATACTTGACTTCAACTGTCCATGCCTAGTAAATGGATGAAATAAATCTCTCCTTCATCCCCATCTGTAATTCACTCATGAACCAGTTGGTCACACCTACTCTGTTGTACAGCTAAATGCTTGCTTTACACCAAATGTAAATCTTTATTAAAAATCGTTTTTCAGTTCTTCAAAATTCTTAAATTTTATCTAAATAATGTAAAACTTTTAGTTGTAAAAAACTGCTCATTGCTAGAATTCTTCTTTTACGATTTCAATACATAGAAGACCATAGGTTATTAGATTTCTAAGCATAATAGGGACTTATTATATTCAGTTTATTAAAATCTTAATCTTATTAGCACTTTCAGTGGGTAATTCTTTTTATTACATTGATATATATGTAAATATTTCTTAATTTTTATTTTGTTTAAAGGATTTTTGTTTTTGGTTTGAATCAAGGTGAAACTTTCACTAATTCTGTTAAGTCTGTTCATTTCACGTGATTTTTTTTCTCTCCATAATTGTTCACATTTTACAAATGTTTTTTCATTTGTTGTTTCACATAATGTTATGCCTCTTACAATTAAAGATTTGCGTCCACTTTCATTTAAGTTGATACAAATAAGCAGAGGATAAGCATAATGCTTTGATCATTTTAAAATTTATCGTATAATTTTCAATTTATTTCTCTTGTGTAAATTTGGTTGTTTGTATAACTGCTCATTGAGAATCTAGCAAATAATTTTCATGCAACATTTTCCTTATCAGACTTTGTTTCTTAATTTTTATTTTTAAACAGTGTTTCAGTGTTTATGTTTTTTTTCTTCTTGAAATTTGTTTTGCTTACATTATTATTGGTTGATTTTTGTGTTGTAACAGAGACAATCATTTATTTTTTCAGTGATTATAGCTCTGAATTCCGATTGATAGTCTTGAAAAATTTCACAAATTTATCTGAATGTCGTCAGTAATGTTGACCACTTATTTTGTATGAGCTTCATTGTTTTCTTTTAGCCTTACAAAATGTAACTGGCCCTTTAGTAAAAACCAAGCCCATACTTTATGTTACATCTTTTTTTTATCAGATTTTTTTTTCCACAATATGGATTTACATTACATTAGACCAGAAATAGTCTTTATGAACATATTCTGTATGTCATATAAAACTTAACATGAAATACTGTGAAATATGGTAATGTGCACTTTAAGCTGTCACAGTAAAGAGGTTGTTCTATTCACTCTTAAATTCTACAACTACCCATTTCAGTAGAATACTAGAAATTAACGAAAAGTACAAATTTCTGTTGCTCAAAATGTGTTAAGACAAATGATTGATTTAGAACTTTTTACAAAACTTAAAGTATTCCTCATAGTATTATCATGTTATTAACAGTTTATTTTATTGCTATGAGTTTAATTAAGGTATTTCCTGGCTTATCACTTTTGGGAAAGAGCTTAAGTTAATACTATTTTTAATCAATGTTTATTATTTTTGTTCACCTTTTGTCTTATCAAAGGTTTTTAACTTATTTACCCTAATACATGTATTAACTTATTGATAATGAAGTATTTACCCTAATACATATATTAACAAAAGATTGTTGCACTTTTTTTGTCTCATCTCTGTAACTTAATTATGAGAAATGATCAAGTTGTTAAAAATGTCATTAAATCCATTAAAAATGTTCAAAAATTCACTAGTTTCCCAAGTTTGACATTAAATATACGTTTTGAAACATTACTAGGGAGGCTGCTGTATTTTTATTTATGGACGTATTTAGGATGTTATACAACATCACTTTAGCAAAATTCAATTTAGAAAATAATGTCATATAATTAATTGCCAGATTAAAATAAAGGTGTGAGCCATCGGTTTTGAGTTTCTAATTAACAGGTCAGCTTTTGGCATATGTTATATTTTATTATTCTGTCATAGCTCATAGTGGGACTTTTAATTTGTGTCCCATTTACAAGAAATGTATTGAAACTGTTTTTGTGTCATTTATTTTTTTAGAATAACTTCTTTTCTACTTTCTTATTATTGAACAGTTACTACCAGATGAACCTGATTTCATTTCATCTTTTTGTTCTGTTTCTTGCTAATGCAATAACTTCAGCTAGCACTCAAATTTTATTTCATATTTTGCCTTACTGATGAGGCCAAAAGCCCTGGTAACAGCTTTCTAGCACACACTGTGTTCTTGGTGGTCTCCCCTTGTCAATAACCGAAACCCAGAAGACATGAAAAATGTCATCTAAATACTCAGATAATTTGGGGATTATTTTTTGTTCACTATAATTTCTAAGACCTTGAAAGTAACACTTGCTGTGTTTTCATGTAAAGACAAAGTAAATATGCCTTTTCTTCCCCTGGTCTGCACTTGACTATATAGTCTTGTGTTTGATATTATCTCTAAGCTCTTAGATATAATACATACAGTTTTGGTGTGTACAGTTTGTTTCACTCAAATGTTTTATTCTAGGTGCCTTGAAGACATGAGATAGAAGAAATAAATATTTGTTGTTTCATTAATAATAATCAGACAATGTAAATTAGTGAATACAATTATTTCTGTTAGTATTTATCATTAAGTTGAACATAAGTTTTAATACAACATACCATCGTGCCATTTATATTGCATTCAAAAACAAAAATATCTTTTAGGGGTAGCCATTGAAGGTTTAAAATATATATATATATATATTGTTTTACCTTGGGGGTGCTTTTATAATTGGTCCTATACATATATCTATAGGTTAGAAATATTATGTAAACATTCTAAAAATATTTTATTACAAACTGAAGTGTATTGATCAGATTCTTCAAACAGGTTTTTATATTATATTTTGTAGTCTTGGTTCATCATTAATTTATTTCAAATTGTAAGATTTGTTTGCCTTTTGTGCTTTTTTTAAATTACATTACTTTTTTTTTTTGTTATCATCAAACGCTAGGGAGCTCTCTTTAACATAGTAACTGGAGGACATTTATGAATCCCATAATGAAAGTATGTCATCTAGTAAGTTCATAATTCAGAAACAGAGCAACAAACAGATCTATATATATAAAACACGACTTCAAGACGCAGGACTATTTAGGTTAGGTCAAAGTTCAACTTTGCATTCCATGTATTTTCTCCGAAGATGTCAGCCTGTTTTTTTGTTTGTTTGATTGCTTATTTAAAAATAAAATTACAGTAATTATATTGATTGATAAGGCGGCGTATTTTACGCCGCGGGGTGACTAGTTCATTTTATTTATCATTTCTATGCCTGCTTCTAATAAAATATCAGCCAATGATCTTTTAGTATGGCCCAGTCTAAATTCCTTTAACGTTTGCTCTGAAACTATATATGGCAATATGTTTTGTTTTTTAACAGGGCTGAAGAAAATATTTCAACTGTTTGTTTGAAACATTCGTAAATTGATTTGTGTCATCATTTGTATCTTGATTTTTTAATACTAAATCACTGAGTAGTTCTGCACCAGTTTTATTTGTGTGTATACATTATTGACAACTTGATGAGAGGGTTTCTTATGGTTCATGTTAATTACCAAATATATTAAATCATTAAGTAACATTCTCACGGTTTGTTTTCTGTTTCTTGTATCTTTTTGCCTGTAAGAGATTTAAAAAACAAGCCAATTTAATCTCTAATTATAATTGGTGAATGAGTGAGTTGGTGTTGGTGAATGAGTGAGTTGGTGATGGTGAATGAGTGAGTTGGTGATGGTGAATGAGTGAGTTGGTGAATGAGCTATTGGTGTAGACTGTGTCTGTATAAAGTTAAATACAATGTAGTCTGTGTCTTTATTATTAAGTTAAATACCATTGTAAGACTTCACAATTTGGAACTAAGATAACACACAAAGATAAGTCAAACAAATATTGAGCTATGAACGCTTTATACGGAAAAGAACAAGAAAACGTAGCACCGGCTGCACATGCCATGTCTTCCACTACACACTCCATAGTATAACATTTAGAAATAATACTCAATACATTAGACTGTTGACATAGTATTACACAATGAGCCACAAATGAACAATATTTCTACCACTTGACACTCAAAGAAATTTTATTCTGAGTCTTGCAGTGTCTACTAAAGGCGCTTGTAACATAGTGACATTTTTCTAAAAACAGATTTTGGAAATCTAGGTAAAGGTGCAGTAGGGGCCATAGTCAAAGGTACAGTAGGGGGCCATAGTTAAAGGTACACTAGGGGCCATAGTTAAAGGTACACTAGGGGCCTTAGTCAAAGGTACAGTAGGGGCCGTAGTCAAAGGTACAGTAGGGGGCCATAGTTAAAGGTACAGTAAGGGTCGTAGTCAAAGGTACAGTAGGGGCCGTAGTCAAAGGTACAGTAGGGGCTGTAGTCAATGTTCCCTTTAAGCTGAGCGCGTGAGCGATCGCTCACACGAATTCAGAGCGTCGCTCATACTATACGTACGATCGCTCACTCCAACGGACGACATCGCTTAAATCGCTCACAAATTTTCGCCTCAAAACAAAATGTCGCTCAGAGACAAAATTTCTTGCTCACTTCATATCACACCTTAGAGGAAACATTGGCTGTAGTCAAAGGTAGATTTGAGGCTAAAACGTTCCAAAGAGAGACGCTCCAATTGTAGGTGCTGGTTGCGACTGTAGGTATTATAACTGTTGGTTCTGAGGCGTATCGTCGTATTCGGTGCTGTCAATTATATATTATTGAGGATTCATCCCCACAACTTCAAAATCAAAATGTCGTATTACATCACGGTTCATATCATGATTGATTCAGTAATTTAACCACCGCTGCCACCAAATATGTCATAACATTAAATTGTCATGACCACTGCATGCCACCATTCACTCACAAAATTAGTCAACAAAAGAATTATGGTCAACATTTATTATACTTATAACAATACAAATAATAATAAAATAAAGAATCCATCAACACAGCGTAATCCACCACTAAGTACCATATCTCTCGAGCAACTCCCCGGTCATCATCCTTCCACTTTCGCCATTATGGTCCACTTCTTGTCATCTGACCACCTCAAACAATCACCTTATCTTTTTTACATCTGACCTTTCACCCCCTCACTCTCCACGTGAACAGTTCAACAAACATGCAATATATCTACGACACTTAATAATCTTTAAATACTGCCCCCCCCCAGCCATCAACTGTTACGTCACTTTGGCCCGGCGCCCCTTAAAAGTGTTAATAGTTTGTGGCTAGCAGAAATAAAAGTTTCGAGAGTGGGGACCCCCATAGCAGACGCTTAATTTGCCTTTAAGAATGGCCCTGACAATAATCCCACCAGTTTGTACTTTTTCATTTATTTTGGTACTACAATAAGACAGAATCGTCGCACCCAGTTGTACTATCGTCACTTCATCGCCAGCATTCGCATGTTTTCTCTCTTGTGCATTTATATCCTTCATAATCCTATTCGTGCAGCCAGCCTGTTATGTACGATTCACATTAGACTTTACTTATAGAAAAGTTCACACATGATTCATGAGATTATGACTTTTGTTTTAGTTTACAGTATTCTTTACCAACTCAAGCCCATTTTGTTAGTTAACAGTATTCTTTACTAACTCAAGCCCATTTTGTTAGTTTACAGTATTCTTTACTAACTCAAGCCCATTTTGTTATTTTGCAGTATTCTTTATTAACTCAAGCCCATTTTGTTAGTTTGCAGTATTCTTTATTAACTCAAGCCCATTTTGTTAGTTTACAGTATCCTTTACTAGCTCAAGCCCATTTTGTTAGTTTGCAGTATTCTTTACTAACTCAAGCCCATTTTGTTAGTTTACAGTATTCTTTATTAACTCAAGCCCATTTTGTTAATTGACAGTATTCTTTATTAACTCAAGCCCATTTTGTTAGTTTACAGTATTCTTTACTAACTCAAGCCCATTTTGAGTGTGTCCACGTTTCAAGTTGTCCCACCCTATCCCCAAACCCTCCTTTTATCTCAAGTTACCCACACAATGATCTGGTCTCCGTATTTAAGGTTGGCCACTTTCCCTCAAATGAGGCCAAAAAAAAAAAACAAGCAATTTAAGTCTTTTCCGTTTCGGGCAAAGGACATTTTAGCGCATTTTCGTGTATAGAGAGGGAAGTAATCATGTTGAATAACTGTTACAAAAATAAATAATGATTACGCCCCTTTGATTAGCTTTTATTATTTATATTTAAAATATAAGCAACAACGGTACATAAGAAACTCTTTTATTTTGGCCCTGGGAGGTCAGATCGCAAAATGGACTTTTGATGTACACATGGCAGGCCAAGACCTACAAAATGATATATACATCAAGGGTCTAGGACTTATGGTTGTTGAGATATAGGGCGCTCCTTTGTTAATATAGCTTATATAGTAAAAAAACGGTACCTAATGAGCCCCCTTTTACGGCCGTCAGAGGTCAGATCGCGAAATGGACAAAAGTGTTTTCTTGGCAGTCCAAGACCTACAAAATGATATATACATCATGGGTCTAGGACTTATGGTTGTTGAGATCTAGGGTGATGACGGACAGACAGACAGACAAAACGGGGACAATAGAGCATTTTTTTTCAAAAATGCTCTAACAACACATTTCTAGAATCAAATTCTTTTTCATACCACCAACTTCTAAATCCGTAGTCCGATCTAAGAAAATAAAAGTTTTTTTTTAGCTCTACACTGTATAACTCAACGTAGTTAAAATAGAATCCATGAAGTCACATTTCCATTTTATTATTTCCATATTATTGTAATCTATTACGCACAGGTGGTTTAAGCATCAGCTGCTTGAGTCGCTTTCTCTCCCTTGACCCAGTGTAACATTGTTCCGTTCGTACATTTGTCGTTTTCACTCCCATTACAAAGTTAAGTGCAGGGGTGTCTCGCATCTAGAACTGTATTCCATTTTCTTCATGTAGTATAACTAGACAATTTAACAAGATTATACATAACGCAATATAAACAGAAGCACCATAGACAATTTAACAAGAATTAGTGGACATAAAAAAGTAGTTGAATATTAGACAAAGACTGTTTCACTGGGTGGGTGTGGGGGGCACATTCACCCATGTTGGAATAGTCCAATATCATTCCAATTTTCTCGACCCAGATACGATTAGCCGCGGCTGCTAAACAAGGTCCTAAATGCATCTCGTTTCACTATGTGTGTGTGTGAAGTCCCTGTAAGGATGACATGGGATCTCTTAGATCCTATAAACCACTAATGGGACGGTTTTTATGGTGCCCTTCTTTCATCCCCACCATAGCCGACAGTGCAATGGCCATGTAGACACCACGAGAGATTTATCGGGAACTTGAGCCAAGACCTGAAAAATTTCCTTGGTCCTCACCGAAGATCGAACCAGGTACCTTCAGGTGCGCTTTACCGCACGACCATCCGTCCCATCAAAAAAAAATCGCCCACCTAATGGGACAATTTTTAGGTTTTTGTAGTGCCCTTCTTTCATCCACACCACAGCCGGGAGTGTAATGGCCATGGAGGCACCACGGGAGACATAGCGGGGACTTAAGCCAAAACCTGAAAATAATTCTTGGTCGAGCGCTTTACCACACGACCATCCGTCCCATTGTTTCACTATGTAGATTTATTCACTTTATAAATTCATTTAATTTAAATATCTACTTTGTTGTGCAAATTCATTTCACTTTATAGTAAACATTTATTTCAATGTACTTTATGGAGATCTATTTCACTATGCATCATGTTTTGACTATACACACATATCTAGTTCACTATGTATCATGTTTTGACTATACACACAGATCTATTTCACTATGTATCATGTTTTGACTATACACACAGTTCTAGTTCACTATGCATCATGTTTTGACTATACACACATATCTAGTTCACTATGTATCATGTTTTGACTATACACACAGATCTATTTCACTATGTATCATGTTTTGACTATACACTCAGTTCTAGTTCACTATGCATCATGTTTTGACTATACACACATATCTAGTTCACTATGTATCATGTTTTGACTATACACACAGATCTATTTCACTATGTATCATGTTTTGACTATACACACAGTTCTAGTTCACTATGCGTCATGTTTTGACTATACACATATCTAGTTCACTATGTAGCCATCATTTGTGACCTATACACACAGATCTATTTCACTATGTATCATGTTTTTGACTATACACTCAGTTCTAAGTTCACTATGCATCATGTTTTTGACTATACACACATATCTAGTTCACTATGTATCATGTTTACGACTATACACACAGATCTATTTCACTATGTATCATGTTTTGACTATACACACTCAGTTCCTAGTTCACTATGCATCATGTTTTTGACTATACACACATATCTAGTTCACTATGTATCATGTTTTTGACTATACACACAGATCTATTTCACTATGTATCATGTTTTGACTATACACTCAGTTCTAGTTCACTATGCATCATGTTTGACTATACACAGATCTATCACGTTTTGACTATACACACAGATCTAGCTAGTTTAATATGCATGATGTTTTGACTATACACACAAAACGATTTCACTATGTATCATGTTTTGACTATAAACACATATCTAGTTCACTATGTATCATGTTTTGACTATACACACAGATCTAGTTCACTATGTATCATGTTTTGACTATACACACAGATCTAGTTCAGTTTTTTACAAGTCCCTGGAAGGATGAGTTGTTTATCTGTTCGTTCTTATAATACCGCGAGATTCAGATGAGTCACAAAACAAAGTCTTATGTCTTATTCTGTAAGTATTATCCCCCTTTCTCTGTTAGTCTGTCTATATGTATGTCTGTCCGTTAGCCTATTCTGTCTGTCTTTCATTGTCCTACTCTACATCTTCTATCAGCCTCTTTATCTCTCACTCTTCAACAAATACATTGAGTTTGTCTAACCCATGAACGGATTAATTTATTTTATATTTTAATGTTAAATGAAAATTGGTCATAAATATAGTACGCGGTATCAGGTACTACTGTATTGTAATTAAAAAAAACAAGTTTACTATACCACATATGTTTTTCTTCATCATGAAATGGATTGTCATATGATTTCCACAAATGAAAATCATTACAATGAAATGGACACACGTCATATGATCGATACATGAAAATCATTACAATGAAATGGACACACGTCATGTGATCAATAAATGAAAAATCACAATGAAAATGTACATATGTCATATGATCAATAAATGAAAATCATTAATGAAATGTACACACGTCATGTGATCAATAAATGAAAATCATTACAATGAAATGTACACACGTCATATAAGGATCAATAAATGAAAAATCATTACAATGAATGGGACAATGTCATGTGATCAATAAATGACAATCATTACAATGAAATGTACACACGTCCATATGATCAATAAATGAAAATCGCTTACAATGAAAATGTACACACGTCATGTGATCAATAAATGAAAATCATTACAATCGAAATTTAAACTCCCTGTCAAGAGAGCTTACAGTAAGGGAGAATCACTTGAACATTTTGCTTGATTCAAGGATCTGGACAAATCACTTCAAATAATCCCGTGAATAGCTGTAGGTCTCCCCCTCTCTCTCTCTGTCTCTCTCTCTCTCTCTCTCTCTCTCTCTCACTCACTCTCTCCCCACACACACACACTTTCTCTCTCCCTCTTTCTTATTCTTTATCTTTTTATTCTTTTCTTTCTTTATTTTTGCCCTTGTTTCTCAGACCCTCTGGTCTCTCTCCCTCCTCCTACCTCCTTTTAACCCATACTCATCTCCATACCTCATAAATATAATTATATTGTCTATCGATATCAGTTTTGTATCAACAACAACATCAACTATAATATAAATATAAACAGAGTGTGACTGAACGTATCTAGTGTTTCTATGACATGAGAATTTTCTAGTCGACCATTAGTCATCTCAGTAAATATTGTCTCCCCTTGTTTAAAAGACGTTTTTTTGCCCTTTAGTTCCGTGAGAAGCCAGTACAAATATTTCTGCTCATCACTAAACACGGAACATCCATTAGACTGGCCTAGATTCCTGACTACTGAACACACAGAAGCAGCTCACGTTCATGTTCATCACTTTATTCATAGTATGAACAGAACAATGGTCAGCGGTATATTGTTTGTTGCAATGTTTTACAGAACAATGGTTGGCGGTATATTGTTTGTTGCAATGTTTTACAGAACAATGGTTGGCGGTATATTGTTTGTTGCAGTGTTTTACAGAACAATGGTTAGCGGTATATTGTTTGTTGCAGTGTTTTACAGAACAATGGTTGGCGGTATATTGTTTGTTGCAATGTTTTACAGAACAATGTTTACTTTAGGCCTAGGGTCTTTCATGAAGACACCCTGAGAGTTTTCTTACATATAAAATAATTATTCACGTGAGGAATGCAGAGAATTAAAATAAACAGAATAACATAAATTTAATTAGTTGATTAGCACAGGCGTGTCCATGTTTGGGTGCCGAACAGGTTCAGTAACTGTGTGGGTCTAAACGTGGTCACACACGTTTAATGGCCAGATCAGGTTCAGTAACTGTGTGGGTCTGTATGTGATCACATAGGTGTCTCGTTGGTGGTAATCGTCAGGGGGGGCCCAATATAAGATGGCGGAAGCCCTGAATTTGGAGTATTTAAAATTGAAATAAAGGGTAATATTATCTCAACCTTTATAGCCAATAATAAAATCATCTCAACAAATTCAGTAAACTCTCATAAAACGGCTAAGTGACTCTGTCCAAGCTGATACATATAAAAAAAAATTCTGCAAATAAAGAATTTACTAGACTTTTTGAAAGTCATAATTTCTAAAGTAAAAGAATCCACACATGCCCAATAGATTATTGTTTCTTATGTGGTATAAAGTCTATAAACTACGAAGATAAAATATGTTTACAACAGTGGCTGGCAATCTTGGATAAACCTTGGAATTTTAGGTGTTAATGGTAACTCAAGGGACATAAGTCAAACTAATTAATAACGGGATATTGTGGAGTGATATATTCAAGTCAACCAAAATGCTAATAGAGAATATCCTTTTGGTCCTCGAACTACTCATCGACCTCTTCTTATCAGATCTTAATGCGACCCCCCTCCACACCCACCTCCCGGTAAGTTATACCAGAAAACGGCAAGAAATCTTTGTGTCTTCTAAAAAAGAAGCCCGGGGGGGGAGTGCAATACATTTTACAGGGGATAGGCTTAGTCAGTGTGTTCACAACAACAGGTCCTTGTTGGTTACAAGGTTTAGGTCCTGTTGGTTACAAGCTTTAGGTCCTTGTTGGTTACAACGTTTAGGTCCTTGTTGGTTACAAGGTTTAGGTCCTTGTTGGTTAGAAGGTTTGGGTCCTTGTTGGTTACAAGGTTTACGTCCTTGTTGGTTACAACGTTTAGGTCCTTTGTTGGTTACAACGTTTAGGTCCTTGTTGGTTACAACGTTTACGTCCTTGTTCGTTACAACGTTTAGGTCCTTGTTGGTTACAAGCTTTAGGTCCTTGTTGGTTACAAGGTTTAGGTCCTTGTTGGTTACAAGGTTTACGTCCTTGTTGGTTACAAGGTTTACGTCCTTGTTGGTTACAAGGTTTACGTCCTTGTTGGTTACAACGTTTAGGTCCTTGTTGGTTACAACGTTTAGGTCCTTGTTGGTTACAAGGTTTAGGTCCTTGTTCGTTACAAGGTTTAGGTCCTTGTTGGTTACAAGGTTTAGGTCCTTGTTGATTACAACGCTTAGATCCTTGTTGGTTACAAGGTTTAGGTCCTTGTTGGTTACAAGATTTAGGTTCTTGTTGGTTACAAGGTTTAGGTCCTTGCCCATTGGTTACAAGGTTTAAGGTCCTAGTTGGTTACAAAGGTTTGGGTCCTTGTTGGTTACAAAGTTTTACGTCTTTGTTGGTTGCAACGTTTAGGTCCTTGTTGGTTACAAGGTTTAGGTCCTTAGTTAATTTCAAGCTTTAGGTCCTTATTGTTTTACAACGTTTAGGTCCTTGTTAATTTCAAGCTTTAGGTCCTTGTTGGTTACAAGGTTTAGGTCCTTGTTAATTTCAAGCTTTAGGTCCTTATTGGTTACAACGTTTTAGGTCCTTGTTCAATTTCAAGGCTTTAGGTCCTTGTTGGTTACAAAAGGTTTAGGTCCTTATTAATTTCCAAGCTTTAGGTCCTTGTTGGTTACAAAGGTTTTGGGTCCTTGTTAATTTCAAGCTTTGGGTCCTTGTTGGTTACAACGTTTAGGTCCTGTTAATTTCAAGCTTTAGGTCCTTGTTGGTTACAAGGTTTAAGGTCCTAAAAAGATTGAACCCCTCAGCCCCATGACCTATGTTTTTATACAGCATCTTCTACAGACAGTGCAATGTCTACAGCTAAGGTCGATCTCACCATGCCAGGTGTTATATATTAAAAACTTGATGATGTGTTATACACTAATCTTCTACAGCTATAGGTCGATGTGTTAAAATGATCGTGATAAAAAAATTATGGGTGTCGTGCTGTTCATATGTATCTAGTAGCGGTTTATATGTATTTTTATTTGCATTATTTTTAGTAATAGATGTTAAATATATATATATATATATATATATATATATATATATATATATATATATATATATATATATATATATTATTTATAAAATAACCTTTTTATCAACTCGTGAAAACTTAGCTCAAAATATTACATGATACCAGCCTATTAACAATTATTATCACCCTCACCCCGCCCCCTCCCCTATAGATGGGAAAGAAATGTAGGGGAAATAACTAACCGCGCCTTTTGTATGCCAGGAGAGTTGTCGAGAGTTGACAAAACATGATTGGTAGCAGACAAGTGGACCACTAGCCCCTCTACCCTTATGAATGTCTCTCTACACTGTCAACATTTCACAGTGATGTACACGAGAACCTCTTGGACAGGCTGTTCTACCGGACATTTTTTCTTTCTTGTGTCACTAGAGGTTTTCAGTTGTAACAGGGTATCATTGTATGAGACAGCCGGAGTGTGTGCGTGTGTGTGTGTGTGTGTGTGTGTGTGTTTGTATGTGTGTGTGTATGGCCCGAGGGGTGGGCTGGAGATGGAATGATTTGAGGGAGGGTTTATTTCATTTCAATAATTATTTGTGCAGCGTTGAGTGAATATTACACGGACTAAAATAAACGCACGACAATAGTTTGACATGGACAGACTGGCGAAAAATGTTACATAGAAATAATTTTGACTCAAAAAAAAATCAACATCAAATCAATGTAATTTTCTGTTTACAAATTGATTTGGTTGCAGAGGAAGATGTATTAAAAACTATTCTATGAAGAAGACAACAATGCACTAAAAAAATATATATTTATACATATTTTGTAGTAAAAGATGGGAGTTGTTTCCTAAACATTGTCGACTTCCCCAATACAAAAGTTACATTCTTCACGTGGACGACTGAATTCAGAATTTATTCAGAATATGATTATTAAATTTTTAAAAAGTCAATTTTTTGCAGCCCAGCAGAATTTGTCTTCATGGCAAGTAGTTTCTGTACTTCGCTCCTAAATCTATGTATGTCCTTATTTTTTTTAACTTGAAAAATGTCTCATGAATGCCATAAAATCAGGAACATGACCCATAAATGTACATTCCTTTATTTTCTTCTTCTTCTTCTTCCTTTGGCTCTACAGCCCATTTAGGGCCCTGGTCTGCCATACTACACTTCTCCACTTTTCCCGATCCATGATCTTCTTCCTCCACTCTCTCACACCTATGGCTTTTAGGTCTTTCTACACTTCCTCCAACCATCTGGTTCTTGGTCTGCCTGTTTTATTTTGGGTAAATTAATCTTAACTAAGCAAGCACTTGTACAGTCAGATCTATCGCTTGTACACTCGGATCCATCACTTGTACAGTCGGTCTATCCCTTGTACAGTCAGGTCTATCACTTCTACAGTCAGATCTATAACTTGTACAGTCAGATCTATCACTTGTACAGTCAGATCTATCACACGTACACTCGGATCTATCACTTGCAGTCAGATCTATCACTTGCACAGTCAGATCTATCACTTGCACAGTCAGATCTATCACTTGCACAGTCAGATCTATCACTTGCACAGTCAGATCTATCACTTGCACAGTCAGTTCTATCACTTGCACAGTCAGGTCTATCACTTGTACACTCGGATCTATCACTTGTACAGTCAGGTCTATCACTTGTACAGTCAGGTCTATCACTTGTACAGTCAGATCTATCACTTGTACACTCGGATCTATCACTTGTACAGTCACATCTATCACTTGTACAGTCAGGTGTATCACTTGTACAGTCAGATCTAGCTGTTGTACAGTCAGGTTATCACTTGTACATCAGATCTAGCTGTTGTACAGTCAGGTCTAGCTCTTGTACAGTCAGATCTAGCTGTTATACAGTCAGATCTAGCTGTTGTACAGTGATCACGATTTATTTGTGATATGGGGACAAAGTTTGCGAGACTTGACCTATTGCTGTTGAATGTAAAGAACAATATTGTATCAGTGCCAACTGGCATAAAGTCTAGCGCTTGCGATCATGGTCAAGGCAATTAACATCACGTGTGATCGTTCAACTTCCGTTTTTATAGGGCCAGGAACGGTTAAACAATCACAACCAACATTCGAGAAACAAGACGGCAATCCCCTCCTACCAAAATATCAAAGCGAGAGATTTGGTCGGCATTGCAAGGGGGGAGGTAATCCTAGCGACGAGCGAAATTGATTTGAGGAGTTGAAATTGTGTGAAAAAAGCCCGAACCGACGCCAGATGGCGCTGAAAATGTGAGATTGATATCCTGGGAGATCGACAACCAATTGAGCCATGTCTGGAATTGGAACGAATTCAGGGGCGGAGATGTCACCTCAGAACTTTCTTATGGACTTCATAAGAGTTGTCCCCCCCCCCACTAGAGTTAAAAAATGTAATCAAATAAGATGTAACGGGGGCAATATTTTAAGTTTTATTAAAAAATCGAATTTCGATGAAGCTAACTTCAAGGGAAGCAGTTAAAAAATGTTTTTGTTTATAATGAAAGTTGAAAGAACATATGCTCTGTATTTTGAAGCACAAATAGTTTACTTTATTTTCGTGTTGACAATAAATGAATGAAGCAACTATTTTCATAATTAATAAAAAAAATATTTGGCTATTTATTTTACTAAAAAATAAATCAAACAATCAGAAATAGCATAACTGTGTATTTATAAGTAGGCGAACAACGGCTGCCAGGTAACCATGATAACACTGCACCTTTTTTTCACTTTTTTTGTGCAATTTTTTTTATGTGTACATTTATAAACATTTATTTTGTGGGAACCAATTTTTCTATTCTTCTTATAAACTTATAGATAGGATAGATTCAAATATTCTTCTTATAAAAGTATAGATAGGATAGATTCAAATATTCTTCTTATAAAAGTATAGATATGATAGATTCAAATATTCTTCTTATAAAAGTATAGATATGATAGATTCAAATATTCTTCTTATAAAAGTATAGATATGATAGATTCAAATATTCTTCTTATAAATGTATAGATAGGATAGATTCAAATATTCTTCGTATAAATGTATAGATAGGATAGATTCGTATATTCTTCTTATAAAAGTATAGATAGGATAGATTCAAATATTCTTCTTATAAATGTGTAGATAGGATAGATTCAAATATTCTTCTTATAAATGTGTAGATATGATAGATTCAAATATTCTTCTTATAAAAGTATAGATAGGATAGAGTCAAATGTTCTTCTTATAAAAGTATAGATATGATAGATTCAAATATTCTTCTTATAAAAGTATAGATATGATAGATTCAAACATTCTTCTTATAAATGTATAGATAGGATAGATTCAAACATTCTTCTTATAAATGTATAGATATGATAGATTCAAATATTCTTCTTATAAAAGTATAGATAGGATAGATTCAAATATTCTTCTTATAAATGTGTGTAGATATGATAGATTCAAATATTCTCTTTCTTATAAAAGTATAGATAGGATAGATTCTAAAATATTCTTCTCATAAATGTATAGATTGGATAGATTCAAATATTCTTCTTATAAATGTATAGATAGGATAGATTCAAATATTCTTCTTATAAATGTATAGATAGGATAGATTCAAATATTCTTCTTATAAATGTATAGATAGGACTCAGATTCAAATATTCCTTCTTATAAATGTATAAATAGGATAGATTCAAATATTCTTCTTATAAATGTATAGATAGGATAGATTCAAATATTCTTCTTATAAATGTATACATAGGATAGATTCAAATGAATCAAAATATTGGATTTTGAAATGTTGTTGTTTTTAATTTGCATTGAGCGATGTGGCTTCGTAATAATTATATTTCATTACTAATCCAATCAATTTGAATACAATTTTCAAATTATTAACATGCATGTTAAGGTCTGACTTGCTATGGACAAAGGTGTACTTGCTATTGAAATAGATAGTTGATATAAACAATATAGTTCTCGTTATGAAATACCCAGCAATCGTAACAACAAAAACAAAAATTTACTGAATGTCAGTAGTTAGTATCATAGAGCTATTTTGTCTGTTTCTGTCTGATGAATAAGCGTCATTTTGTATGATGTTGGCTTTCTAATGGACCAATCTTCACTTTTGTCTGATGTTTGCTATCTGATAGACAAAGCGTCATTTTGTATGATGTTGGCTTTCTAATGGACCAATCTTCACTTTGTCTGATGTTTGCTGTCTGGCGTCATTTTGAAGAAAATGTGTGGTGGTGGTAAAACCAAGCAATCTTACTGAATAACTGTCGAACGAACACAATTCTACTGAATGACTGTTGAACTAACACAATTTTACTGAATGACTGTTGAACTAACACGGTTTACTGAATGACTGTTGAACTAACTCAATTTTACTGAATGATTGTTGAACTAACACAATTTTACTGAATGACTGTCGAACTAACACAATTTTACTGAATGACTGTTGAACTAACACAATTTTACTGAATGACTGTTGAACTAACACAATCTTACTGAATGACTGTCGAACTAACACAATTTTACTGAATGACTGTTGAACTAACACAATTTTACTGAATGAATGTTGAACTGACATAATTTTACTGAATGAATATCAAATTAACGCAATTTTACTGAATGACTTGAACTAACACAATTTTACTGAATGACTGTTGAACTAACACAATTTTATGGAATGACTGTCAAACTAACTTACAATTTTACTGAATGTCGAAGTATTACATAATAAAATAGCAAACCTTTCAGTGAACACCGTGGAGGAAAAAAACTTGTGTATACACAGAAAAAAACATCACTGTGTAAACACAGAAAAACATCACTGTGTAAACACAGAAAAACATCACTGTGTAAAGCACAGAAAGACATCACTGTGTAAACACAGAAAAACATCACCATAAAAACCAACAAGCAGATACTAATGGATTTTATTGCTTTTTTTCTTCTGTCTATCTGTTTCGTTTTATTTTGGGTATATGATTTGTTTTAATACTACATGCATTTTGGAGATTTTATTTTTTTACTTATGCTTAAAATTATGTAATTTTGTTTTGTTTATTAAATGTTGATGTCAACATTATGTTTCAGACCAGAGCAAGTAATGGGTCAATAGGTCAAATGGGTCACAAAGTTGGATGGGTCACATAGGTCATGGGTCAATGTTCCCTGACCCACGACCCATCCTTAGTCTCCTCCCGACCCTAAAAAAAACCCGTCGTCGCGCGATTTTTAAATTTCAAAATGGTTTCTATGGCGACGGCAGCCATCTTGGAAATAACATTCAATGGGTCATGGGTCATGATGGGTCTGGGTCAAGAACTTGATGGGTCATATGGGTCATGGGTCAAGCTCAGTGACCCATTACTTGCTCTGTTTCAGACAAACAATAACATTAACAACTTTATTTACTATTATAATAACTTATTTAACTACTGCCAAATAAAAAAGGCTTGTTTAAATGTAATTCACCTTGAAATATTTACTAAAATAAATAATTTATCATACCCACCTACCACACACTGAACGGATGGTCATGTTGTAAAGTCCGACAATGGATTTTTCAGGTCATAGTTTTAGTCCTCGCTATATCTTCAGTAGTTGCCTCCATGAATCATTTGCACTATCAGCTAATAGGGGTGGGTGAAAGATAGACATTGCAAAAATCGTCCAATTAGTTGTATGTAGGATCTGAGCGATTTCATCTCATCCTTACAGGGACTTCTTCCAATATTCCACTGTCTGGGTTTGTACATAGCAATTGTTTGCTATCCAGAGTGACTTTTTAAAGTTTAAGGCAAAGTGATATTGACCCCACATTTTTCGTAGCATTTCCTATTAAGAATTTCTAATTAGAAAACATGACAAATAATTTTACAATTTCACTAGACTTTCTTCAGGGGCATTAGTGCAAAGATCATTACAAAAATATTTTTTCTAAATAAATACAATTTCGTTTGCTAGAATCTTTAAAAATATTCATTATTTTTCAAGATATGGCTGCCAACAAGAGAGGATTTTTCTTTTTTCTTCTACCATATAAACATTTCGAAGTGGCTCCGGCGCAGCCAAAACCATTATATTAGGGTATAAGGAACATGGCATATATACATTTTTTTCAGTATTTTCAGGATTAGAGTTAGGGTTAGGGTTGAATAAGGATAGGTATAATGTTAGGGATGAGGGTTAGAGGGTGTGGAGCAATATCTATAGCTGGTACGAAGAAAAAAAAAATACGCGTTCGGTCGGACCGAACCGTAGCCACTACGTATACATTTATATCCTGTCCAACACGGGCACAACGCCTAGAATAACTTTTACTTTTGATGTATGCTGATTTAAGTGCAGCTTCTAACTTTAGCTAACAAACAATATCTTTACGTTTTATATAGTAGAGATGACTAATTAAGTTTATCTTTTTGTTATCAAAGCTGTTTTAAAGAAATTTTGGCTTTTGGAAAGCAGCTTATTTATGTCTGTTTATATATCCAACTAATGTAATCAATTGAAACAAAGGCTTACATACTGTTGTAAAGATTTTAACACATAGTAAACTAGACACCAATAATGGCGTTGCATCTATTTGAAATTATCAATTAATTGTAAAATATGATAGTGGGCATTCCAGTTATATCACAACTACGATATTACTAGCAGTGTACCAGGCATCGCCCGGTAAGTTGTGAATCAAACGTGACACTTGAAACACTTCTAACACACCATTTGGTAAACCAAACCAACCAAGCAAAAAATCTGACCAAGCCAACCAACCAAATCCAGCTAACCAAACCAACCAAACCAACTAACCAAACCAGCCAACCAATTAAACCAAACACCATTAGGTGAAGATATGGGTGCTAATTTATTCCACCTTTCTAATTTGCAGAAAAGACCTACATTCATACGTCACAAATTACTTTTTACCCGTCAACGCTAACCAACCAATCCAACCAAACAAAAATAATCCAAACAACCAACCAACCAAATCAGCTAACTAAACCAACCAAACAAACCAACCAACCAACCAAACCAAAGCAAACCAGCTAACCAAACCAACCAACCAAACCAACCGAACAAACCAAACCAACTAACCAAACCAACCAACCAACCAACCAAACCAAGCCAAACACCATTAGGTAACGATATGGGTGCTAATTTATGCAACCTACCTAATGTCAGAAACAACCTACATCTCATGTCACAAATTACGTTTTACCCGTCAACGCTGACCAACCAAACCAAACCAGCTAATCAAACCAACCAAACAAACCAACCTAACCAACCAATCAAACCAACCAAACCAATCAACCAACCAAACCAAACCAAACACCATTAGGTAAAGATATGGGTGCTAATTTATGCCACCTATCTAATATGTCACCTGCCTAATGTACATTTCATACGTCACAACTAACTTTTTACCCGTCAACGTTAATAACTTAGGATTATCTGTTTAAGCAGTAATAAATTCTCTCAATGTTAAAATCAAAACAAAGCATAAACAATAACCTTTTATAAAAATGCACTGAAAACTAAAAAATAAATACTTCATTATGCTATTTTGCAGCAGAGGCAAGTTGGTGTGGCACGAAACAGCACCCGCACGCAAGTTCTAATCGGCTTCTTACTTTCTTACTTTCTTACACGCTGTTCTTATATATACGGATAAATGTCTATGTATTTCCCTCATTTGTTATATAACTTTTAACTCTCTATGTCTTGTCTTCGGTGGCGCGGTTTAACTTGCACACAGAATGCCCTAAAAAATTCCAAACATTGCACTTCAAACAGTTTTCATCAATATTTGATCCGGTAAAGCCAAGAACCTATAAGACATGAAATGATGTTTGTTATACAATTAGTAAGTACCATATATGTGTTTATTATTTTTATAGAGAATTCCTGTTAATAAATAATGGTGTACTCATGGTGGGCCCCTTTAAGCATCATGGTCGTCCATTTTTGCACGCATTGCGACCCCCAGATGACCATGTGGACAGTAATTCACACTTTTCATATTTTGCACACTTGTTAACCTTGGCAAGTACTAGCTATGGTGAAAATTTCATGTTGGTGTCTTAACGCCTTCTTGGTGAAAAATCTGCATGAAATTGCATGATTTAAACACTATTACTGAATATTGCGTAGCGAATATTTCAAAAACTAAAAGAGTTATCAGGCTGCAATTTTCAGTATTTACTCATTGTTTTATCCTGAGTTGAATGGTATATTTATCTCAAGTGTAGCTTGCATACAGAATGCCCTAAAAAATTCCAAACATTGCACTTCAGACAGTATTCATCAATATTTGAACCCGCACGCTACGGGCCTCATTAACGTGTATTATGGTAAATCAGCAAAGCAATGAAATGGCAATCGAATTTTTGAAAAAATACAGTTAGTTTTAAGTTACAAAATCAAATTACAGATTGTTTGTTTTTATCAACCATACAAGCAACCATGCAAGGCGGATATCACCGTATGCTCATTATGCTGCCAATGCAGTTAACTGATGGTATCTTATCTATGTGCACACAGTCCTACTATCTGAAAGTGAAAATTTATCCAGTGTTATGCACCAACTAAGCCAGCTAAGGATGAAGACAAGGAAGAGTTTTACAATTGTTTTTAGTCTTTAACTGAGTTAACTCTAGTAGATCAGCCCGAGATACAAAGCGGTAAAATGCTTACAAATAATGTAATACAAATAAACTGGTGAACTGGTGAATTCTACATTTTGAAGAGGTCCTTAACAGTACACCCCCCCCAGAACCGGGCCATGACAAACCCTTAGAAACAACAGCACGTGTGACAAACCCTTAGAAACAACAGCACGTGTGACAAACCCTTAGAAACAACAGTACGAGTGACAAACCCTTAGAAACAACAGCACGTGTGACAAACCCTTAGAAACAACAGCACGAGTGACATGGCAAGCTGACAAACCACCACAAGATGAAGACAGGAGCTATAGGCAAGATTGCATGCCATCTCTAATCGTTTTCCTGATTGCCATTGATTGCAAAGTTCATTTTGTGGCCCTAGGCAAACGTGCTTTTGGGAGCTCTAAACTAAGCTTTATTAGGGGGGTCTCTAGGTTAGGGGTACTATTGGAGAAGAGCTTGGCAAAAACGCTGTTGGAAACTCATGGGCCCCTAATAATCTTTGAAACAATGTGGACCCACTGACAGTCTCCAACTGACCAATCATTTTAGTACGAGCCATTGAAAGTGTGTAGATTTGACTTCATTGTTTATACAGACGTCTCCATTTTTTTTTTAAATATCAACATCATAAAACATATGATTCAAAAAATAAATTTAGTTTAAATTTTCTATCATACATTTACCATTCCCCGATTTATGACAAGAATTCAAAGCATATACTGATATAGACTAAAGTAAAAATGTAGACACATTTTATTAATAAGTGGATATTCTTTTAAAAATAACAAATAAATAACCTTTGTTATATTAAAAAAATACCCAGCAAAAAAAAAAAAGCGAATTGTTTTTATTGAGAGATAAACTTTGAAAGTTGGAGAATCAAACTCATTGCTATGTCACTTGTGTGAACTTGACTAAACCACTTTCTTAATTTCTCACAAACTAATTTAAAAAGAAAAACAACAAAAGTTTGGAGATTAAGTTATTAATACTTTGGGTCTAGTTGGGTTGACAGGCAAGTCCCGTTGTTGTCATGGCAACCTGCTGCTAGACGGATAAATGTGGACATTATTAAATTCCTGGCCAAAGACGAAAAGAAGGAAAACAATATGAAGAAATTAAAGAAATATTTACAGCACAGAAACATGCCCTTCTTTTTATCACAAAAAAATATGAACCGACCGACCACCTTTTTTTTTAAATCAGAGTTCAGACACATAATAATACTGCATTTCTATACTCTCAGCATGAAGGTCCTTGGTCCCAGTATACAGTAGATGTATTTATTAACATTGCAGTCCTAGGCTCCAGTACATAGTAATGTATTTATTAACATTGCAGTCCTAGGCTCCAGTACATAGTAAATGTATTTATTAACATTGCAGTCTTATGCTCCAGTCTTATGCTCCAGTACATAGTACATACATTTATTAACATTGAAATGTCTAAGTTTTAGGCATATCTGTTCTTAATCAGGTAAATATGTAAATTAATTATGCAAATGCCACTAACAAGGGGCCCCTAATAAGAATCAAATTTGAAAATATTGGGGCCCCAACAGATACGTTTGTCTATGCCTCCATCCTGATATAACAAAGTTTATGTCTAAGGCCACCAATATCTAGGATCGGCTAAAATTTGAGGGTATTTTAAATAACGCAATCGTAAGCTCATTTAATGAAACATAAACATTTTTCTTAGAGCAACCAAATTAGACCTAAAGGTTTACGAAATACATTTTGAATGACATTGTACACGATACATAATAAACATTTTCATAAAAAGATACAAAAAATTCATAGAAATTGCGACATAAAAAAGGAGAAAGTTAAGAGAAGTGATGGTATCTCAGAGAGCTAGAGAAGTGGTGGTATCTCAGAGAGCTAGAGAAGTGATGGTATCTCAGAGAGCTAGAGAAGTGATGGTATCTCAGAGAGCTAGAGAAGTGATGGTATCTCAGAGAGCTAGAGAAGTGATGGTATCTCAAGGGAGAGAGGGGAGAGGAGAAGAGGAGAGCGAGAGGGAGAGAAAAAAAAGAGAGAGAGAGAAAGCAGAAGAGAGCGGAGAGAGAAAAAGAGCACGAGAAGAAGCAGAGAGAGATAGAGAAGTGATGGTATCTCAGAGAGTTAAGAGAAATGATGGAATCTCATAGAGTTAAGAAATACGATCTAAGAGATTGAGGATATTAATTTTAACAAAGCAAATAATAAAGGACAAATATGTATCTAATCAATAGAGTTAAACTAAAAATAATATTCATTGTAATTTTGTTGCTTTCACATTTCTTATTCATGTCTATACGTGTGAAGTATTTAGGAGTTTATGTCTCTGTCTCCATGACAACCAAAATGAGATATATCTCTGAAAGATTTCCCTCATTATCCAACCCAGATTCCGTTTATTCACTCACTCTGTAATGTTTGCATTCCCCCCCTCCACCCCACAGTCCTCCCTAAAAACTTGTGTATTTTTCTCAAGTAATGTTCGATCATGACCTATCCGGTTGGGAATATCACCGAAAGAACTTCTGATATGACTGAAACGCTCCAAGGAATTAAAAGGGTAGCTCACATTTATTCCTTGGTGAGGACTTATTTCTTTGGTCAGATTTCTGAAGGCTAACTTAATGAAATTCAATCCCACACTCAACAATTTATAATAATTGGGCACAGTTAGTGACTTCAATTAAATGCCAAGAAAGTAAAGTAATAATTTTCAATAAACTCAAAGACAAGAAATTCAACACATATTATAAGCTTTTAATTTGTTTCACTTTCTGTGTGTTTGTGTGTTTATGTGTGTCCTCAAATCTTGTAACTCACTTTTTAGCATTCTGTCAGATTGTACATAACAATCTTTTATTTTAATAATTCGAGTAGCCTTCTTAATAAACAATCTTATAGAATTACGAAGATAATTAACTTTTATTAATGTCTTTAATGGGGAAAAATTGCCTGGAGATTATCATGTCAAAATAAATACGATGCACCGGTGTAGAAGAGCGCGAAACAGCACTCCTGTTATTTTTTTTTTTTAAAGTATAACTCCCTTAAAAGAGCCAAACAAATAAATGTATCAATATTTAATGAACAAAGTAATAAAATAATAGAAAATGTCTCTTTAGAAGCCTCACTTTATTTCTCTAAGAGTTGCTTATTCGGCCATCCGTGTAATATATGACAAAACTTGTTGGAATACAAAAATACTTGATATAATTTGCGAAGATAAAAATTGCGTTAATTTCGATTTAAAAATGATTAACAGACTCTAATTATTATTCATTCACTGGAATAGTACAAGTTTAACGAACCGAAAATAAACAAATAAATAAATATATGTGTGTATATATTCGGTGAATGAATAATAATTAGAGTTCGGATAAAACTGAGAGTGCTATCCTTGTGATATTCTATATAACGGCATAATAAGTCAGTTTCGAAAATGGATAAGTTCTTTAAAATTGTTACAGCTGCAATAACATACATACATAGTAAATTATTAATTCAGACTAATTACATGTGTCAGTTTATATAATGATTTTTTTTCTTTTTTAAAAGAGATAGTTCACTTATGTAACGTTTTTTTTCTTGAATTTTACCGCCTTCTACCACCCGGTCAAATTTCGACACACAATCCATCCCTTCTCCCACCCGGTGAAATTTCGGCACACAATCCATCCCTTCTCCCACCAGGTCACATTTCGACACACAATCCATCCCTTCTCCCACCCGGTGAAATTTCGGCACACAATCCATCCCTTCTCCCACCAGGTCACATTTCGACACACAATCCATCTCCTCTCCCCTCCAACATCATGCTTTACTTAGGTCTTTCCCTACCAAGACCCCACCCTGTCCCAAACAACTTACACGAAGTTATATGCCATAAATCGTTCAAAATTCATGATAAGCGTGTCGTCCACTTGTCAGTTCTTAATTTTCTTTCGTCAATATCCCAACGTCTGGGCAAAATGAGATAGGTCATCATTAGGTCGCAACCCATTTGTATTAACTGCAGATTATTTTATATATGAGTCATATCATGATGATTGACAGGTATACGACAGGCCGAGATAAATTTTCTTTGTTATATAAATGGTAAATAAGTTTGTTCATCTCTGTGGTAAATAAGATTTGTTCATCTCTGTGGTAAATAAGATTTGTTCATCTCTGTGGTAAATAAGATTTGTTCATCTCTGTGGTAAATAAGATTTTTTCTTCTCTGTGGTAAATAAGATTTGTTCATCTCTGTGGTAAATAAGATTTGTTCATCTCTGTGGTAAATAAGATTTGTTTATCTCTGTGGTAAATAAGATTTGTTCATCTCTGTGGTAAATAAGATTTGTTCATCTCTGTGGTAATAAGATTTATTCATCTCTGTGGTAAATAAGATTTGTTCATCTCTGCTGGTAAATAAGGTTGTTCATCTCTGTGGTAATAAGATTTGTTCATCTCTGTGGTAAATAAGATTTGTTTATCTCTGTGGTAAATAAGATTTTTCTTCTCTGTGGTAAATAAGATTTGTTCATCTCTGTGGTAAATAAGATTTGTTCATCTCTGTGGTAAATAATGTTGTTTATCTCTGTCTGGTAAGTAGGATATTTTCATCTCCTGTGGTAAATAAGATTTGTTCATCTCTGAGTAAATATGATTTGTTCATCTCTGTGGTAAATGAGATTTGTTCATCTTTGTGGTAAATAGGATTTGTTCATCTCTGTGGTAAATAGATTTGTTCATCTCTGTGGTAAATAATTTGTTCATCTCTGTGGTAAATAAGACTTGTTCATCTCTGTGGTAAATAAGATTTGTTTATCTCTGTGGTAAATAAGATTTCATCCCTTAGATTCTATACACTATCAATGAGACGGTTTTATAGTCCCACTTCAATCATCTTCGTCATAGCCAATAGTTCAATAGCCATGGAGGCACAACAGGAAACATACAGGTGACTGGAAACGCCGGGAGCCAAGCCCACAACGACAGATTCGCCGTTTGCCACCAGTTTTACCCTGCCAGTTTCCTACAGTTTACCACCAGTTTACCACATTAAATTTAAAGGAAGTAAACTCATAAAGAGTACTAGTTATCAAAGGCCCGGTACCCGGACCGGCGAGTAGGCACACAGTTGGAGTTGAAAATGGTGATATATATTTTAGCGCGTTAACAATCAGTCTATATCAGAGGTGTGCGGATCTTGAAATTTAGCGTCCGCGTCCGTCCGCGGATTTCTATCAATAATCCGCGTCCGCGTCCGCAGAATCTTACAACATTGGTCCGCAGTCAGTCCGCATTGCTGAAATTTAGCTGTTTAAATGACTTGAAATTTTTTATGGTAACGCTAAAGAAGATCCGCGTCAGTCCGCGAGTCCGCAACTTAACCATACGAAGCATCCGCTGTCAGTCCGCTGATTCGGAAAAGTCTGCGGATCTGCGTCCGCAAGCGGACGCGTCCGCTGTCCGCTCATCTCTGGTCTATATACTTGCAGTGGCCCCAAGGACATGAACAGATTATTGTAGCCAAAATACATTTGAGAATATGGACACCTAATAATACATCAAATAAAATTCATATGTTAAATAATTCCTCCCAAAAAAAATAATCCTCACTATGGGTAGACATAAACAACAACTCTTAAAATCATATTCCTTCATAATATTTTAATGGACTCCTTTCGAAACAGTTATTCATTTAATGTTTTATGATGTTCAACATGGCGTATTTAAAAAAAAAAAGAGAGACGCGAGTGAGTGCTTGTGTTAAGCAAAACGCTACATGTTTAACAGGTGGTTTATTTACTGTTTTACATTGTAGCATAGTACAATTAACTAAGAAAAATTGCCGACCCGGCAGTGCAGAACCTAGGGATTTACGGGCCCGGTGGCTTGGCCTCTTTGGGGGCTGCCCCTGCATTTTGGCATGAGATATGTTTTTGACGCTTCTCAAGCTTGGTCCCGAGAAGAAAGAATCGTTGTGTAGCTTTAGCTGACCTTCAATTAAAAACATAGTATTCCATCAATGCAGTTGAGGCCGCAGACGCAGAAAAACATTAGGCCTCTTAAAAAGAAAGACATATCAAAGCTTTCAACATTATAGTTCTGTGAAGCCAATGCCGAACCAAGGGATTTTAGGCATCTTCGGGAGCCACTACATTTTGACATGAGATAATGTACTTAATATTTAGTTTAAAAAAATATTTTGGGGGCCCTCCTCAAACTGGGCCCCATCCATACACCCTCTGTGTGAAGCCCCCATCATAAATGATTAGTTTGCATTGTAAACGTTGTGTACGGCGCTGCTCAAACTCAACCCTTATTCATTTCATTCATGTGACGTAATAGTCAAAAAATAAAAAAAAATGTGACGTATATAAGGTTAGTAATAAAGGGAAATAATTGTACATTAGAAATAGACATATTTTAGAAATAATAACAATTTAAACAATAAAAATATTACATTATATTTAGGTATCCATAATTTTGGTTTAAAATTAAAATTGTGAAACATAACACAAAATATTAATTGAACGATTTCTGTAAATATTTCTTTTACGATCGCTTCTCATTTAATAAAAAATTGAACACCATAGATTTATTACGATACTGCGGGATATACAAAGGCCTATGTAATCACGTTTCAGCCGACAATTAATTTCAGAGTATCACAAAATATTTTGGCATGATATTGTGTTACCTCTCCTAAGATCGCTTCTTGCCCTTAGGTAATGATTGAGGCGGTCGAAAACTATATTGCATTGTGTTTGCCATTTGGCATTCATGATCGTATATGCCGTATGTTAGTGTGCTGTGATTTGTCACCTCGGCACTAAACATATGGCTGGTCCAATGTCAATTCTGGCAGCCATGTAGGAGAGTATTCTTACTCGGCTGGCCAGTTGGTAGCCGGATTATGCATGTTAAGAAGAAAACAGTAAATGTTTCTGCCATCTTTGAGTTGTTTATGCCGCCATCTTGGATGAATTGTTTATGCCGCCATGTTGGATGACAGACGGAAGTCGCGATGACAGACGGAAGTCGTGATGACAGACGGAAGTCGCGATGACAGACGGAAGTCGCGATGACAGACGGAAACCGGAACACATGATGTAAAATTTGTATTATAGATTAAAATACGTCACAATATATTTTTTTTTTTGCATTTTTTACTATTACGTCATATGAGTGAATTGAATAAGGGTTGAGTTTGGTAGTGCCGTACCCAATGTTTATAATGCAAACTAACCCATTTATGATGGGGGCTTCGCACAGAGGATATGTGGAGGGGCCCCAGTTTGAGGAGGGCCCCCAAAATATGTAGTGGCTGCAAGAGGTCTAAATCCCTTGGTTCGGCATTGGCTTCACAGAACTATAGTGTTGAAAGCTTTGATATGTCTTTTTGCGGCATAACTGGATTGATGGAATATTTTTTTAATTGAAGGTCAGATAAAAGCTGCACAACGATTCTGTCTTTCCGGTTCTCAGCTTAAGGGTTGCCAAATAATTTTTCACGTTAAATATTAATTTCGTTATCTCATGTCATCAGTGTCCGAATGTCAAAATTAAGAGGCCTCTGACGAGACCAGGTCCCATAGGGCCCAAAATCCCATAAGTTTGGCACTGCCAGGTTGTGGTAGTATCTAATATATTTCTCAATTGCGATATGTTGTGCTTATACTACAATGTGTATAACAATAAGTAAACCACCTGCTAAACATAATGCGTTTTGCTTAACTTACAGACACTCACTCACGTCTCTCTTATTTTTTTAACTACGTCATGTCGAACATCATAAAACATAAAATGAAGAACTGTTTGAAAGGAGTCCATTAAAATATTATGACGGAATTAAGATTTATCAACGCTAAGATGTTGTGTGCGCAAATTATGTAGGCTATAGTTGGATGTTAGATTTAACGTTTAATAGTCGGGGTTACTTTTGTTAAGCTTCTTAGCCCATAATAAGGATTATTCTCTTTGGAATGAGATTTAGAAAGTATTATCGCAACGACGGGAGCCCCAGAAAAATCTTTTTTACATTAAATATTAAGTACATTATGTCATGTCTACATGCAGGGGCCCCCAAACAGGACAAACCCCAAATCCCTAGGTTCGGCACTGGCTTCACAGAACTATAATGTTTAAAGCTTTGATATTTCCTTTTTTTTTTTTTTTTTTAAGAGGCCTGATATTTTCTGTGTCTGCGGCCTCAGCTGGATTGATGAATATTATTTTTTTAATTGAAGCTCAGATAAAAACCACACAAAGATTATTTCTCCCCGGGACCCGGCAACAGTGCCAAAAATTATCTCACGTCAAAATGCAGGGGCGCCCCCAAAGTAGGCCAAGCCCACCAGGCCCCCCAAATCCATAGGTTCGGCACTGACTGGTTGGCAATAATTTTTAGTTAATTGTACTATTTTCACAATGTGCATAACAGTAAATAATCCACCTTCTAAACATGTAGCGTTCCAGCACCACAGCACTCACTCACGTCTTTCTTTTTTTAAAATACGTCATGTTGAACATCATAAAACATAAAATAAAGTACTGTTTGGAAAGGGAGTCCATTAAAATTTATGAAAGGTAGTAGGTTGAAATTTAATCATCGGGAGTTGACTATGTTTACCCATAGTGAGAGTTATTTTCTTTGGGAGGAACTATTTAACATATGAACTATATTTGACGTACTATTCTCAAATGTATTATGTCTACAATAATCTGTTCATGTCCTTGAGGCTACTGTGAGTATATAGACTGATTATTAACACTCAAATATATATATATATCACTACTTTCAACTCCAACTTAGTGCCTACTCGCCGGTCCGGGTACCGAGCCTTTGTTTACTAATTAATAAAAAAATAATTCTCCACTTTGAATTCCGTGTTAATAGATCCTATTAAGAAGACAGTAAGAAAAAATTTGTGCACAATATACATTTGCGGCGAAATGTTTTGCTGTATAAGTGCACGATGGCATCGAGCCATGCTTTAGATGCAATTGGTAGACCATTAAGAGATGTTGCTCAGACCGGCTATTTACTAAGTTTTTGTTATGCACTTGGAATTCCGTGTTAATAGTTCCTATTAATTCTCATATTAACCATTTATTGAGATAAAACTTTTAATTGCGAATGCAACTGGCAACTAACAGTAAGGATATAAAATCAGTATAGTGACACTAAAACACACCATAGTGACAATTAAGGCTGCTGATTAAACTGCGTTAATTTGCGATTAACGCGTCGAAAAATTTTGCGATTACAATTTTTAACTCAACACCCAAATGCGTTAATTTGACCAAAATACTTAAGTTCCAAGAAATCGATAAATAACGATATATCACTCAACAATTTGAGTTAAGGTTTGTTCATATTAAGTACATCTACCACTCCACTCTGCTCTGGTCAATTACACCCTCACCCCCATGTATGTCGACAAAATCCCCACTTGTAATATAAATGAAGACGTTTTTGTTATATAGCACTTCGACAAGTAAACCTCCTGCTCCATTCCCGGTGGATGTAAAAAGAGAAAAGTTTATTCACTAGTTTACATTATATACTGCAGTGTATTGTTGAAGTAAACTTGAAAGGTAAAAAAAATTGTATAATGAGCCAGGTTGTAATTAGATTAAAATAACGAGATGCTAGACATTTTGTATCATTATTTTTGCGCAAAATTTTATCGCATTTTGATAATACAGCATTAGGCTGGTCAAGTCTGCAACAGCTGCACTAATAGTTTCATATATGACACCTGTCAATCAAGGACTAGACTAGGCTGATGCAGACTTGTACACAAGACAGTGGTTGTATTTTTCAAATTATTGTGACACTGAGTTAAATTTAATATTTTATATAAAGGATGTTGTTTAACTGCAATTAAGCGTAATTAATGCGTTAAAATATGCAATTACATTTTTAATGCAAACACCTAATTGCATTAAATTTTAGCAAAATTTGTCATTTCAGAGTTGCGGAAATTTCTTCAAAATTAGTAAATAACCCATTTCATATTATAACTAGATCAGATAAGATTAAAAAAAAAAAGCAAAAAATAAATAAATAAATAAAAATACCCGAACACAGAAACTGTCACGTTTTCATAAAATCATAGCAGCTATATGACCTTGAAGAACAATAGGATTGTCTTTCTTAATTCTAATTTATGACCCTGAATGATATCAATAGTGAACATCTGCGTTATCATAGCTTGATTGGACAGAGGATGATAAATGGTTGATTAAGCTATAAGTAACGTCATCTTTGTTGGAGAAAGGGGAATAAAAATGCGTTAATAATAAGTGAGCAAGTACTTTCTGGCCTATACTATTGTTTTATGAAGGAAAAGGCACATATGAGATAGAAATGACGTGTGCATTTTGTTTTGGGATGGGAAGTGAAGGCGGTAGGTACGGTAGTGGAGGTTGGGTAAACAAGACTTACGTGGGGGCAAAGTGTAGCAAAATATGACAGGGATAGAGGGGGAGAGGTTGAAATACGTCATTAGCTCGGAACCTATGGTACGAGAAAAACACTTGTTTGGCATTGTTGTTGATTAAAAAAAATAACTCGCATCACTAGACGTGATTGATACATATCCAATAAACTTGTCTCAATAACTAATTCAACAGACATATGTTCTAATGCTTAATAAATCTTTTACAATTAATTATATTTCTTTCGTAAATTAAACTGACTTGTTTATTATACCAATTTTTTGCTATGACATTATGACAGACTAGGTGAATACAAACAATTGTATATATGTTGTGTCGATTAAAAATTTGAATTTAATTTGCGATTAAAAATTTTAATCATGCGCTAATTTCGATCGAATTTTTTAATCAAACAGCAGCTCTAGTGACAAAACAACACACAATAATCCTACTAATAAAATCCCTATCTTGGCGTCCATCAATCCGTCCATGCAGAATGGAAGCCGTCGCTATAAATAATCTATGACTTCATTTCCAGATGGTACAATTTTTTTAATATTTAATTTATACTATTTATAAAAAGAAAGTGCGATGGTAATCAGCCACTTGTAAATATTACATTGCTAACTATATGCTTCTGGTCTTGCTGCCGGTTTGCGTGTAGTTTTTAACGATTATTCTCATATTAAACATTTTATTGAGATAAACCTTTAGTTGCGAATGGTGTTTACTTAGGTTTGGTTTGGTTGGATGGTTTGCTTTGGTTGATTTGGTTGGTAGGTGGTTGGTTTGTTTCGTTAGTTACTGTTGACAGGTAAAACATAATTTGTGACGGATGAAATGTAGGTCATTTTTGCACATTAGGAAATTGGCATAAATCAGCATCTAATTAACCTAATTAATCGTATTTAAAAATTCAGAAGTTAAATTGATTAGTAAGGGGTTTCACATTGCACCTAGATTTCCCTGGAAACGCCGGGCTTGTATCTGGTGACACAATAAAACCATAATTACTCCGAAACACACAATAAAAACATTAAAAATCATCATAATGTAACTAAAAACACAATATGGTTACAAAAACACCACAATTACACTAAAACACGTCTAATGACATCAAAGCACAAAATAATGTCATTAAAACACACTTTAATACACCACACTGTACAAGAATGACACATAAGAACATCGTAATGACACAGAAATACACTATAATGGCACTAAACGACAACATAATGGCATTAGTGCCAATCCATAAATACACTACAACATACCATAATGTCACAAACACACCATAAAATGACACTAAAACAAAAGAAGCAAACACAGAAACACCAAATTGACACTAAAACACATCATACTGATACTACAACACACAATAATGATACAAAATCATCATATAATGACACCAACACACGCAATGCCACTATATTTACACCCAGAAACATAATTGAATGCTAATGAGTATTACTTTTCTTACTTTTCTTACTTTTCCTTTTTTTTCCATTTTTTCTTTTCTATCCAGCTGTATATTAAGGCGAAACGCTTTGCTTCCTCAACAACAAGATGATGAATCAATCCACATTTTGATTGCAATAACAGTTTAAGGAGGTAGCTTTTTAATATGCGTTTAAAAAAAACAACTTAGGTAGTTTTCAAAAATGAGTACAGAATTCAAATACACACTTTTCTGATTAGTTTTTTTTTACTGTAATTCTTGATAAACTTTCTAAAATTTAAAAAGCTTTATTTGATTGTAAAGGTAGTTTTTTCTCTGATACACATACATTAAAACTATTTTTCTCTTAGTACTTTTTGGCTTGCAAGCTAATTGTATTTTAAATAGGGCTGTAACGAATTCCTAATTTTTTAGATCCTGCAGGATCGGAACCGGAATCGGATTTAATATTTGAATCCTGCCAGAATCGGAACAGGAACCGAATTTACCGAATTAAGTAGTAATTTTTCCGAACAAGTAGTAATTTCTCGCCTAATATAAAAAAAAGATATGAATGAAAAATAGAATAAAAATTTAGTTTTTAAGTTCTAGATAGCAAAAAAACAGTATTAACAATTTAGATCTTGAAGACTGTGACCCCTTCCCTAATCTTGAGTTAGAAAATAACTCTGTCAAAATAACAGGTTCTTCATTTTAAAATTTATTTTTAATAAAGCTGTACCTAATTTAACCTGATTTCTATTACAATCAAACGAAAACACACACACACACACACACTCACACACACACACACACACACACACACACACATATATATATATATATATATATATATATACTGTGGCACCACATGATAGCTTATTTTTCTTTAGTTTTCCATAGTGACGTCACCGAACCATGTTATTTCATTCATACTTTCATTTAAACCATTATCTGACTATTTCCCATAAAAACGCAAATTAAAATGCATTTCAAATCTAAATCAATATCACTTTAATGTTTCAATTAAAAATGTATCTTCAAGTTATTTATCTAAATTTTTGCGAGCAATTTTATCCAAATCATTTACAAAATCCACTAAATTTAAAAATGTACAGAATAATAAATTATAGAGCTATTTTTAAACTGTAAACACAAAAAATAGATCGTTGTCTGCTCTTTAAAAAAATTTAAACTTTGATAACTAAATATAATTTGTAGAAAACACGGAATCAAAAGTAACGGAAGATAAAGTGTCGTATTACTAGACCAGGGTCGGCAACATTTTGAGACGAAAGAGCCTAAAGTTATAAATTACAATTTTCTCAATTTTAAAGAGCCACTAAATTTGTTGTTTCAATATTACGGTATTTGATCAGGCCGCAATTTGACATCAAGAAAGAGCCATAACTTGACATCGAAAGAGCCGCAGGTTGCCGACTCCTGTACTAGATTAAATACGATTCAAATCTTCCTTTTAAATATTTGTATTTACATATAAAACTAAAGCAGTCGACGTTATTGTAGTTTTAAAAATCAAAGGAAGTTATTGTTTTAATTTAATTGTATAGTGCTAAATATTTCAAAATTATGTTGCGCTAAAATAATTTCTTACAAATTTCAAACAACAAAAAAATCCGGCTTAAATCCGGCACAATTTAACCGGAACCGGAATTGGAACCGGATTTGTTAAGACTGCCGGAATCCGGCTTAACGAAATTGGAATCGGATTCCGGTACAGCCCTAATTTTAAACCAATGCAATATTTAAAAGACATTTGTTAATGCTCTATTTACACAAAATTAATACCTGTTTTGAAAAGTTCAACAACTATCTATGTCCGACACCAGAGCACAATAGTACATGCTATTACCTTGGAACTAGTACCGGGTCCTTAATGTTTCTGATACTGCCCTTTCTCTGATTGTACTAAGGGATGGACAGATAAATGTAAGAATTTTGCTAAATTTTCGTAGAAAATTAATTAATTATACAGCGATATGAAAGTATTAATGAAATATTTAATTATAATTCATAATTTGTTTGTGTTTTCATTGAATATTTTATTTCAGGAAGTGGAGTCATTATATTTGGAACTAACGAAAAACGGCGTCATTACACTCCAACAGTCTTTGAATTCTTCCAGTGAAGAAATATTTCTTTATATTTTAAGAAGAGTGGTACGTTTAGACTGGTGTGTACAATTAAATAACAAAGATTTTTAAAACATCCTTGTTAGTTAGTGCGATAAATCTATTTTTTAGCTACATCCATATATATATATATATTGAAATATGTCTAAATCTTCTAAAATAACGACACATTATGTTTTCGGTTTTACATGTGATAGGCCTATTTTATTGAAAACATGTCGATTATTAACAAATATTCAATCCAAGTATTTACATATTTTAAAATGTTTTGATTAACTGTTAAATTTTTAACATACATTTATAATAATTTTGAACGGGATTTTTAAATGCATGCTTTTTATGCCGATTTTATCATTTTGCAAGTAATCATTTATCACATGGTGGTAAAAACAAAAAATAAATACTTGCATATATTAACAACGCGAACGTTGGCTACAGATAAACAAAATGACGAAGTTGAAAACGTCTGAAAGATGTGAATATCCATGACGACCTTTTATTTACCCAGACGTTATACAACAATATAAGATATGCTAAATATTATGAATACATTTATGCAAGAGAAAAATTGAAATAGATATGTTGAAATAATCAATAATGGAGCAGAAAGTATGGTCTGAATTAATACAAGACTCGTAAGAATTCAGAATGTTGTCCCTAATGTCATATCCACATATTGTTGTATACACAGAAATACTTTGGCAACAAGTATGATGCCCACTAAAGTACAGGACGTTCTGGATGAAAGCGTGAAAATCATTGACCACATTCAAAGCTGATGTCCTTTGACTACACGATTTTGTTACAATTGTGTCAATACAGTGGCAGTAATTATGCTGACTTCTTTATCATACTGGTGTTCTTTGGCTTTCTCGAGGGAAAATTCTAAATAGATTGTTAATACTTCGAGATGAAATTATTTTTTTCAATGATAGATTTGAGCTGTTTAAACTGTATAATGACTGAAAAAGGCTATGTAAACTGACATACTTAGCATACATATTCTCTGTTTCAAAAAGTCTCGACTTATCGCTTCAAGGCGAAGAATTTTATTGTTTCACTGTCAAAATAAAGTTCATCCTAACATGGCAAAGCTTTATATATGGCAAAACAATTGATAATGGAGAATCGGACATAAATCTTTTTTTTTCATGAGATTATAACATGTTCTGCTTGTAAAATTCATGCTCATGCTCTGAAATGTTTAACACAACATTTACAGATATTGAAAAGAATATTTTCCTGATTTGAAAAAAAAAATGGAAAGAAAACCATTCCAAATAAATACAACAGATGCCAGGAAGTTTATCGCTTGAAAGAAGAGCGATAAATGTTGGTTCACTTGAAAAATAAACATAACATCATTAAAATCATTATGGTTCAGATTCAACATGTGTGTCAACTTTTAACAAAGAAAGTTCTGAAATACATCTGACCTTTTGTAACTTTATATTTATGTGAAGTTTGCATTTTTTTTAAAATTTGTAGTCATTAGGTAAAAAAAAGATCAGGCACTAAGGATGTATAACTTATTATAACTAAATCAATCATTATTTTATTATAAATGCATTTTATCATTCGTTTATCATTAATATAATATATTTTTATTAAAGTGTAGCCTACATTTTATTTTTTACGAACGGTTATTTTTATTTTATTTTAATTCCCTTAACCGATGGGGTGGATGGGGTGAACGAATTGACGGATCAACAGATGTGCTATCAAACGTCCTTTATGTTGGCTTAAAGACTTGATGGAGTCCATCTCCTCTACAAATCAGCGGCGAATATTTTTGTCCTTACAAATGATTGAACTTTGTACCCTTTGCATGTGAGCCGAGTTCACTATCGACTTCGCAATCCACCCGCCAAAAAAAGAAAGGGCTACTTGGAACTGAAAAGTCTGATAAACACTGCAGCAAAGAAATTTCATGTCGGCAGGCCCGTAGCGTGCGGGGAGGGCTGGGGGCCGAGGCGTTTTGTGGCCCCCTCTCTTGTTTGCTCATCTTAGTATTATTTATTTCCTGCCCCCCTTCTATTGGCCTGGCCCCTGCTGTAGAATGCCTGACCCCTGCTGTAGAATTTTCGCTACGGGGCTGCATGTCGGACTAGAGCTAGTTATAATCAAATTATAAGAGCTAGTTATAATCAAATTATTAGAGCTAGTTATAATCAAATTATTAGAGCTAGTTATAATCAAATTATTAGAGCTAGTTATAATCAAATTATTAGATCTAGTTATAATCAAATTATTAGAGCTAGATATAATCAAATTATTAGAGCTAGTTATAATCAAGTTATTAGAGCTAGTTATAATCAAATTATTAGAGCTAGTTATAATCAAATTATTAGAGCTAGTTATAATCAAATTATATCAAAGTATTTGTGCGGAAAATTAAAGTTCAAACAACAACAAAAATTTTTTGCAGTTTTATCTGGCGAACAAAACATTTTGGTGTAATTTTAAAAACAAATTCCTTTATTCGAGTGCCCCAGATTTTAGACATGGAAAAAAAAGTAATGATTTTTTTTTTATTCTAATTGACACAGTTTTTTTAGGTTTTCACAATTCAGTTTTTTGAAAGTTGTAGTTGTCTTGAACTACCTATCCATGTTGTCATTTCTAAATATTTAAATAAACTTTTAATTGACAACAGAGCACAAATAAGACTACAAAGCACCGTTAAAAAGGGCGCTCGATAGATGTTTAATAAAATGAAATCTCACACATTTTGTCAGACATTTAATATCATCTATTTACATAACTGTAACGTGATAGTCAGGCTGTTTAATATATTCCATATTGACTATAATCTAAAATTAGTAAACAGCTTCCAATCCTCCTTTAATTATAAACTCAAAAAACACTGTCATTGCCGCAGCTTTCCAACCTTGGACTCTAACATTCCTTGACATATTGGGCAACCCCCCCCTTTCAGTATTTATGGTACTACTCGATAGAGTGTTGGGTGTTCTCTAGATAATGACGCTGTCGTCAGTGTAGGCTTATCACAATGTGGAACTCACCCATAGCTTTCTCTTCAGACTCTTCAGAGCTAACTAAAAACACATTGAATAACTCGAAGACTAATAATTAAATGTATTAATAAATAGTAAAAGTTTAGATTAATATTTGGTTCCAGTAAAATAAGATCCTCGGCAATAGGTTTCTAAACAGGAAGCCGCATAATTTATCTATCTGTACGGAGATTATCAGTTTTTGTAGAAGAGGCATGTTAGAAAATGGCCTGGCTTTAGGCTAAATGAAATTGTAAAAGAATTAGCAATTAACAAAATATCGAAAAAAAAGTGTTAATATTGAATGCGTACCTGTGTTTTTTTAAGGACATTTTTTTAATTAAGTCTTAAAGTTATATTTGCATATTGCAATGGGTAATTAGTAGGGAGCGACCGAAATGCCTTTTTACCGATAGTCCGATACCGATATTTTCCCCCAGCATTTTTTACCGATACCGATACCGATATTTTTCTTTTAGGGGCTGTCCATTATTTATGTCAACAAATTTTTGGCGATTTTTACCTCCCCCCTTGTCAACAACTTGTCAAACTTTCCGAGACCCTCTATAAAATTACGTCAACATTTGATTACACCCTAAAAAGGTGGCTTCCAAAAATGTTTATGTGGCAAAATTAGTAGGAATATAGTTAGTTTAATTAAAATACTGAATGTTAAGCGAGTGTGTGTAACACAGAACTTCAGCTAACTGCTTAATTTTCCTATTTATTAAGTAATTATATTAAATTTAAAAGTAACATTGTTGACGTCAACTTTTCTTGACCTCCCTCCTCCCCCTTGTCAACATTTGTCAAAATTTTCTGACCCCCTCCCCCTATTTTGTTGACGTAATTAATGGACAGCCCCTTAAGCAACAACAATGCCAATTGCCAAACACGTGTTTCTCTCGTGCTAATACAGCTAATGACGTATGTCAACCCATGCTTACCCCTTTCCCTGTCATGTTTCGTGACACTTCCCCCACACGTAAGTCTTGTTCCCCCCCCCAACTTCCCATCCCAAAAAAAAATACGCACAGATGTTCACTAATTGTATCGTTCAAGGTCATACATTAGAATTAAGAAATGCCAATCCTATTGTTTCAAGGTCGTATCTCCTGATGTATGCACGTGTTAATTTCTGTGTACGGGTTTTTTCCTTTTTTAAATCTTGTCTGAACTGGTTATAGAATTGGGTTATTAACTGATTTTCTTTTCTGCAACTCTGTTGTGAAAAAAAAACAACTATGTATCGGCAGCCAAAAAACGGCGGTCCGACGGTTAACCCATAGTGCCAAAATCGGTTTGACTATCAGTAAACTCCCTACAACAATCGGCCGATCCGATATTAACCGATATTGCCAATATCGGTCCGATGCCGATAGCGATCCGATTATCGGTCGCTCCCTAATAATTAGCAGGCTTGTCCGTGGGAATGGCATTCCGCGGGAACCCCATTGGACGTTTCACCTGGGATGGGATGGTACAGTACACATTTGTATTGTGCATGTCCCATGGGACACGGTATGGGGCAAGAGTAGCCGCGTCATAGCGACTGATGTGCACCTGGGCTACCCCATATTTGTTAAATTTTAAAGCTTTTAATTGTGGAAAAGCTTCAAGGATTACCTGGATTAGCTGAATTAGTAGAGACGGTCGATTAGCAGGAAATCGATTATGTGCTGAATGACCAGTGTGACTCAGAGTAAATTGTCGTATTGCGGTATTTCGTATTAAGATAAACGTTTTTTTATAAAATAGTATTGAATATTAACGATATCAAATTTATTAAATTTGTGTATGTAGTCCAATCCAGTAGACGCAAAACTTAAACTTTCAGATATTTCTTATTTTTATTTCAACGGCATTCCATAACGTTAATATTATCATGGGAATCCCATGGGACGGGACAGACATAAATTACCATTGGATGGGATAGGATGGGAAAGAAGAATCTGTCCCATGGACAAGCCAGGTAATTAGCCTACATTCAAAAGTTTCATAAACAATTATTTCATTTATAATGCCGGCTTAATATTTAAAATGTAATAAATGTTTCATTTCCAATCTGTATAACTGGTTATACTCTCAAATAAAAAAATATCTCATTTTAGTATTTGCGCGGGAGGTGGGTGATACTATTCGAACTAGGACGGTGAACAAGCTAGGCCAGGTCCTGATCTTACGTTTATAGGTGAAAGGAATTTAATGCGTTATAGTTAACATGATACACAGTTATTGTGACTAAACTTATTGTTTTCATAGCTTTCGTTTAGTACCGAGATACTTCCGGTTCTTGTCCATGTTCAGCCTGATGAGAACATACCTCCGATGACGCCAATGATACTTGTCTTCGTCAGCCTGTTTTCAAACTACACAACTGTTCTTCACTGCGATGTGATATTGATGTTTACAGAACCGAAATTCAAGCAACATTTCAGGTTCTTCTTTCATTAGTTAAACTAGACTGATTTATATACAAGTTGTAAACATATGTTAAAAATACTGATTTATACATTTTTAAACATATAATATGCCTAACTAGATTGAATTTGCATGGCTTTAACAATTTATATGTTAAACATGATTGATTTATTCACTGGTAATAAAAAAGTTTATTTTATACAGATATATACATTAGTTGTTAGGAACTCATTAGAGACTGTTGAAAGTATATTACACTTGAAATGGTGGGGGTGGGGGTGGATATTGTTTTTATCTATTATATGGAGAGGTGGTGTCAGTGGTGTTAGTTGTTGTTTTTTATTTATAGCCTTAACGCATACTTTTTATTTAAAAAAAAACAAAACATATTGAATGAAATATACAGATTGCATTATACATTTGGTCAGTACTGAATGAAAAAGTTGAAATTAAATTTAACAAATCAGAAAATACATAACAGTCTCCACATTGTGAATACAATTGCATTTTGCTACATAAAAGTGATTAATGTTTTATTTTTAATGTCATTGGTAGATTAAAAAATGAGGACAGTACTTCTTTTGTGATTTCTGTCTTTCACTCGAAAAGTGTCCTCCCATATGTTCATTAGGGTTGAGTGAGAAAAAACTTTTTTTTAGAATTTTTAGAGCATTTTCGAAAAAAAATGCTCTATTGTCCCCCGTTTTGTCTGTCTTTCTGTCTGTCTGTCATCACCCTAGATCTCAACAACATAAGTCCTAGACCCATGATGTATATATCATTTTGTAGGTCTTGGCCTGCCCAAGAAATAGCTTTTTCCTTTTCGCGATCTGACCTCTCAGGGCCGTAAAGGGGCCTTATAAAGTACCGTTTTTTACTATATAAGCTATATTAATAATGGACCGCCCTATATCTCAGCAACCATAAGTCCTAGACCCATGATGTATATATCATTGTGTAGGTCTTGGCCTGCCAAGTGTACATCAAAAGTCCATTTTGCGATTTGACCTCTCAGAGCAAAAATATAAGAGTTTGTTATGTACCGTTTTGCTTATATTTTTAAATATAAATAATAAGCTAATCAAAGGGGCGTAATCATTATTTATTTTTGTAACAGTTATTCAACATGACTTACTTGTCCTTTTAATATCTTTTTTCAGATATATGCATTACACAATTGAATTTATAAACATTTCCAAAATTTACAAATATTTACTGAAAGATAACAAAAGTACTGATACATAACATGAAAATGCGCTAACAGGTCCTGTGTCCAGAATGGAACGAGCAATTGCTTGTTTATTCTAATAGCTCAAAATGGTTTGCCAAATGGTCTAAGTAGTTATGGCCTAAAATATCTTTTATGTAGTGTAACGTTTATCGGTGCCCAAAAGGCTTCAAATTTTAAAGGATACAAACTTTAAAGCATTATAACAATTTTGAATGAAATCAACATCTCCAATAGTGATATTCGTAATGTTAATGTGCAAATATGAACTGCTGAACTAAATTATGTTTATAAATTAAAAATTTAACAATTTTCAATAAGTCAGGATCGTCGATTTTTTCTTACGTCAGGAGACAAATAACGTGACAGGATGATGGTCTTCCACAAGTGCCTGTCACCATCTTTGCAAGACGGTTTTGTTTTAATGTCAAACCAAACATAGCCATAAAACTTTGGGGGGACAGGCTCAGATTTGATACCATCGGGGACATTTTAGAATTCGCTGTAAAATATTAATATCCTATCAATGTTAAGTTTTAAAAAGACTTTTTATAACTTATTTGATGTCTACTTTAAGATTTGAGATTTCAATTTGAAAAAATAGTTGATATTAAGATATACGTTTTTACTGTCACTCGGGGGACACGCCTTCAAACATAGGCGACACGCTTGATAACTAGCCTGTCGAGGGACACGTTGCTAAAGTCGTTTAGCTCAGTTATTTTAAAATATTTTGTAATTTTTGTCCCTAGAAGCATTCATTGACATTAAAGCAATTATTTACATATTGTTTTTAATTAAAAAAAACTTTATTTAACATTAGTTTTAATAATTGTTATTGTACACTTTGTTTTAAGTATAGGTCTACATTTTAATCTATTATTGAATTGTTTTACTTTCAGGAACGTTTAATAAGGATATTATTTATATAACATAAAAAAAACAAAAAAAGAGGTTTGAAATACTTTTTTAAGACTTTTTGTTAATCTGATATACGTGCGACTTTGGGGGATACATATATGTCCCCTAACTGACGTCTCACGTCTTATCGTCCATTGGGCGACATACACGATTTTTTAGCGAAAATATCGGTATTCTTAGACGTATGTTACGAGTGAGGAAAAATAACTTTTTTAAAAACCATATTAAGCAATTTATGTTACTACATATATTATGCAACATCTATATCTTATAATGTTATAGTACACGAATTATTAAGACCTTACACTAAAACATTTATTGTTATTGCAGTGACGATTGTTAATAAAAATTTCACTTCAGCACATTATACAGAACTCTTACATTAGCTATACGTGTATATTTGTCTGTATTGTACCAATAGAAACGTTCAGCCTTCAATGTATATACCCATTTGACCATCAGAAATTTGTTTACTACTGACCTAAAATGACCTATGAAAGTTGGAATCCGTATTTAGCATTGATTAATCATTCAATGAATTTATATAAGAAATGCTCTAATGTTATGTCAACTTATTGTAGAAAACTATCAAATGAAAATTTGCAAGTCTAATAAATTGAATGGAGCGAGAAACGCTGGTAAATTTGGATACATCCTCCAGAAGCTCCTCCCATGTTCCGACCATATTTGGTTCCTCCCCCAATTGTCGAGATAGCTTATCTCAATTTTTGTATAGTGGCTGGGAGGCCCAAAAGGTAAGTGTCCAGATTGTCCAATCTCTTGCTTTGTATCAAATCTACAGCAAGATGTGGAGAGTTTATGGGTCAGCACATTTTAAAAATTTTTACTGCACTTAAAAATACGAACTTTCAAAAACAAAATTATCAACAAAATCACAAAGGCGAGGGTTTTTGCAGTATAGTCATTTATTAGCAAAAAAAAAAAATAGAAATGAATTAATGTTTTTTAATAATAAAATGAGTGTAGCCTAAAAATGTATTTTATTATTGTTTCTTTTTATTCAATAGACTTCTTATTTTTTGACGCTCGTTGAATACTTTTGGTTAATGGTTTGAATTTTTACATTTCTGGTACCTCTGAAAGTATTTCATGTGTTCTTAGAAACTACTGAATTTCCTTCTTTCCTGAAAAATAAAACACATTTTTTAAAACGAACTGCAAACAATATTATAATAAATATTTTACTTTGTGATACAATTTAACAATTTAAAACATATGTTAAAAACTAGTGTTAACTAAAATGAAAAAAAAGTGTGTTTTTATAGAGAGTATAGAGTTCTTGTTAGGCTGGAGTTTAGTTGAATTAATAATGCATGCTTATAAGAAAGTCTAACATATTTTAAGTTAAACAGATCACTATTCCACGACTTCATAGTAGGATAGTCAAGTGTGTGTACAGTTTAATAATAAATCATTTTAAATGATTTTTTACCTGGCAGTGAGCAATTTGCACCCCGGTAGATTATTACTAATGTAGCTTTGAAAAAAATGACATCACTATTTGTGATTCATCTTCTTTGCAGTTTACATTCGATCTTGCTGCCGAATAAAATATGTAGAGCCGTTATAGATTTGAAGCTTTAAATGTATTTAAACATTATCACTGTTATGATTTTTTAAAAATATTAAATTACTCGTAGTTCAAATTCAGCAACAACAAGTATATAAAAGCACACCTTTTTTTTTTTCTTTTCCATTCCCTTTTTTTGTTGTGAACACTTTGAACAGAACTGCCACTGATTGCATCAAACCTGTCTGTTAATAAATTCATGTAAGAGTTATTAAAATGATATGCAATTTAGAATAAGTCTAAAAGATTTACAATAAACCGTTAGAAGATAGTTTTAACTCACTTGTATGAGATTTGTTTGTATCGACCATCAAATGGCCGTTTCAAGCTCACTATTTGTCATTTCAGTAGCCGCTAATGTATTTTTTGACAGTTCGTCATTTTGCTATTTCAGTAGTACTAGCTGTGAGTAACTGGATTTCGATCACTATTTGATAACATATAAGATAATTAATTTTTCATTATAAAAGTAAAATGTTATTAAATGCAAAAACTATACATTAAAATGTATACGTTAAAATGTCTAATTTACCATGTGGAACTAGCAAACTGCCTGTATCCAACTTATGTAAGAATCCACCTACGTGAATATATTTCTTTTTTTGTAACTAGTCTAGTATTTTTAGAGCATTTTCGAAAAAAAAAATGCTCTATTGTCCTCGTTTAATACTGTCCGTCCGTCTGTCCGTGTACACCCTAGATCTCAGCAACCATAAGTCCTAGACCCATGATGTATATATCATTTGTAGGTCTTGACCTGCCAAGAAATAGTATTTTTCCATTTCGCGATCTGGTATCTGAGGGCCGTAAGGGGCCTTATAAAGTACCGTTTTTGCAATATAAGCTATTAATAATGGAGCGCCCTATATCTCAGCAACCATAAGTCCTAGACCTGATGTATATATCATTTTGTAGGTCTTGGCCTGCCATGTGTACATCAAAAGTTCATTTTGCGATAGGACCTTTGAGGGCCGGGCTTCAAGGGCTCCTAAAGGGGCTTATATATTATATGTACACCTTGTACGTTCAATAGCCCGTTCATTTGGTGCGAAATACTGCAGCACGTAAGTTTCCTCAAGAATTATTAAGAAACTCATCAAATGAAATAGTAAGCTTGAGTTCTGAGTTTAATTGACAGTATCAAGCTTTATGCAGCAATTGACAGGTTTTCGGACGATTAAATGACTATAATTTCGAATGTTTTCAATTATGAGTCCCTGTTTCAGTAACCACAAACCACTTGTAGTTAGATTTAAGAGACAATAATTTTTTTTCAAATATAAAGAAACGTCTTTATAATTTATTTTTACAGATATATGCATTACACAATTGAATTTATAAACATTTCCAAAATTTACAAATATTTACTGAAAGATAGCAACACATTACTGATACATAACATGAAAATGCACATACTTACGTCCTGTGTCCAGAATGGAACAGGCTTAATTGCTTGTTTAAAAAAACATAAAAAATGTTATATATTTACCTTTTTCTGAGTCCTCTTTTCATGATTATTTCCCTTTATCCTTTTTTAAACCCAAATCATTATTTATAAGGACTTCATGTTGATCCTGATTCATTACTAGAGTAGTACAGCTGGAACTGTAATCAAAGTAATTAAAAAAAATTGTCTTCTCTATTTTATATAGATCTGATTATATATATATATATATATATATATATATATATATATATATATATATATATATATATTATATATATATATATATATTACATTTTGAAAAATAATTTAGATGGAAAAAAATATAGTGTGTTTAAGTTTAAACCTTTTTTCTCATTTTGATGTCATATCTTCCTCTGTGTGCATAATATCTTCTTCTGGCTGCGTCACAGCGTCTTCTGGCTGTGATATATTCCTCTGGCTGTTTATCTGTCATGGATTTATCTCCAAACAGAGTTACATCTACTTGTTGTGTGATTCTTATATCAGATCTTTTGGTTTTCTGAACATAAATACTTAACGTTTCTTGTCTTTGTTTAGATAAAAGGGTTGGTGAAAGCTTCTTTGAGTAATTATTTTCACGGAAACCTGGAAACATGCAAAATTATACTTATTATCAGATAATTAGTGTATTTCAAAATATAAAAGTAATAAAAATACACACAGGTTTAGGACTTATTATAATTTTTCATAAACAAAACAAGCAACAAGAGGTCTTTATGTTTCACTGTTTGGGTCTTTAACCATTCTTTTCCCATATGATTGATTAGTAGACATATTATAGCACCTATTTTGATGTAAAGATGGCTAGTATAACAGAAAGATTAAATGGATTTCTTAAATATATGTTTAGTATGGCACAGTAGCTTCACTAGGGGTTGCGGGACGCACCGGGTGACACCATTTTTTTGGGGGTGACACAAAATATACAGTTCTAAACTTCATAGAAGAAAAAAACTTGAAGTATGATCAAATTTATAACCATGCAGAGCAGTAGCACATGGTGCCACCATGCACAGCGTAACACAAGGGTGCCACCATGCAGAGCAGTAACACATGGTGCCACCATGCAGAGCAATAGCACAGGGTACAAACATGCATAGCTGTAGCACAGGGTGCCACCATGCACAGTTGTGAGACAAGGTGCCACCATGCACAGCTGTAGCACAAGGTGCCACCATGCACAGCTGTAAAAGGGCACCATCATGTAAAGAAGCACAGAGATTTACCATGCAGATTGTCTAGAGCTTAGGTATATAAATACATAAGAAAACTGCTTCGAACAATCCTAAGTATTTTTGCGAATGTTCTAAAAAAAGGACATGTAGTCACATGGTAGGTACTTCAATAAAGAAAACTCAAAAATATTAATATAAAAGTTTAATATATTTCATTAGATAGAGCTGGCTACTAGCTGTGATACATCACTTATTATTCTATGTCTTTTAGAACAGAAGTTATGATTTTTTCAGGTCTAAAAAAGGGGGTCACTTTTACATAAGGAATATAAAAAAACCTGTGACCGAAAACTCAATGTGCTTCAGATAAAATTGCATAGTTTTTTAATTACTGAATGTATATACCTCAAATTTGCAACATAGATACTTTGATGTGTTGTCTTTCTATTCGTCTAAGTATTAATAACTAGAGTTTTAAAAATAGGCTCAAGAAAATTTTTTTATTTAGAATTTAAAGTCTGAAATAAACATTTTGTGTTTATATAACACAAACTACACAAATACAGGCCTAAATTTTAAATTGTACTTACTTTCATATAAATGGTTTGTTGTGATGTACTGCTGCTAAAGCCTTTCTCATTTTAGAAAAATTTTTGTGATAATCGAACTAGTTTTATTTACATATAATTTTTTTAATTTTTAGATATGAAAGATAAAGAGGAACTTTCAAAATTTAGAATACTTTAGTAATCAGGTGATTGTGTTATATAGATAAGAAAAATTTTCTATCCCTAGAAAAAAAATAATACTTTTTACAAATTGTAAGCCGGGTGCATTTTTCTTTTAAAATGTTCTTATTTTTGAACTAAATAAGTTATAAACCTCAATTTTCTATAATTCAACAATTACAATGAAATAATTAAAATTTAAAGGCATGGTATGATCTTGAACATTTTATTTTATTAATTAATAAATACTTTATAAAAATGAGGCTGATTGCGATGGCCGACAGCTGGCATTTTTTGCCAATTTATATATTTGGTGCTTAAGAAAAGAATACATGATTAGAATTTTCTGCAATTTTTATAAAACATATTCATGTTTCACTTAAACATTCCATATGTCATCTAAGTAATTTCTGGACATCTGTATCTGCATTAATTTCAATAACTTGCTTCCAGTCACTTGAACTGTTAGCTTGCCATTCTTCCTCACTGTTCTGACATCTATTACTGAAGCTGAAACTTTGAAATGCATACATGATTACTCTATTGTGTTTTATAAATACACTGTGTAAAACTATTGCAGTTATTTTTCTTATCAATTAGATTAAAGATAGATGGACGTTTATTATATGACTTTAATAATGGCCCGTGACAGTAGTTAGTACAAAGTCAGCATGTTATGACTTTTTATTCAGTCATCTTTGTATTTATTTAGACAAAGGACTACTAGAATTTGTTTAAAACCATGACAAGGATGTTGGATCTTGAATAATTGTTAAAGATTAATGTTGATTTTAATAAAAAATGTGTGTGAAATAACAAATAAAAAAAGTTAAATTTGGCTCTTCCTGTCTCTCGGCGTCCGCCATTTTGTTTGTTTATACTCAGTTTATAGGCCGAAAATCGTAACTTTAAACTGAAATTGAAGCATAAGTGGATTAATAAAATTACTTGGTTAAAAAAGTTATTCTTATGTTATTTGAATTTAGAATCAGAAATAAATATGTTTGAGAGAGATCGTCGCTCTCAGTTTTATATCAATAATAATGATATTTCAGTGCGGCCGCTATATAATCTTAGTAAAATATGCATCGTAATTCAAACTACTATAACTTTAAAGGAAATGACTAAATGTATTAAAATTTCTCACTTAAACAAATTAAAGGATGGGGAATTCAAAAATATATGTTTTATTTTCGTCGTAAAAATAAATAAAAAGTTATAAAATATCAACTTACCGTTAATTGCCATGTTAAAAAAAAAAACTTCCGGTACTTCCAACATATATCGATAAAAAAAAGAAAATCACAAGCAATCATCCTATTGCTTAAAAATATGCTAATGCATGTTTTCCACATAGTTTTTTCTTTAAAATGCTACAAATACACAATCACTAACCAGACAGCACAGTGGAACCATGTTTTTGTTATACTGTTCCGGGGCTGTTGAAACATTATCGGAAATAGGTTTATCGAAATACCTACACATGGTTTCACAGTTTAATGAAAGTAATACATATTTTTCTAAACTACCGTTTTTAAAGCTTAAGTATTTTAAAATATATTCTCTAAGGTCTAGTGCAGGAAAATTCGCTCGACATATGTACCATTTAGGGGGGAATGACACCCTGAATGTTTTGACCGGGTGACACCAAATCATAGTGACGCCACTGGTATGGATCAGCATTTAAAATTTAAAATCTAAAAATCTAAACAGTAGATATTATACAGAAACATAAGATACAATACAACAATAGTTGGTACAATACTGTATAGCAACAGTAGATACAAATACAGGAACAATAGATAAAATATGGCAACATAAGTTGCTTTACAGGTTAAGTTGATACAATACTTCACCAATAGGTATACACGACAATACAGAAACAGTAGATACTCTAGAGCAAATGTACTTTATACAGCAACATAAGAAACAATACAGCAAAGTAGATACAATACAGCAGAGAATTAAATACAATACAGCAGCAGTATATACAATATGGCAAAGTAAATACAAAACAGCAACATTAGATACATAACGAAACCGAAGATCAACAGTAGATACTACAAAGCAACAGTAGATACAATAAAGCAACGATATATACAAAATAAGAAACAGTAGATACAAAATAAGCAACAGTAGATGAAAATACAGCAACAGTATATAGATGCAATATAGCAACAGTAGATGCACTATAGCAACAGTAAATACATCAAAGCGACAGTGTATACAAAAACAACACAAGTATTTACAATATGGCATTATTAGATACTTTAAGCAAAAGTAGATACAATACTGCACCAATAATACACGATACAATAATAGACAGCAGATGTTTTTAGAGCAAAGACAGTAGATACAAAAAGCGACGTTAATGACAAAGACGGTACATACAATAAAGCAAAGTAGATATAATATGGCAACAGTAGATACAAGATACAATACAGAAACAGTAAATACTATACAGCATAGGCGTCGCAAGGAATTTTTCAGGGGCAAAAATTTTCAGGGGGAGCAAATTACAACTGTATGACTTGTTTTTTTAATGTAAGGGGGGGGCACCCCCCTCTTATGAGCCCATTTTATCAAAATGTCAGGGGGCAAATGCCTCCTCCCCACCCCCAATGAATACGCCCATGCTATATATGTAATAGATATTACAGAATAGTAGATACATTGCGTAACAGTTGATACCATACAGCAAAATTAAATATTATAGACAAAATATAGAAACAATGCAGCAACAATGGATATAATACGACTACAGTAGATACAATACATCAACAGTAGACACCCATATTTGCAACAGTAGATATGAAAATACAGAAACAGTAGATAATATACAACATAATAGATACAACAAAGTAACAGTACAAACTCAATGGCAACAGTAGATAATATACATCAGCAGTGGATATAACAGAGCAACAGTAATCAAATAATGTTATCTAGTAGAAGAATAAGACATGTAATTTAAAGAAGTGGGTAAGAAGAAATACTTTGGAGATTAATATATGGAAGTTAACAATTGTAGAAGGACGGGGGAGGGGGTGAGAGAAAAATTGTCTATAGGAGATTAGACAAAATAAATAATTAAAGAAGCTTCTTTGACGTAAAAAAGTAATGTCAAACATTAGAAGCTTTAATACATTATAAAAAATGCACAGATATATGAATGCCTACTTACCTAAAGTGTAGATTTTCTTTACTGGAAACTTGAAACACTTTTTTAATCGATAAAGGCGGAAAATTGAATCACTTTTTTTTTTTAAATTTTTTTTTTTTAACGCCGCCATTGCCAGCATGGTAGGGTGTAGTGTGCCTACCACACCAACATTGTTAGCGGCGCTGATGCACGTCTGCCATGCCTACAGAGCGGCGGAGTGAGTGTGCCCGCTATCTCATCTGCGGGGATGGCAGAAAGATGGGTTTTAATCCTTACCCAAACCGGCCAGACCAGCAGGGTGTGTGTACTGCCGGTCGGCCAGAATGGCAGAAAGGGGTTTTCCTGCCACTCGGATGAAGGGGAGGGTGTGGCGCAGCACATGCCCTCAGCCGGAAATGGCAAGCTGCGCAGGTGTGCTTGAGTGGGACGGAGTGGAAGGGTGTTGTGTGCCGACCACATCCGTCACCACCGCCAGCTGTAGCTGTGAATACTGCGGTCTCGGATAGTCCTCATTGACCACAGTACCACACCCTCGCAAGCAATGTTTTTTTTTTTTCCTGACTAGAGAACCCCTATGATCCATCCCCCCGTGGATCATGGTATGTCTCAGACCAGGAAGGAGAGATCACAAAATATCATGCAAATTATTTTGTGATACTCTCCGAAACATTGAATCACTTAGTAAGGTAGTTTCAAAATGTTCGCTTTAAAATTATATTTTTATACTATTTTATAGTCAACGGAATTTCCTTAACCGGCCAACTGGCAACTGTTTCTTTTATGTCGTAATAAGATCAAACAGTATAACGCAAGAACGTTTCTTTCGCACAGTAGTGAAACCGTGAAATTCTCACTATGTATCCAATTCTTTACCCGCTTTGTTGTTCGCAAAAAGGAAAAACGGCGATAGGGCGGGGAGGAGTTAGTGAAAAAGGGGGAGTAACTAGAGGTCAGATTTGTTCTTCAGCATTCGATTGAACATCACCTTAACACTCTTGATGAGTTAACATAATCAAATTAATAGATTTACATTCATGCATAGAAATATATGGATACATTTTAACTGTTACTTTACTTTTATATTTCAAAGAGGTTTTAATAATCAGATTGTATCTAAATTAGTTTGAAAAGTTTGTATCGTAATGGATAAATAAATCATATTTATGTTACACTGTGCGATTTAATACAGTGGTCCCCAACCTGGGCTGTGGTCGGTACAAATCTATAAAAAAAAATTACTGGACCGAACAAGAAATGTTAAATTAATATCCATATTAATATTGTGGTGTATTTCCTTCGAAATTGTGCGACTATCTATGGAAGAGAGGCTAGCAATGATTTAATAGACACAAAATTATAGTGAATACTATTGTTTATATTAATTTTCAATAATATTATTCTTCAGATATATATTGCATATATAAAATTTGAGAAAGAACTTTTTAAAATAGAATGCGCGAAGAAAGGGGGGGGAACTTTGAAAAAAAAAATGGTCAGGTGGGGTGCGATGGGGCGGGAAGACAGAAATATACCATCGAATTGTCAAAGCCAGTTGTCAGTTGTGTGTGTGTGGGGGGGGGCGATGAGCTGGGAAGACAGGAATGTATTATCGAAATGTCAGAAGCTCCAGTAGTGGTCAGGGTAACCACTTTATTAAGAGGTGGGGGGGGGGGGCTTGGCGGACGTGGATGAACACTGAGCTAAACCTCAAAGAGCGTGCCGACCAGTGACGAACCCGACAGTACGTCACTCACAATGCATTACTACCATCTTTCTTCTCTATACTCTACGTAAGGTATACACAATAGATTTATTAAAAAATAAACATACTTTTGTAGATGCTGGATTGTTTTTTCATTAAAGTTGTTGTGATAAAGATTTCCTCAAACGATAATGCCAAATTGTCACAGCAAACAACATTTATAATTAGTAACCATTTCACCAATTAAAGGAAATAAATGTCCATCTTCTATAACACGTCGAAACGATTTACAATTGCATCAGTAGAAATATATTTCTCTTTATATATAGAACAATATTAATACTAAAAGTAAGTGCAAATAAATATTTTGTTTCTTTTTTCATGAAGGCGATAGCAATATTGCCACCTGAGCAACTTAAATAGCCTAGACACTGATCAGCTAATGACACATATTTATTCTATTATAATCGAGTGAGTTCTGTTTAATAGCTTATAACAAATTCACTTCTTACACAGTATGATTCTAGCGAGTTAAATTAATAATCGAATATCATGGTGTTTTTTCATACTACTTTTAATTACTAAGTTAAAAGTACACCAATAGATATTAAAAACATATCAGATGACCAATAAAACATATCGAAAACAAAATGTATTCATTCGAATAATGTACTGTCTGTTAAAGCTAATACCAAGTTAAATTTTAAATTATAAAACTTATAGATTGTATCACTATTGTGGATTTTGGAATATTCAAATGCTCATAGCATATTGACTTATAACACTTATTGATTCAGTCACTCAATTTGATCTACATATGTGATACAAATTTTGAAAAAGTTAACCGATCATGAAAATATGATCCACAATCAACTCATGTCACCTAAACTTCCTAAGCGATTTATGTTTCGGCTGTTCGCCTTGATCGTAAATCACTTGAATAGGATGGGAGAGGATTCTAGCAATTCTAGGATACAGTAAACCTAACATGTGGTCTAAGCCTAGCAGCCTCGTAGCGTAAAATTCTACAGCAGGGCCAGGCATTCTGGCAGGGGCCAGGCATTAGCAGGGGGCAGGTAATACATTTTACTATGTAGAACAAATAAGCGAAAAGGGGGCCAGACAAAATGCGGGGGCCGGACCCTTCCCCCGCACGCTACGGGCACAAGCCTAGTAATGTCGCACAGTTTGCCCCCGTCTATACTATAACCTGGTCAGCCACTTGGCCACGATTTATTTATATTTTCAAGGGCAACAAAAAAAAAAGCAACAGTTTATTGCTACAAACATTGCACAAATATTAATACTACTAAGTAGTTGTTGTGTGCCAGTGTGTCTGTGAGTACCCCGCAACCGATGGTTTACGTAAAATTAGAGGAATGTTTGTTTTATTGAAACATAAAAGTTGATTTTTGGTAGTGGGAGGGATGCGAATCCGACATACAGTTATAAAGTTTAGTACACAGAAATTAACAGTTGTTTTTAGACGCTTTTTTTAAACAGAAATGTAAAAGTTCTCGTGAAACTATTGGTCAGAAAGATTTAAGTAGTTGTAACATTTTTCTTTAAATCCCTGTTATTACTCGATCTTTTTTTATATTATTTATGAGTTGATACTAAAAAATCTTTGTTTAGATAATCCTTTTTTTATCTAACAAAAAGCCAGTCATTGGTCACTGATTTGATGTTAAAAAACGGTGCCCAGTGTAGGGGTGGGTAGGAGATAGATAATGAGCCAGATAGAAAAATAGAAGCTAGCGCAGAGTTCAGTGGGTGGGGGGGAAGGAATGTACACTGATGTGTCAAAAGCCAAGTCTTTGTAGGGTGTAATTAAACACGATGGTCAAGGTAGCAAGTGAGTGTGTGTAGCCGTGGGGGAGGGGTAGTAAATGGCGAACGTACCAAGCTACCCGTGTGGGTCATTAGCATTTATTGCCTCTGGCTATTTGGGGAAAGAAGGGTCGTGGGGGGGGTCGAAAAGCCGCAAACGAGGATTTAAGTCTTTACTATCTATTAAGTACGTCTCGCATTTAATTGCCACTAACCATTACGACATTGGAATTTTCTTTCAGATGAAAATACTTTGGTAAAGATGGTTATTTCTTAATAGTGAGTCTATCATAAAAAAGTCAGTTAACACAGGGGTGGGCAAACTACGGCCCGTGGGCCACATGCGGCCAAATCAGAGTATATTATACGGCCCGTATGCTTGTACATATTGCGATCCTATGTCGAAGTTAATTTTCTTTTTTTTTACAGTTTTCGCTTTATTTTTGAAGTTTTTATCCCGACTATTTGATTCGAATCTAGGGATATTAAATCGATTTTATGGATTCAGAATGTGAAAAGTGATTACTAGACATTAAATCATTAATTGTTAACACCCTTATTCGAAACTGCTTTTCCCGCTCAAATGTAATAGGCTTTTTGTTTACAATTTACATTTTGAAAGATTTTGTAAAAAATGTAATCTAAAAGCGAATAGACGTTGATTCCAACCGCAGGGGCTGCCAAAAAAAAAGAAAGATTGAGGGCGATTGTCATGTTTTTAATGGCGTTTGGACGCTAAATACTTCACCAGCGTTGGGAGCGAAAGTAGTCTGCTTGCTTACTTCACTGCCTTGAGATTCTTTAGTATGCTTTTATCATCTGTTGTAAGTCCACAATAAACGATTGTTTCACATATTTAACATATACTATTTTTTTGATTTTTGGACAATTACACTACGAAACATAACCCCAGCTGACGAAACCCACAACGGACGAACCCTCAAAATATGAAAATCGATTTTGAATCAATATTATTAATACTTCTATAAATGCAAAGTTGACCATGGGCTAAGGGAAATGTTTGTCGATAGAATCATGTCTGTTAACACAGTCTATCAATAGGCATGTTTCTATGCTGTTTTACGTAAATAAAAGGGATTGGCTTTTGTCACTGTGGTTGTTAAGCTGTTGTTTTACCGTTTGTTACAAAATGTATGTTTGACATGAGAATTAAAAGGTAGAATAAGAATACGGTCAGTCTTGACCTTGGGCTAAAACCTTTAATTTTTGTTTGTTTTACCTGGTAAGATAAGCTGCCTGCTGATGTAAAGCTAACAATTGATTATCTTTTGACTACTGCGGCTGGAAGGGCTAATGCAGCTTACTGGGACACTGAAAAAAAAAAATTCACTTCAAAATACGTAAGGTAAAACAAACAGCATACGAACCTCTGTGGTCGAAATCCAATCCTTTATTTAGGTAAAAAAAACACGAACATGTCTATTGATGTACTGTGTTGTTGACAAATATTGCCCGTAGCCCATGGTCAAGATTATTTATATAGAAGTATCAATAATATCGAATTAAATCAGATCTTAATATTTTGGGGTTTGTCCGCTGGTGTTTATGTCGGCTTGGGCTTTAGTCTTACACTCGTTTTTTTTTTGTTAGGATTTTGTCCGGATACCAGATGATTGCCATTTCGACGTGAAATTTCTGACAAAAATGGCAGACTGATACACCTGTTATGAAATTTCAAAAATATAATAGCTACTGGTAATCTAAATCATTGTTTTTTTATCTACCAATCATTGATGTCATTTCCCAAAAAATGAAATTTATTGACGTCAAAAAATTATCCTTATTCCCCCCCCCCCCTCCGATTCTCCATGTCAACAATTATCAAACTTTTTCATACCCCCTTACCCTCTTTAAGCTGTTGAAGAAATTAATGCTTTGAACCCTTATATCTTTTCTTTGATAAACACGTTGCGAATTAATGATGTATGCACTTGGTCAAAGTGAAGCTGGGACTATAATTGCACTATTGTAACTGTCAATCACATAGCTTATAAATAAAATATCTTGAGTCACGTCAGATAGAATACACTAATTAATTATGTTACTATTAGAACTAGTCCACACAAACATTGTACAACTTTGGTCAATTAGCTTTCTATTCTTTCATTTGCATGTGTGTATATGTACTTTTTTTATGGCTGTGTCGTTATGTGTGTTTAATAAAGATTTTTTTAATTATGAAAAGCATTCTTTATATTTATTATCAATAAAATTCAATGCGTAAGTAGTACTATTTATCTAGTTGAAATAAAATTAACCTTAACTATAAGGCTGTGGAGATAAAATTCAAGCCGGCTGACCTTCAGCTTGAAAGATTTGGTGTGAAATTTAGCACCGACTTTTAACATCTGGAAATGTCCTCCTTCTTCACCTCTCCCACTCTTTACACCTCTGCTTTTTATCTACCCAACACATCCTTCTTATTATATATATATATATATATATATATATATATATATATATATATATATATATATATATATATACTACCATATTCAGAAGAGAATTTAATTATTGTGATGCAGAAGGAAGTTAACGTTTGCACTATACTATGAACTTTTTTTATTTCATAACTGCAATTATGGAATGTCTTTGTTATATTTATATATTACCTAAAATGATTCTAGGAAGTTACAAAAGAATACATTAATGCAACATTGTAGTTTAGTTACTGTCTTAAGTGTTCGGCTTTTCTATCAAACATTGTACTGCTACATTTAACTGACAAAAAGCCAACAAAATACAAAATACTCGGTCAAAAATAATTCATCTTTAACTGGAATAAGCTTAAATGTTAGCTTTTAAAGATATGAAAATGGTTCCTATTATAAAATTCACTGAATTTTCCTATAAGAATTGAATAACACTCACCAATAATTTATCTCGACCAATCGTATTAACAGCAAATCATCGTTTAGATAGCCGTTAATAAGAAACTTACTTTTTCCACGCCCATGCCATATGTGACCAATGAACGACGTAGGCTACGCGTGGCAGGTGTAGGCAAAAAAGATCTATCAGTCACGCAAACATGAACCCAGTGAAATTAAGGTCAACTTTTGGTGGTTTTAAGTTGGAATGTATAGGAAAGTAAAGTTGAACTAATTCTATCACAAAAAAATGACCAATTACTCAATTAAGATTGTGATATAACAAAAAATAATATATCCAAACTACAAAGAATAAGAGATGCATGCGTATTTACTTAAGTTTGTTGTAGAAACTCATTTGAAAAATATATAATAAGATGCCACGGCACATGTATGGTGTTTTATTATTATTTTATTTAAATACTTACGTATAATTTTTAAAAAATCTGTTTGTTTTCTTTATAATGAAAATTATATTCATAGAAAATGTTTAAAATATAAATGTTTTACGTTTACTAACAGGTATTTGAAAATGCACATATACATTTTTTTACCTTTCGTTACTTGAGGGACACTAGCTATATATCCCGTAAACTGCGATACATGCCTAAAAATCAGTTAAATCATTTAAAAAAATTATCCCTTAAAGTTTTCCACCTAAAATTATATCAACAGATGTAGAAAAGCTACTTACATGATAAAGCCGAAATAATTTTTTGTTTTTTAATAAATAGAAAAAAAAAGGATAAAAATGAATTCGGCAGAAAAACGGGTTGTAATCCTAGCTGAAAACGTATATCTTGAATAAAACTATAAAAATGGGGTAAAAATGTAAAAATGAAGTGTAGTATTTTAATACATAATACAATTTAAATTGTATGAAGAATTTTAAAAAAATCTATGGCAGGAATTAAAAGAGATTAGGTTTTGAACAAATGTCCCTCAACTAACCATTTTTCGGACCTTTCAGATATATAGTATTTTTTAAAACACTCATAAAATCATTTTCTGATGATAAAATCGATTGATTTTTTTTAAAATAACAATTAGAAGGATATACTTTATAATTTGCATGACTTATTTTTTTATTCTAATGTTTAATTTGTTGAGAAATAAGCAATGTCATTCGGGGGACGCGTATGTGTCCACCTTTTTTAACTAGTCTGAAAAATGGTCAGTCGGGGAACTTTTTGTCCAGCAAAGTCGGGAATAGGAATATATATATATATATATATATATATATATATATATATATATATATATATACATAACAGTATTTTTAAATTAATATACTTAATAATTAAGTGGTAAGTAAATCGCCAGGTCATTTTCAAATTATTTCTATTTACAGGGAGAGATCACCGACTTAAAAAACCCAGTAATATATATGCTGAAGATTTTAAAGGGCGACAAACGAGTTATTTTTTTTAGTCGGTAAGAAATAAATAATATTAATCTCTCTGAACAACATTTCTCAAAATACATAAGCAAGATACCAAGCTCTTATATAACGTGACATGACTGGCCTATGTGCCTACCGGGTGCAAACAAATTGATGTCGCTCACCCCTCCCCCTGAAGAAAATAATCGTCCCTGAACTTCCCCAATGGCGTCACTAGGGTGCGGGCCGCACCGGATGACACTATTTTAGAGGTGACACCAAAATGAACAATTCTAAATTTGTTAGCCCAAAAAAAAATCTTATAACCGATCACTAGTTCTTAACATGAGCAGTGTGTGAAATCCCTGTAGGATGAGATGAAATCTCTTAAGATCCTATAAACCACTAATGGGAAGGTTTTATGTTGCTCTTCTTTCATCCCCACCAAAGCCGATAGTGCAAGAGCCACAGAGGCGTATCTAGGGTGGGGTGAGAGTCAAAATCGGAAGTCCCGCCGGGCCCCAGCTTGAGGAGACCCTCAAAATTATTTTTTAAATTAAATATTAAGTACATAATCTCATGTCATGGTATCGAACGTCAAAATGCATAGGCCTTTAAAGAGGACAAGCCCAGGGGCTCCCAAATCCCTATGTTGGACACTAACTTTACAATAGTCTATCTTCATGCAAAAGGCTTTGCAGGGGTACAGCCTAGTAATAAGTAATGACACTCCATGCAATATCCGAGAGTTTTATCACATCAAATAGGGTTTCGTAGTTTTTAGTAACACATGTTCAACATGAAAAAGTTCTAGTTAGTACTCTATAAGACTTAGTCTTTCCATACACATCCTTCTCCTACTTAAAATATTTAGTTTAGACTTCATTCAGTAGACAATTGTGTTGTTTAATATTGCGATGTAATGTATACAAATGGCATAAGAAAAGTATAACTGCTTACACAATTGCATACATTTATTATTGATAACCTTTATTTAGTTTGAAATATTTTCTTCAATGTAAGATTTGTAGCTGTCCATCAAAGGTTTCCCCTGGGTGATTAGCAATCAGTGCACCATAGTACGGCGCGTCCTGTGTATACACGTCATTTTGTTTTTAATGGATGACTCAGCGGCGCTTTGGAAGTAACGCGACTAGCAGGTTGTGGACTTCGTGTTCTAATCCATCTAGTCTAACACCGCCATAGACACTTCACAAGTGTCTATATTGGAAATTTAAAAAAATGTCCTACCAAAATTGATATATAAGGTCTGAAGATAAGCATTAGATCGTTATATTCAATTGAATAATAAGTCTTTATAAGTAAAACATATACAATAAACAGCTTTTAATTTTTAGTAAACTTTTCTAAAAAGACCATTTTCTGAACTAGGTAATCCAGAAACTATAATAAAATATTCAGCATACATCCAGAGACTGGAATAGTTAATACAACTGGTTTGGATGTATTCAACAGTCACCAGGCATTCTACATGGTCGTCCAGGTCATAGTATGTCAATTGTAAATATCTTTATGCCATATATTTGTTATTATAAATGACTGGAAGAACGAGCATAGTCTGAAAACTATTGGAAAAATGATTTTTGATTTGAAACTCATAGAAATTAGAATTTTGAGTTCTGTTTTCTTTCTTTTTTAGAAAATGTAATTTAGTAGTTTGTAGCAAAGATAAATGCATTAGTTCTATTTGAAACATAGTAGCGAAATACGGCATGTAGTGAAATGGACTTTGCTCATTGTTTTCTTGAAAATAACATAAAGTGTAAAATAAAAAGGATTATTCTATATTAGAGGAGATCGAAGTACGTTTTTAAATACATTTTACTAAATTATTTTTTTAAGTTGAATCTGAATATGTTTTTGTTTCTATATAATATCACGTTCATTTTTTTGTAACGAATAGCATGCATATAGACTTAATAAAGGAGTCTATTGACCAGGTCTATGCTACTGAATCAAAAGTATCACCGAGGCGTTTTTAGTATCGCGAAGCTTTCATTCCAGAGATATGATATTAAAAATAATTAACTTTCTATAGATATAATTTTTATTTATATTGTTACTTGGTTTCAGTATTTTATTTGGTTTTATTAAAAGTTTCACTACGTTGTTATTTGAACTGTGGAGATTAAATCCTATGTAAGAAAAAAAAAACCTCCCAATCTTGGAATGGAAACAGGTGTCTGTTCGACATAAAAATGTTGAGTTTCTTTACTGAATTCATATATTTATACAGTAACAAATAACATATCTTTTATACAGTGTGGGGAGTTTTCTGGGCTACCACCATTTTCGGGGTTATTTGGGGGGGGGGGGTCATTTGTTGTGAACCTGCAAATGATTTTTTAAGTTTCGGCTAGATGACATAATTTTTCGGCTAGCGGATTAGCCGAATTACCGTAAATTGAGTCAATAAATTCAATTGCGAAAGCTGATTTTCTTCAGATTACGAAATAATTGGCTAAAATTCGGCTGACAATAATAGTTGATAAAACTTCGGCAAAAAAGCAACCTTTTTGCTCTTGGGGAAAAATTTAGCATTATTTAGCAACCAAATGTGTGATTTTATATTGCTGTCCTGCTAATACAGTGCATTAATGCATTCCCTCTATTCAGTTCTGCCACTCAATACCTACTTAAGCACTTAAAATATCAATTTATAACTGTCATGAATAAAACAAACGCGCGATATAATTTATCAGATGTTAGACTTGATCGTTTGCTGTTCATTATCAAACTAGTAACCAAAAACATGCACTCCACAAGTACAGATGATGCTGATGATGATAGGTGAAGACGAGCCAGTTGAGTAAGTTGTGGATACGAGAATGATGCAGCACTGCTACGCCGAAAGCAAGGTTTCATCGAAACTGAACAACAGGCGCCGTAAAATAGTTTGCAATTTCCACTGCCATCACAAATAAATGTTCAAAAATCAAAACACAACAGTACTAGCTGCTAGTTTATAAAACATTTCATTATAGTACACAGTATATGTATTTAAAAATATTTCACTACAAACTGACTGGTCTATTGAGAGCAAAATAAAACGAAAACTGTTTCAATGCCATAATTAACGAAGAATACCTTATTAGTACAATAGTCTGGTGACTGTAGTTACTCATTCATCAGCTCCATTAGCAATCACTTACATCGGGTTTCTTCAGAAAAATGTTTCACTGACTAGCTGCGAATGCGATACATCAGCTTTAGACATAGCATGATGAATCCACGGGCCATTGCTGACTGTATTGCATTCTCCAGAATTATGGTTGCTTCTGACTGTGGAATCAATGATTTGAAATTTGGATCAAGCAGCTGATGCAGCTTAATGTGATCATTTATAGAAATCGATGGTCAAGCTGGTTGAGAACTGACAACTTGATAGTTCGTATTTTGTCATCATCAGCATTTGATGCAGTGCAGATCTTTCTTATGTGCCTTATCACTAGTGGAATAGTTGATAAAGTTGACATTGTAAAGTTGAAGAGATCAGTTAGGTCTTGAAATGGTTTCAGAAAGGTAACGAGTTCACTTAAAAATTCAATTTTATCTTCATGAAGATAAATATCAACTCGACAATACGCTTGAGAGTATTTTGAACCTCTCTTTTCAAGTCAAGTATAGACTGAATCAACAGCAGTGGTGAATTCCAACGCTTGGACATGATGTCTTCACTGACTTATGATTGTGTCTATGACTGTCAACGATGGCGTTAGTACTGCTCTCATAGGCATCCACTATTGATGCACTGAACTGATCGTCTACAAGAACCAATTCACACACTGTCGACATGCCTTCTTCTAGGGTCTTTATCACTTCTTTATCCTCTGTGAATGCTGCATCGTCTTCTCTGATTGCGGTCTTCTAATGAAGTGCAGTAACAATGTTGCGGCACTTTTGCAATATCTGCAGAACGTCTTCATTTTTATTGATGTTGTCGGTAGTAAGCAGAAGGTGCAATGCGTGTGCTGTACAGTGCTGATTAGAGTCAACCTTCAAAAGCTTTGAAGTCTTTATCATATTTGCAGGACCATCATGGCAGCTAAATATGAACAGCATTTTGTGATCAACAGAAAAGCTTTCAAGACAGAACATACATGATCAGCAAGGTTATGTGCAGAAAGAGTAAGTCATGCGTGACGGCATATTGTGACAACTTTATGGTCTAAATAGGAGGCCCTGGTGCTAAGATAGTTGATAGCCCGGTAGCGATCGGTCCATCCATCAAACATCAGACAAAGTGAATTTACTTCAGCCACTTTAGTTTTGACTGCTGACCTGACGGCTTGGTAAACATCGTCCAGGGCTTTTCCAGCAAGTGTTATTGGTGCTGATATGTTGAGAGATGGGCAATTAATTTTGAAGAAATCAACAAAACCATCTTTAGCCACATTTTCAAAGGCAAGCAAGTCTCTGCAGAACCAGATAATAATATCTCATGTTATCTCATGACTTGATTTCGCTTGACATTGACTGCTACCTTCTTCATACTTACGGAAATATCCCAAAATTTTATTTGACTTTCTTCACTTTGTACGGACACTTTGTGCTTGACACTTAAGTGAAAATTCATATTGCCACTTGATGTTGTTCTGGCAAAATTTGTTAATTTTGAAATGTGACCCTTCTCACCCATTAATTGCTGAGCAGTGAGACACAGTTGACAACAATAAAATCGATCTTCATCATCATTTCTTCCATCAGCAGAAAACAGGCCACCAAAGTATCTCCAGCATTGCGCATTGGAATTTCCATGTTGGCTAGGCGGTTTAGGTTTACTTGCAGATTTTTTTAATGTACTGCCTCTCTTCCCGGTTTAGAAGACATTTGCTGACATTTGAGTTCAACTAAAATCATCAAATATATTTTTAACATTAGAAATGTTATTTAACATAAAATTCATCAGTTATTGACTAAAAACTGGAATCTATTTAGTGTTAGTTGAAACAATTTATTTAGCTTTTTTAGGCTTACCTTTTTTAGAAGATCGTTGAGCCATAAATGAGCTATAAATCGTATATTACGACAAAGATTAGCTAAAACTTTATTTTATTTATTTGTATTTTAATTATTATTTAATAAATTAAGACTGTAAGAAAAAGAAGGATGATGACAAGAAGACTTATTTGTCGCCATTATATTGGGTTTGGAGAAGATAATTCTGAATAGTTTTTGTCAAGCTTCCGGCGATAGTTAATCTAACGGCGGACAAAATACGGCGGCTAATGCAGTGCTCCGCATACTTTTCAGCGGATTTACGGCGGATGAAAATTCGGCGGCGTAGCCGGCGTGCGGCGCCGGTTGGGGGTCTGGTTAATGGTATATCATAGTCGTGACCTTCCCTCTATATTTCTCACTTTTCATTAGTCAGAATTGTTAATTTATACTTTAATTTTACGCAATAACAACAAAATTTCTATGAAGAAATTATTATATAAATTACCTCTTTACAATGCACTATTCATGTCAATGAGAATATATAATATGAAAGATGATGGTGACCGATTGATAAATATAACATAATTCACAAACATTATACAACCGACAAGCATAAAGATGGAGTTATAACTGACTATTGACGAAATAAAAATTCGGATCAACGGTACAGATTTCATACAAATTTAGAATCCGGAAAATATAGATAATACAGCCTTTTAAGCCTACCTGCCCTTCGAAAAAATGTGCCAACATTTTCTAGTTAAAAAGTTCATATATTAACATTAAGTAATTTGAATTATGTGAAAATATTGAAGAAAAAAACAATTTAATCTACTTATACTATGTTAAAAATCAACATATTTTAAGTACATATCTGTCACAATAGGTATATGACTAAAGAGTTTTTTTCATTATTTTTTATTCCCCATATTGCCACAAGTGGATATTTATCATATCTGTGCAAAAAAATCAATAACAACCCTCAACTGTTAAAAAGGTTACCCTCCACACGCCCAGTAAATCGTATGTCATACCCACATTTAGTATTTTAACTTTAATTTTGTTCTTGGTTGGCAACTATTATATGCATAATTAGTTTTTGTGTCATTTCTGGATTGTCTCAGAGCAGTTCTGTCAAAAATGCTCCAGCTTCCGAGACGAGCAAGAGAATTTGGTCTTCAAATCTAATGCATTTCCGAAAAGGCATTAAATCACCAAAGACTGTTGACAGTCTTGTTCAAATGCGAAAAAATCCAATGGAACTACATATCGTGATCAGATGATATAAAACAATTGCTTCTGATGTAAAAAGCAGAAAAGACATGATCATACAATGTTGTTAAGAAGTTTGAAAGACATAGTCGAAGTCCTGGAAACTATGATTTCGCAGCGATGTTTAATGTAAGAGATGAGAAAGAAAGTGGTTGTGCCCAGAAGACAGAGAGTTCTATGTACTTCAGATTTCAACAAATGGAAATGTAGGCTACTGTACCTCAGAACATTCACAAAAGATTCACCCTAGGAAAAAATTACTTAAAGGAAAGTGCCAGTCACAGAAAGCTTTATTGAAGAAAGTCTTGAATCAAGTATCTTACCAAATTTGGATACAGAAGAATATGTGAATAAAGAAGATTTTGTGAGGAAGAACAGTGTTCCAGTATTAGTAAAGATAATGAGAAACCATTTAAGTCTAAAAGACAAAAAAACCTCTTTTTCAGTGCGTTTAGTGGCTGCAGCTAAATTGAGTACAAGGAAGGTTCAAAAAGTCGGGAACTGGAGTTTGCAATCTACTCCAACTCAAAGCAGCTTCTACACAGGTCTAATAAAAAGAAGGAGAAAAACTACAAAGTAATTTCAAGGAAAACTTTAAAAAAGTACACTGGTGCTTACACTTTGATGGATTGACCTTACAAAATAAAGCATAAGAGGTTGTCGTTATAAAGTGAAATCAAACGAGGTCAGACTCGCTGTTCTTCAGCAGACAAATGCAAAAGGGGAGACAGTGAAAAAAAAAACTTCTTCTTTCTTTCTTTTTTGACTCTACAGCCCATTTAGGGCCATGGCCTGCCAAACTGCTTTTTCTCGGAATTCTCCACTTTTCCCGAATTAAAACTATACTCAATGAATAAAAATGATTGTCTTTTGACTCAACTGCAGCAGCTTCTTGAAGAAGAATGGTGCAGTCACACTGTTACACAAACACTTTCAAGATGTTGGATTAGAAAAAAGCTGTATACATTGGATGGTAACCCCACATACTAGATACAGTATTGAAACACAGTTATGAATTATCATTTTGATACATCAACAACTTCACCAAACATCAGCTACTCATTTGTTTCATGTGAAAATTATGAACAACTTAAAACACATCATTTGATAATTCTGGGCACCACTAAAGAAATCAGAACAAGAGTGCTTGCGATATGACATGGCTTTAGCATAATGCTACAGGATTTTCAAAACTAGAGGAATCTTCCCAAAAGTCAATTTTCAATCACTTTCAAAAATCAGTTATGAGATGGAATTCAAGGGCAACTTATTGTTTGTCATCATTCGTTCTGAAGAGTATCTTCAAACAGCTAAAACCTTGATTTCATCAGTGGTACGTGGGCTGACATCTGGTTCTCTGCCCAGTGCTTCAATACTACTAGCTTTGATAATTTATCATACGCTTGTAAGCAGCATACAAAGACTTTGAAGGCAACAAAAGCATTGGGTCCCACAGATTAAACTTCTATACCAATGCAGCGTTCTAATATCTGTGCAGAGCGTGCAATTAAAGTGATGCATGATTTACTTTCAACTTTGCAATTCCATTGAAAAATTGAACATTAAATTTCTTTTAACTAATGCACAATAGAAATGTACATTGTAACAATTATCAATACTATTCTTATGTAATTTTTATTTGTAATGGTTAAACCTTTATCAAAATTTTTGAAAATGTGTATGTTCTAAAATGTTTGTGTCGATTGGAGGGTGAACTCTTTGTATGCAAAACAAAAATTACCCATATTTTCTTTATTTGTGATACAAATCTCCACCAAATATGATATGTGGATATAGGCTTATATTTTAGTCATACCCTAATGTACAACTATGGCCATCAAAAAGTCAATATTCATTACATATACAATCCATCTTATCAATAGGCTTTGCAGGGGTACAGCTAGTTATAATATAATTACAAATGTGTGTATGTAATATTACATCACAATACTCAATATAATCATCCAATATCACTTATTTTTACTTCACTTCATGTGTATAATGATCTATTACATTATATGAATATTCATTAATTAAACATTGATATATTTTTGAACTATTAAAACAATTCTCTTTAATACAATATCTCAAATTTTTTCAGTATTAATCATTACCATACAAGTACATTTCTTAGATCAAACAATTTTGAATCATCGATGTAATAAATCTAATTATCAGTAACAAATTATGAATGCATTTTATAGCAATGTCTTGATGTGTCAAACACACAAAAAAACAAATTCAAACTTGTGATTCAATATCTTTTTTTTTTTTTAATTCAACATAAATTTTATTATGTGACTCAATATTACCAAATATAAGTGTATACTGTTACAATGTCTTTATGTTAGACAAAAAAAATTCAATCAAGTAACTAATCATTTATTAATGATGAAATAAGTGTCCCTTCTTTTATAAACTCTTTATATGTTAACTATCCTTAAATAATCTAATAATTTGCTTTGTCAGGTCATTATTGATATAAAATCTTTCTTTTACATACAATACTTCTACCGATAACCTAAAAATTACATGTTAAATTACCTCTACTATGATGACCACTTATAGTTTAGCTCCACTCGTCGATTCTTTTATAACTCAATCACTTTGTCATTAGAAGTATTTTCCCCCTTTATCTTTAAGAAAAGTGAATTTTTCATTGACATCAGTGGCATCCATTTATTCTGATATTGGTATATATCTTAGGTCAGAAAACGCCATGTCGACTGAAGAACTTTCACAAGAATCGCTAAGTTAATTACAAAGTTTGGCAATTTATGTTTTAAATCAATTACTGGATTTATAATTTTCTTTTGAATATAATTGCTACGTTTCACATTAAAATATTCTAGATGTTGTGAGATTACCAAATATTTTTTTCTGTGTATTGTAAATCTTCACGTTTAATACCCATCCTCTGTTTTTTCCGCTTTTTCATTTAATTTTTGAAAAAAAAAATTAAGAAAAGTCACTATAGTAATTTTGTTAAATTAACTTATGTAGCTTTTACGTGGTGAATTTTTATTTTCACTAGCCGTCCCGCGTCGTAACATACGCCGCCTTATCAATCAATATAATTACTGTAATTATTTTTTTTTTAAATAAGCAATCAAACAAAATAACAGGCTGACATACATGGTATGCAAAGTTGAACTTTGACCTATCATGTGCAGACTTTATGGTCACTATCTGGTACCTTCCAGCAACTCTTTTTTTATTTGGTTGTTTACAGATTTTTGAATTAATTCTCTGTGTGACTTGATTCTCAATGTGCCAGACTGAATTCTCTTTATTGGTTTTATATATTAATGCCTTTTTTGTAAGATTAAGGATTTTTATAATTGTAATCTTTTTCATCCAGCTTCTAACAAACATATTTCCGGGTGGTGGGTGTTTTAATTATTTTGGTTCGCTTTGTGTCTGCTTCAATTCACCCCCTTCGCTTACCCCATTACACTATAGTGTTATTTGATATAAAAATCTTTTTATTCAAGTCATGACAGTCTCTGCTTTTGTATTTTTTAGACTTGCATAAAACAGAATAAGATTATTTTCGTCTAACCTTCATCCTACAGTACCTACACTATTCAGAACACACATAATTGTATTATTAAATGTGGTTTTTTTGTTGACATTATAACGTTATTTTAAGTACAGCGACCTCATTTCTGGATGCAGAATTTACCGCGACGGGGATAAATGAAATAGTTTCGTACTTAGAGCACATAAAAACATGATTACGACCTGCTGTGATCCACTTTGACCCACTTTAACACCTCCCCCCCCTCATTTTCCGCTGGTGTTGTCTGTGATCGGGAATTCCACAATCTATAAATAGTCCTACGTCTTGCGTCTTTTCTTGATGTTGTATGAAATATATATATAGAGATATTTGCTGTTGCACTTTCCAGCGCGTAATAGATTTGGCTTGTTTACTAGCCCAATTACTTCAGAGAACGACAGTACAGCTGAAAGTTCTCAGCGTCTTATTAGATCAAAGTAGTAAACTTTTGACAATTGAGATCTACCTATATTGCCAACACATCAAATATGTTGCTACCTTTAAATCGAAGCTTTTTAATCGAATAGTAAAAAAAGCACCCCAACCATATATCTAATACAAATTATAAATCCAGAATGACCGATTTAAAACATAAGTTGCCAAACTTTGTAATTAAAATTTTAGCAATTCTTGCGAAAATTCTTCAGTCGAAAGGTCGTTTACTGATCTAAGAGATATACGTAATAGCAAAATAGCTAATATCAGAACAGAGTAACTGGATGTCATTGATGTCAATGAAATATTCATTTTTCTCGAAATAGTGGGGAAAATACTTTCAATGACAAAGTGATAGAGTTATTCATACAAAAGAATCTGACGAATAGAGCTAAACTATAAATAGTCGTCATAGTAGAGGTAATTTAACGTGTAATTATTAGGTTATTGGTAGAAGTATTGTACGTAAAGAAAGTTTTATATCAATAATGACCAGTAACACCCTTGCAAAAGTCACGCCTCGTCCCTGAGCTATACGTATTCTAATATCCAGGGGTTTTGAGTTCAATCATTTCTCTGAATTAGCTGCATAGAAATTAGCAGCAAAATAACCACAATTATAAAGCAGAGATAATTATATTTCATTTATAAATCATCAATCTGGATTATCACTTGATTATTTAATGCATTAAATGGGTTTAATAAGCCAATCCAAATTGATTATAAATTTCACTGGCTTACAATCGTTGCATAATGCTGGTAATTTCAATTTATTTATATGGCTTCAGCGCGACGGTTATGCAGGAATAATAATCATGACTTTTCTGCTACATCTGCGGAGAATACGCGCTGTCAGCGGACAGGAAGAACATCACAAGATTTGTGAAGCACGCCTACCAGGCTTACTTTATAGTCAAGCTGGGTGACCAAGATAAGTACTGGGCACCCCACACGGTGTGCAACACGTGCGTGGAATACATCCGGCGTTGGACGAAGGGCGCGAAAAATTCACTGAAGTTTGGGATTCCTATGGTTTTGGAGGAGCCATTTGACCATGCATCGGTTTTCCCTTCTGCGTCATAAATACTACTGGCATCAACCAGGAAAATCAGCAGTCTCCAGTACCCCAACCTATCATCTGCCCGTAGTCAGTTGCTCACTGCGAAGAAATTCATCTGTACCAGCGTTCAGAGATCTTCCTAACAGCGACGTTGAGGCCACCACTTCAGACGAGGAGGAGATACAGAAAATGAGTATGAATCACAAGATGGTCCGCAGCCGTTCTCACAATGTGGGCTTAATGACATGGTTTTGGGATCTCCAGCTTGTCGAAGACTTCTTCCTAAGAAAAATCTACTTGGCAATGAACAGGCGTATCTTTTTCCGTAAGAAGGCATGAGGACTGCATGGGCTGCTTCATGGAGGAGAACATTGTGAACTGCCGAGATGTCGCCGGTCTTCTTGATAAACTCGGCGGTCCTCAATACGATCCGAGAGATTGGCGACTCTTCATTGAAGCTGCATGCACTCTTTGAAGTGTGTGCTCCTCTAACAGGGAACCAGTTCGTCTCAATCCCTCTTGCGCACTCCACAACTCTTTAAGAGAAATATGAAGCTGTGAAGTATGTGCTCGACAAAATCCAATATGAGCACCAACGGATCATCTGCGTCGACTTGAAGATGGTGAACTTTCTACTTGGATAGCAGTCCGGGTTAACGAAGTACACATGCTTTATGTATGTGGGACAGTCGTGACAAAACCAAGCACTATGAAAGAGTGGCCTGCGCGAGGCAGTTAGTAACTGGGGCGAGAAAAATCATAAACAAACCTCTTATTGACCGGGAGAAGATATTGATCCCACCGCTACACATGAAGCTTGGGTTAATGAAACAAGGAATGGAGGTGCTTCAACCACATGTGCCGAGCATTTCCTCAACTGACCATTGAGAAGCTGAAGGCCGGCAGCCTCGACGGCCCACAGATATGGTAGCTCACAAAGGACACATAGTTCAAAAACTCCATGAACACGCTTGAGTTTGCCGCCTGAAATCGTTTGTGGTAAACAACTTCCTGGGGAACACGAAGGCGGCAAACCACGCCAGACTTATTAGCAGCATGATAGAGGACTTCCAAAAACTCGTGTGTTTGATGAGTATAAAAGATGCACTTCCTGTTCTCACACATGGAGAAGTTTCCTGAAAATCTTGGGGCGATGAGCAGGAGAAAGTTTCCATCAGGACGTGAGCCAAATGGAGGAAAGGTACCAGGGAGTTGGGACGCAATCATGCTGGCGGACTACTGCTGGTCGATGAAGAGAGACACTACCAGCAGCTGCTCGCACACAGGAATCGAAGAAACGACGATTTATTTCTTGAACTTTTTATTTCACGTAACGTTCAATCTTATACTTATATTATGATAATTATGCTTGAAAATTAACTCCACCAACACGAATGCAGTCACCCTAAACGAAAGTAAGCTGGAGGAAGTAGAGTCCTTTATCTATCTGGGTCGCATCATAGATCAGCAGGGTGGAACAGATGCAGATGTCAAAACAAGGATCGGAAAAGGAAGAACCGCCTTTATCTAGCTCAAGAACATCTGGAATTCCAAGAGTTGTCTCTGAACACCAAAGTTCGCCTATTCAATACCAATGCATTATATGGAGCTGAGACCTGGAGGGATTACGAAGACCACCACTAAGAAGTCGAACATTTATCAACAGCTGCCTCGGAAATTTCTTCAAATACGATGGCCTGACCAATGCCAGCCTTTTAGAACGAACCGGCCAAGCTTCAATAGAGATGGATAAAGCATACGCGGATAAAAAGAAAATACCATTTTACGGCTATAAATGGTCCTGCGTTTATTGAATATAATTAGCATAATCATTTATAATAAATGACTATAAGTTTAAATATATATATAACATCAGTTATATATAAATCGTATATGTTGTTAGTCTAATAATGTATACAAATATATAAATCTATGTTCGTTTGTGCTTTAGAAACATCAACAAATTTTTCTCTAATTGTTAGACCGGCAACACTTACTCTTCGTCCTGATGACAGGGGGTGCCCCTTCCCCCATATATTTATGCCAACGGCCACACTGCTTCTATACATTTGGACATGGCTATCAATTTTGAGTAGAATGTCTTTAATAGAACAAGAATAGCTGTATCTAGGATTACATCGAAAATATAAAATAATAATAAAAAATAAACATTGGACTATACCCGTTTTCCCATTGCAACTATATTGTTGTTGTTTTTTTTAACTCTCCTCACATTTTCCAAATAATCTGTTAATTCATAATATTATAATATAGAAAGCTGATAAATACTCCCAGCAAGCGAGTAGAAGTAAATCGACTTCATGGGCTCCCCAAATATCAATGTGTAAATAATTGCCCATGTAAATATCGTTGTTTAATAGTTGTCCATGTGAATCTCTTTATGTATTATTTTTCGTTGTAAATATCCATGTAATGATGTGTTATAGTTGTTTTTATAAATAACATTTTGTACATAGTTGCCCATCCTATCGGTTTAAACTATTTATGAAAAAAGAGCTTTATTAGTTCTTATGGTACTGATGAATATGCCTATATCTATACATTTTGTTTTGTTCTGAGCAGGCTCAAGTTAAATCTTCACCAAATTGTTTTGAAAATGTTTTGCTTTATATCAAAGTGATAAATAATGTTTTCACACAATCAACAAAGTCTACAATAATGCATAGAACAAGAGGTATATTATTTAAATGTAAACCTATTTAAAATAGTATTGCAATGTATTCACATACGTTTGCCGTATTATTACACCAGTTGACTTTACAAAAATATTTGGTATTAATCTTTTTAAAAACATATTAATTATTGTTTATTAAACATTTTAACTTTTAAGAATAAGAGGAACACCAAGTCTTAATAAATTTCAAAAATGATTAAATATTTCTAAATATTAAATTTATATATTTTGATGATAACAAACGTTGTGCATTACGTTATCAAGTCGAATTATGAAGTAAACAAAATGCAATGGTATTAATTATCCAGTGATAACTTCTTTATAGATTTAAACCTCTGATATATGATTGAGAATATTGTTTTCTTGTTTAATAGTAAAACTGCTCTCACCAAACAGTTAATGAGAGGTACGACAGCCAGTAATGTATTAAACAGTGACCTACGCTACAACAGTTCACAAGAGGTTCTATTTTTCACAGCCAGTGTCTAAACACAACAACATACAGGAGATAAAAGAAGTCACAAACCACTTTGCTCCGTCTGTCCAATCAATCGAAGCATTTTCAAGATCCTCACTAGTTGATTATACGTCTACATATTTGTTTATTAATACTTTCCTATTAGCTACGTCATTTACTTCAGCTTAAGAATCATGAATCAGTAAACAATGGCTTTTAAGAATTCTTTAAAATAAAAAGTTCAACCTTAATCGAAATTTAGTTCTATGTATGTTTTCAGAGCAATCAACATGGCTGCATCGCTGGTTGATAAATTTATATGACAACTTATAATAAAATTTACTAATTGGTAGAAGGAGCAATTATCTTATTTCTTTTTAGAGCATTTTTCGAAAAAAAATGCTCTATTGTCCCGTTTTGTCTGTCCGTCCGTCCGTCCGTCATCACCCTAGATCTCAACAACCATAAGTCCTAGACCCATGATGTATATATCATTTTGTAGGTCTTGACCTGCCAAGAAATGACTTTTTTCCATTTCGCGATCTGACCTCTCAGGGCCGTAAAAGGGGCCTTAGTACCGTTTTTTACTATATAAGCTATATTAATAAAGGAGCGCTATATCTCAGCAACCTTATAAATCCTAGACCCATGATGTATATATCATTTTGTAGGTCTTGGCCTGCCATGTGTACATCAAAAGTTCATTTTGCGATAGGACCTCTGAGGGCCGGGCTTCAGAAACTCTAAGGGGCTTATATATTATATGGCCCCATTCTACCTCCCCCTGTACGTTCAATAACCCGTTCATTTGGTGCGAAATACTGCAGCACGTAGTTTCACCAAGATTTATTTAGAAACTCATCAAATGAAATAGTAAGCTTGTGTTCTGAGTTTAATTGAAAGTATCAGAGCTATGCAACAATTGACGGAGTTTTCGGACGATTAAATGACTATAATTTAGAATGTTTTCAATTATGGGTCCTATTTCAGTAACCACAAACCACTTGTAGTTAGATTTAAGAGACAATATTTTTTTTTTCAAATATAAAGAAACATCTTATAATTCTTTTTACAAATATATGCATTACACAATTGAAGTTATAAACATTTCCAAATTACAAATATTTACTGAAAGCTAACAAACGTACTGATACATAACACGAAAATGCGCTAACACGTCCTGTGTCGAATGGAACAGGCTTAATTGCTTGTTTTTTTCTAATTTTCATTAGAATTTTATTATTTAATAATAAACTGATATAATAATATACGTATGCGTTTTTGGCGAGGCATGCTCCAATAAAAGTGTTAGTAAAGGTTATATATATATATATATATATATATATATATATATATATATATATGCAAAAAAAAACAACAAAAAAAACTTAAGATTAATAACAGACTTTTATTTCGATAACTGAGTCATTAAGCAAACTGTCGATTAGAAATAGAGTTACACTTGAATATGTTAGTTCAGGGGTGGGAAAACTACGGCCCGCGGGCCGCATACGCCCTTTAACGTATATTATGCGGCCCGTATGAATGTACATATTGTAAGTGTGAATGCGAAATAAATGACAAATACATAGTATTATCATTAATTCATATTTAAATACGTTGTAAATTGTATATATATATATATATATATATATATATATATATATATATATATATATATATATATATAAATGCGGCACGCCGATAACAATCAAGTTTTCAATGTGGCCACCCGTAGAAAAAGTTTGCCCACCCCTGTGTTAGTTTCAATGTATGAAGAGGTCAGGATACAGTGTACTCTAGCCGGCACATGTTCACTAGAGTGTTTCGAAAGATAATATGAAAAAAAATTTAATTCACTTTCGCATGCCCCCAGAAATGTGAGGTTTAGGGTAAGTAATACGTAAGCCAAATTATAGGAAAAAATATTGAGTCTAAGTGACTGCTCATTAGCATCAAACTTTTAAGGTTTTTTTTGCAAAAACGACATTTTCGGCAAAAATAGTCTTTGAACTGCGAATGTTCTTTTTGTTTAGTTGATTGTTTGGTTCAGATACATAACTTTATGTCACATCTAATCATATTTAGTCATACCTAGTCATATCTAGTCATAAAGCAGTCAAATATCATTTAACACTCAGTCTTGTAGCTCTTCTTCACGGATTGTGTCACAAGTTTGCGGTGATATCCAACTATCTGAAACACCAGTTGACGTTGCATTTCATCGTATGTAAGAACACTGTTGAAGTATGTTGTAGCTTGACAGCACGCTCAACACAATCATTAACAACTCTTATAGCCCTTCGATCTTCTCTCTGGCACTCGCATAGGCCGGACATTGGCACCGAGTAGATTGACTATCTTGAAGACAAGAAGGATCAATTCTTAAGGCTGTGAACAAGTTGTTTGAATTTTCAGTTACAAAATCTGATAAACTCTTCCTCTGAAATGGCACAACTGATTTGGGATCAACACTCCTCGCATCATGTTGAAGCTTCGGCTTCTGTAATGCTGCTATAACCATGGCCTCCTTTTCGCTATCTGAAACACTGTCAGAAAAGAAAGACTGGCCGATCAAGTCTTCAGAAAAATACCACAGTTCCCTCTCATTTCTTCAGCGCAATGTCTGCTATTAGTTTGTCAACCCCAACATATGACCCCAAACTCTGCAGTAGGCACAGATCATTCAACGATGCATCACAGCTGATGGTGGCACTCAACCAGGCTTTCACATAAATAGTAACGGTGAACAAGGATATACGCAGGAGATCCTGCAGCTCTTCTGCTGTGAGGTTGAGTTGCTCACGAAACAGATAGATTTTCAGGGTTGCATTCCAGCGGGAACGATGATAGGCACCCGGCGGACTGAAATGACCTGATGATTCACCAACGTCAGCATCATCGTTACTGCCGCCCAGCATGAGTATTGTCAAGTTAAGAAACTCAAGATAGTCCTATCTCGGTTGAGTTCTCTGACATGTGAGAAGGTAGTTGATAATGTCTGCTTTTCTATCACTTAAGCCAAGCTTTCTCATGTTTCTCAACTCTGAGCTGGATGTAGAGACATCAATAGCAGCAAATCGTGATGTATCAAGGATCGGACACGTTTCCTTAAAACATTTGAACAGTGAAATTTGTGGTCCAGATGATTTAATAACTTGTCAAACACTGCTGCTGATATTATTTCATTAGATGTGATGACGACATGCTACAACTTCAAAGGCGTTTGTCAAACATCCGCTGAATAAACTGTAATGGCGCCAGTATGAACTCCCTGTGTTAGAATTTGTGCCATCAAAAACAAAGACCAGCCAGCCATTCTGCGACACCTTTCCACTAATGTAGTATCTGAAACACAGCTGAACCACACTACATCAATGCACCAGTTGATCTTGGAAGTTGTGGAAGCACGCTCTTGGAAGTTGTGGAATTGCCAGAAGCTATTCAACCTTCCACTCCAGACACAACAGGTGGCATTCGATCAACTGACTCGTCTGATTGGTCACCAACATCTGGTAGTAATTTTCATCAAAATGAGCAACTAATGGTGTGGCACAAACATCTGTTTCTGGTTTACTGTGACTGATTGGCGAAATTTTTTCCTAGCTCTATATATTGTACTTGTTGACAGTGATACTGTGTCAATGTTGACACCAGCAGCAGTAAGGGCAGGAGCAAATTATTCGCATCACTTTAAGAGGTGTTTAGTCCTGTCAAGACTGGCAACAAAGAACGGATCATCACCAATACGGCGTTTATTGATGTGTTTTTGCGATTGAGATGATGATGATGCGGTAGTGTAATATTTTTCAATGCTGCATAGATGATACTTGCTCATTGAGATTTCCGCATCAAGATCATACCGATACCTGGTTGAAGTTATGATACCCAGCGTCTCATCAGGCTTGTCAGATTCATTCGTTCGTCGGTCACGGGCAGAAAATGACCTCCATTTTGTTGCCAAATGCCTTTTCTTTTCTCCGGAATTCTTCAGCCTCCCGGCTGCTTCTTTGCCTGTTGTTCTTTAAATTTCTAAACTTTATGACCAATTACCACTGCTCTACCCCCTCTCTGATCTTCAAGAAAGCAATGTCTTTTTGTATTTTGATCAAACTCGGGATTTCATTACACCTGGCATGTGCAACATCAAATAGTTGATTCATCAGCTTGGAAAATTTAACCCAACTCCATCTGCCTATCACTTCGGCGGCCTTTGTTCTTGCCAAGCAACATATCTCTCGTACAATGCATTCAGCTTGGCAACATCATTTTGTTTTACTGTCGTTGGGATGTGCGCTATAAGCCATATAGCAAGCTTCATCGATCACGTTTGAGCAGCTTTCAGAGAGTAAGCTTCCGGCTCTTCCAAGTAATAAAATAAACGACGCAGAGTGAGCCCCATAGTTGGTAGGCTGTTAGAACCATTGACTAATTCAAAGATGCTAACTGTTGACCAATTAACCAGACAACGGTTTCAGATATAGTTTTGAAAGTCTTTTGAGGTACATGTGCCATATTAATTATTACAATTTAACTTTAAATCTGATATGAAAGAAAGAACGCACAGCAGTATGCATTGCAAGAATGAGTAATGCGGAATTAACGATTTAAATTTCAATAATAGTACACAACAAAGACAATTTTAAAAATCCACTCAAAAAATTGCATCATATAGAGAAGCACGATATGCCAAAGAAGGAGACCCTTTGAGCAGTCTGTTAATGTCAATATTTTTTACTGAGATTTTTAATGGTTACCTATGACATCAATCCTCATTCATTAATGCCCTATGTGGTTAAAATTGAAAAAAAGAATTGAAACACTCTAATGTACACTCTAATGTATATATATATATATATATATATATATATATATATATATATATATATATATATATATATATATATATATATATATATATTGTGCTTTTTTTGTAAAAAGTAGGTGCCGGTACTCAGTAGGAATAGCTTAACTTTTGACTACCAGTTCACTTCGATGCAAGCTAAATCACAACTGCAAATATACTATTTTAAATAATTCAATTTAAACAAATTAATACTAAATAAATTAATAATAAACGTTAAAATACAAGAAAAGTAATAATTTTCCTCACATTGAAAAAGGTGCCGGTACACTGTACCGACGTACCAGCAAAAAAGCACTGTATATATATATATGTATATATATATATATATATATATATATTAGGGTGGGTCAAAATATTTTTTATTGAAACATTATTAAAAAGTTGTTACATCATGGTAGTACATGGAGTATGTACAAATATTTGAAAACTACATAGTTTTACTACTACCAACTTTTTTTTCGAAATTTTAACCATATTTACTGTGAGTTTTGTGACTGAACATGTTAAATTTGTGACCTAGGTTATTCAAAAAAGAAATGATATGCATATAAAATTTGTGTTTTATCTTTATAACCTTTTTTACTTGAATAACTAATTAGTTCAGACAACTAGGATAGCATTGCATCTATTTTTTCTCTCAATATAACTGGTGTACCGTGTTTTCATTATGGATCACGCATGGTTGTTTTATTTCATTTTTTATTAATTTTTCAATTATTTTATTAAGTTCTTCTATGAATATGAGTTTTTTTCTACAAGAAGTGCAACTACACATTATGTGTTTGGGTCAGCAGCTGAATAGCCTAAAAGACAACTTCCGACCAGTGAAGATGTTTTCAAGGCTATATGTGGATGCTTAAAATGGAACAATACAATCATAGCCTTCATCCACGAGCGCACACATTAGCGAATGAAGTTAAACAATTATATGACCAGGCTAGTATCCCTACAAATGACATTACCAGTATAATTGTTCGAGGTAAGATGCAGGTGTTAGGGATAGAGGAGACTGTAAATGTCCACAATTAGTAATTTCTGTGCTTGAGTGGGCATTTTGGGTGTAAAGATGGCAAGAGATATGTACATAGACAATGTTGACAAGCAAACAACAAAAATATAAAAAAATCGACAGAAAAGAAAACATTCATTGATGCAGGGTGGCGATCAGATAGGAACCACAAATGATAACGTCAATGATGAGAAAGATAATGATATTCCAGATCAGGATGCTAAAGATGATGAACTACTTGATGCAGGCTTCTCCAGCGATGAGGAATGTTCCAAATAACAAAACAGATATCAATATGAAGCAGTGGATCGATGCTAAACTAAGCAATAGGGATACATGTCTTATCGTTAAAGCTGTGTTGAAGGACTTAAACATGTTAACACCATCTACAGCTCTGGATCCAGCAAAGATGCATCGACATAGATAGGGCAGCCAAGGAACATACTGATGAGAGCAAAGATGGTTAACAAAAGCGAACAGGATTTTTGCGATCCATCTTGTCAAAGTGAGACTAGAAACTTTCTATATGATACAACTGCTTCGGAACCTTGATACTGCTGATCAATCTATTATGTTGCCTGTATTGGAAAATACTTTGCTACTTTGCACATCCAGAAAACATTCTATTGGCTGCAGTTAAATCAATGATGAAGAAATTGGAAGGTATGCAGTAAATAAAATCATAACAGCACGACATAAACCAGTTCCATGCAGAGTTAAAATTTTCAACAAAAATGACATAATCCTGAATATTGCAGCTAAATCATATGATCAGATGATTAACTGGGATCTTTGTGCAGTGACATCCCCTCCTCTGCTGGAACATATTTGCTTGATGATGAACTTAAACGCAACAACCCAATCATACTGGATCAAATTCCCAGTCACTCTCAAGCTGTTGAGAGAGCAATTAATGAAGTTACTGCTGTTAGTTTAAAAGTGTACGGACATTTCAAACTGTACGGACATAGCTCTCGACATGGATTGTTTTGCAAACAAAGAAATCAAGGGATGTTCTTCCGAAAGTTGAAAACAAGCAAGTTTCCTGTGACAACCCATAAACAGTATTATTCATATGTACATTGTATATTTTGCATGAACGATTTATAGATTTGTAAAATTTCATATTACTTATACCAAACATTCTAATAGTTGTAAAATGTCATACATTGGGGGGGGTAACGGGTCAAAGCAAAATCTTTTTTTATTATTTAAGTTTAAGACATTTTAATATCTGAGTAATGATATAGTAGATTTAAAAATAATTTTGTTCAAAAAAAATATTATTAACATATTGATATTTGTGGGTGTGGTATGCCGCCATCTTGAAATTTATGACCTTTTTGTGGCAAATATTTCTGAAATATTTATAGACTGTTTCATATAAAATGTACAATTTTATAATCAGAAAAGCTTACTTCAGGGAATGTCAAAGTACTTTTTTGATAATGTAATAAATAAATCTGTTATGAATTTTTTAAATTGTGTATGGTGAAAATAAGCAAAAAATGCTAATTTTAAAAATTAAAAAAAGGACTTAAAATTTCTTGAAAAGCCTTCTACATAAAAATTAGAAGTTTTATCAAAATCTGACAGGTGGTTTTGAGATTTTCTTGCCATAGTGAAGCAAATGTCAAAAATATTTTTTCAGAGAAAAATTACTTTTAAGTTTTTAAATTATTGAAGTTTCTGAATGAGTAACATTCTGAAATTTTTTTCTGCAATATAATTCATTCATAGTTATTATTGACATGCCGTATCTAAAAAGCAAAAAAAAAAAATTCTTTTTTTAGACATAGTACATTTTTTTCGCCCCGTACCCCTTGATTATAGTTAGGAGTGGAAGACATTATCTGATTTTTACAAATTTTACATTTTTACAATCAGTAGGACCATAGGCTATTTTTTGAATATGTTTCATATTCCCAACTCCAAAAATTTTTTTAATTTACCTAATATATATATATATATATATATATATATATATATATATATATATATATATATATATATATATATATATATATATATATATATTGAGGTGGCTCACTATATTGGAAAAAAATACAGTTTTTTTATTTCATCATGAGTTTTTTGGTTCACTTTGATTTAAAACATGTATATACTAAATTTCACACCATTTGGGCTCCTATAAATACTGCCTCAGTGCACTTGTTATCTCGTGTTTTATGGTTTGGCAGTTATGAAATGAAAATTTTGCAACGTTTAAAATGCTGTTTTTAAAGTACACAGAACAATTATATTACGCAGTAGGAATTAAACAGTAAAATAATACTAGTTTCATGACTCATTAACCTGACTGTATTGCAGAGTAGTTCTAAGTACGCCATTCAAAAATACACTTTAAAGTTTTTTAGTCTGTGCTTTCTGAATCCTGAGGTCTTTAAGTTGCGATCTCCTGGCACAGTTTGATTTTTGCATCTGGAAACTCTTTGCGGTGCTGTTCAGCAATTTGGAACAGGTACTGCTTCTCCTCCTGATTTGGTGAGAGATGAGTTGAATGATGACACCAGTGCAATTTCCGTTTCAAGGAAGAGACTACTGCTGTTGTTTCTAAAAGGATGGAGTTTTTGTTGCCAGGTGGAAGATCAGTCATGAGAAAATTTGTGGGAAACAGAGAGAGCATTAAACAAGTGCGGGGGAGGATTTCTCTCAGGAAAATAAGATTCAGAGTCAGAAGTTCTGCGTTGCAAATATCTTGAGTTGTCGTTCATTTGGAGGATATTTGAGCAAAATGTGATGACTTCTTCTTTTAAAGGCTTGAGATTTTGCTCCAGTCGAAATCTTGTCATATACTAAATTCTCTCTGTCTTATTTTTAGGCCAAAACGTCTTAAGCTCTTGAATAGCAGCATCCGGTCCAGTTGTAATACCCCCAAATGTATTTTGAAGACTTTTGCACATATCAATTCAAGTATATGATGTCTGCATAACCAAAAGCAGTTTCTTACTCAATTTCTTTTTCAAGAATGTGCCCTGTGTTTGCCGCAGTTGTGTTAATCGCTAATCCTTTAAAATATTTGCAACCGCCTCTGAAACAAGTTATCCTGTTCTTTGTTTAGCTTTTGGCACACCCTCCCGTCCCCCTCTCTCCACCTTCCTCCTTCCTCCTCCCCCCTCTCCTCCCTGCCCCCTCTCTCTCTCTCTTATCTTTCCTCCCTCCCATTTCTCCCACCCTCTCTCCCTCCTCCCCTTAATCTCCTTCCCCTACCACCTCTCTCCCTCCCTCCCTCCTTCTCTCCCCCTCTCTGCCCCTCCTTCCCTCTCCCTCCCTGCCCCCTCTCTCTTTATCTCTCTCCCCCTCCCTCTCTCTGTACAATTAAACGTCAAATTACGCTTCTTAAATAAACAGAAAACCTTATTTTGCCCAATCCCCGTGCAAAGTCGGGTACTTGCAGCATGAAAAAAAAACAACAATATTTTTTTTCCCGTCCCTAACTTTTTTTCTTTCACCGTCCGTTCAATTACACATTATCTTGGTGCGCGATTTTTATTTATTGAGATTGTATTAATAATGTTAATAATGTCACAGAAACATTTTAATTAACGTATTTCCGGTTTATTAAAGTGCACCTTTAATTTTAATCTTCCGAATACATAAAACGATAGGTAAATAGATATGACTATTGATTTCATCATGTTACAGAATCGTCGCACCCAGTTGTACTATAGTCACTTCATCGCCAGCATTCGCCTGTTTTCTCTCTTGTGCATTTATATCCTTCATATTCCTATTCGTGCAGCCAGCCTGTTATGTACGATTCACATTAGACTTTACTTATAGAAAAGTTCACACATGATTCATGAGATTATGACTTTCAAGGTTTTAGTTTACAGTATTCTTTACCAACTCAAGCCCATTTTGTTAGTTTTTTCACAGTATTCTTTACTAACTCAAGCCCATATTTTAGTTAGTTTACAGTATTCTTTTACTAACTCAAGCCCATTTTGTTATTTTGCAGTATTCTTTATTAACTCAAATGCCCATTTATGTTAGTTTGCAGTTTATTCTTTATTAACTCAAGCCCATTTTGTTAGTTTACAGTATCCTTTACTAGCTCAAGCTTCCATTTTGTTTGTTTGCTGTATTCTTTATTAAGTCAAGCCCATTTTGTTAGTTTACAGTATTCTTTATTAAGTCAAGCCCATTTTGTTAGTTTACTGTATTCTTTGTAACTCAAGCCCATTTTGTTAGTTTACAGTATTCTTTACTAACTCAAGCCCATTTTGAGTGTGTCCACGTTTCAAGTTGTCCCACCCCTATCCCCAAACCCTCCTTTTATCTCAAGTTACCCACACAATGATCTGGTCTCCGTATTTAAGGTTGGGCCACTTTCCCTCAAATGAGGCCAAAAAAAAAACAAGCAATTTAAGTCTTTTCCGTTTCGGGCAAAGGACATTTTAGCGCATTTCTCGTGTATAGAGAGGGAAGTAAATCATGTTGAATAACTGTTACAAAAAATAAATAATGATTACGCCCCTTTGATTAGCTTTTATTATTTATATTTAAAATATAAGCAACAACGGTACATAAGAAACTCTTTTATTTTGGCCCTGGGAGGTCAGATCGCAAAATGGACTTTTGATGTACACATGTGCAGGCCAAGACCTACAAAATGATATATACATCAAGGGTCTAGGACTTATGGTTGTTGAGATATAGGGCGCTCCTTTGTTAATATAGCTTATATAGTAAAAAAACGGTACCTAATGAGCCCCCTTTTACGGCCGTCAGAGGTCAGATCGCGAAATGGACAAAAGTGTTTTCTTGGCAGTCCAAGACCTACAAAATGATATATACATCATGGGTCTAGGACTTATGGTTGTTGAGATCTAGGGTGATGACGGACAGACAGACAGACAAAACGGGGACAATAGAGCATTTTTTTTCAAAAATGCTCTAACAACACATTTCTAGAATCAAATTCTTTTTTCATACCACCAACTTCTAAATCCGTAGTCCGATCTAAGAAAATAAAAGTTTTTTTTTAGCTCTACACTGTATAACTCAACGTAGTTAAAATAGAATCCATGAAGTCACATTTCCATTTTATTATTTCCATATTATTGTAATTATTACGCACATGGGTGGTTTAAGCATCAGCTGCTTGAGTCGCTTTCTCTCCCTTGACCCAGTGTAACATTGTTCCGTTCGTACATTTGTCGTTTTCACTCCCATTACAAAGTTAAGTGCAGGGGTGTCTCGCATCTAAAACTGTATTCCATTTTCTTCATGTAGTATAACTAGACAATTTAACAAGATTATACATAACGCAATATAAACAGAAGCACCATAGACAATTTAACAAGAATTAGTGGACATAAAAAAGTAGTTGAATATTAGACAAAGACCTGTTTCACTGGGTGGGTGTGGGGCACATTCACCCATGTTGGAATAGTCCAATATCATTCCAATTTTCTCGACCCAGATACGATTAGCCGCGGCTGCTAAACAAGGTCCTAAATGCATCTCGTTTCACTATGTGTGTGTGTGAAGTCCCTGTAAGGATGACATGGGATCTCTTAGATCCTATAAACCACTAATGGGACGGTTTTTATGGTGCCCTTCTTTCATCCCCACCATAGCCGACAGTGCAATGGCCATGTAGACACCACGAGAGATTGCTATCAGGAACTTGAGCCAAGACCTGAAAAATTTCCTTATCCTCACCGAAGACTGAAACCAGGTACCTTTCCAGGTGCGCTTTACCGCACGACCATCCGTCCCATCAAAAAAAATCGCCCACCTAATGGGACAATTTTTAGGTTTTTGTAGTGCCTTCTTTCATCCACACCACAGCCGGGAGTGTAATGGCCATGGAGGCACCACGGGAGACATAGCGGGGACTTAAGCCAAAACCTGAAAATAATTCTTGGTCGAGCGCTTTACCATACGACCATCCGTCCCATTGTTTCACTATGTAGATTTATTCCCTTTATAAATTCATTTAATTTAAATATCTACTTTGTTGTGTAAGTTCATTTCACTTTATAGTAAACATTTATTTCAATGTACTTTATGGAGATCTATTTCACTATGCATCATGTTTTGACTATACACACATATCTAGTTCACTATGTATCATGTTTTGACTATACACACAGATCTATTTCACTATGTATCATGTTTTGACTATACACACAGTTCTAGTTCACTATGCATCATGTTTTGACTATACACACATATCTAGTTCACTATGTATCATGTTTTGACTATACACACAGATCTATTTCACTATGTATCATGTTTTGACTATACACTCAGTTCTAGTTCACTATGCATCATGTTTTGACTATACACACATATCTAGTTCACTATGTATCATGTTTTGACTATACACACAGATCTATTTCACTATGTATCATGTTTTGACTATACACACAGTTCTAGTTCACTATGCGTCATGTTTTGACTATACACACATATCTAGTTCACTATGTATCATGTTTTGACTATACACACAGATCTATTTCACTATGTATCATGTTTTGACTATACACTCAGTTCTAGTTCACTATGCATCATGTTTTGACTATACACACATATCTAGTTCACTATGTATCATGTTTTGACTATACACACAGATCTATTTCACTATGTATCATGTTTTGACTATACACTCAGTTCTAGTTCACTATGCATCATGTTTTGACTATACACACATATCTAGTTCACTATGTATCATGTTTTGACTATACACACAGATCTATTTCACTATGTATCATGTTTTGACTATACACTCAGTTCTAGTTCACTATGCATCATGTTTTGACTATACACAGATCTATCACGTTTTGACTATACACACAGATCTAGTTTATTATGCATGATGTTTTGACTATACACACAAAACGATTTCACTATGTATCATGTTTTGACTATACACATAGATCTAGTTCACTATTTATCATGTTTTGACTATACACATAGATCTAGTTCACTATTTATCATGTTTTGACTATACACACAGATCTAGTTCAGTTTTTTACAAGTCCCTGGAAGGATGAGTTGTTTATCTGTTCGTTCTTATAATACCGCGAGATTCGCAAAACAAAGTCTTATGTCTTATTCTGTAAGTATTATCTCCCTTTCTATGTTAGTCTGTCTATTTGTATGTCTGTCCGTTAGCCTATTCTGTCTGTCTTTCATTGCCCCTCTCTACATCCAGTCAGTCTTTATTTGTCTATCAGCCACTTTATCTCTCACTCTTCAACGTATACATTAAGTTTGTCTAACCTATGAACGGATTAATTCATTTCCTATTTTAATGTTAAATGAAAATTAGTCATAAATATAGTACGCGGTATCAGGTACTACTGTATCGTAATTAAAAAAAAACAAGTGTACTATACCACATATGTTTTTCTTCATTATGAAATGGACACACGTCATGTGATCAATAAATGAAAATCATTACAATGAAATGTACACACGTCATATGATCAATAAATGACAATCATTACAATGAAATGTACACACGTCATATGATCAATAAATGAAAATCATTACAATGAAATGTACACACGTCATGTGATCAATAAATAAAAATCATTACAATCAAAATTTAAACTCCTGTCAAGAGAGCTGACAGTAAGGGGGGAGAATCACTTGAACATTTTGTTTGATTCAAGGATCTGGACAAAACACTTCAAATAATCCCTGGAATAGCTGTAAGGTCTCCCCCCCTCTCTCTCTCTCTCTCTCTCTCTCTCTCTCTCTCTCACTCACTCTCTCCCCACACACACACACTTTCTCTCTCCCTCTTTCTTATTCTTTATCTTTTTATTCTTTTCTCTCTTTATTTTTGCCCTTGTTTCTCAGATCCTCTGGTCTCTCTCTCTCCTTCTACACCCTTTTAACCCATACTAATCTCTATACCTCATGAATATAATTATATTGTCTATCGATATCAATTTTGTATCAACAACAACATCAACTATAATATAAATATAAACAGAGTGTGACTGAACGTATCCAGTGTTTCCATGACATGAGAATTTTGTAGTCGACCATTAGTCTCCCCTTGTTTAAAAGACGTTTTTTGCCCTTTAGTTCCGTGAGAAGCCAGTACAAATATTTCTGCTCATCACTAAACACGGAACATCCATTAGACTGGCCTAGATTCCTGACTACTGAACACACAGAAGCAGCTCACGTTCATGTTATCACTTTATTCATTGTATGAACAGAACAATGGTTAGCGGTATATTGTTTGTTGCAATGTTTTACAGAACAATGGTTAGCGGTATATTGTTTGTTGCAATGTTTTACAGAACAATGGTTAGCGGTATATTGTTTGTTGCAATGTTTTACAGAACAATGGTTAGCGGTATATTGTTTGTTGCAATGTTTTACAGAACAATGGTTAGCGGTATATTGTTTGTTGCAATGTTTTACAGAACAATATTTACTTTAGTGTTTCATGAAGAAACCATGAGAGTTTTCTTACATATAAAATAATTATTCACGTGAGGAATGCAGAGAATTAAAATAAATAGAATAACATAAATTTAATTAGTTGATTAGCACAGGCGTGTCCATGGTTGGGTGCCGCCGAACACGTTTAATGGCCAGATCAGGTTCAGTAACTGTGTGGGTCTGTATGTGATCACATAGGTGTCTCGTTGGTGGTAATCGTCAGGGGGGGGGGCAATATAAGATGGCGGAAGCCCTGAATTGGGAGTATTTAAAATTGAAATGAAGGGCAATATTATCTCAACCTTTATAGCTATTAATAAAATCATCTCAACAAATTCAGTAAACTCTCATAAAACAGCTAAGTGACTCTGTCCCAGCTGATAAATAAAAAAAAAACTTCTACAAATAAAGAATTTACTAGACTTTTTGAAAGTCATTATAATTTCTAAAGTAAAATAATCCACACATGCCCAATAGATTATTGTTTCTTATGTGGTTTAAAGTCTATAAACTACGAATAAAATATGTTTACAACAGTTGGCTGGCAAACTTGGATAAACCTTGATATTTTTGGTGTTAATTGTAACTCAAGGGACATAAGTCAAACTAATTAATAACGGGATATTGTGGAGTGATATGTTCAGGTCAACCAAAATGCTAATAGAGAATATCCTTTGGTCCTGAACTACCATCGGCCATCTTTTATCAGATCTTAATGCGATCCCCCCTCCCCCCACCTCGGTAAAGTTATACCAGAAAACGGCAAGAAATCTTTGTGTCTTCTAAAAAAGAGCCCGGGGGGGGGGTGCAATACATTTTACAGGGGATAGGCTTAGTCAGTGTGTTCACAACAACAGGTCCTTGTTGGTTACAAGGTTTAGGTCCTTGTTGGTTACAAGCTTTAGGTCCTTGTTGGTTACAACGTTTAGGTCCTTGTTGGTTACAAGGTTTAGGTCCTTGTTGGTTAGAAGGTTTAGGTCCTTGTTGGTTACAAGGTTTACGTCCTTGTTGGTTACAACGTTTAGGTCCTTGTTGGTTACAACGTTTAGGTCCTTGTTGGTTACAACGTTTACGTCCTTGTTCGTTACAACGTTTAGGTCCTTGTTGGTTACAAGCTTTAGGTCCTTGTTGGTTACAAGGTTTAGGTCCTTGTTGGTTACAAGGTTTACGTCCTTGTTGGTTACAAGGTTTACGTCCTTGTTGGTTACAAGGTTTACGTCCTTGTTGGTTACAACGTTTAGGTCCTTGTTGGTTACAACGTTTAGGTCCTTGTTGGTTACAAGGTTTAGGTCCTTGTTCGTTACAAGGTTTAGGTCCTTGTTGGTTACAAGGTTTAGGTCCTTGTTGATTACAACGCTTAGATCCTTGTTGGTTACAAGGTTTAGGTCCTTGTTGGTTACAAGATTTAGGTTCTTGTTGGTTACAAGGTTTAGGTCCTTGTTGGTTACAAGGTTTAGGTCCTTGTTGGTTACAAGGTTTAGGTCCTTGTTGGTTACAAGGTTTACGTCTTTGTTGGTTACAACGTTTAGGTCCTTGTTGGTTACAAGGTTTAGGTCCTTGTTAATTTCAAGCTTTAGGTCCTTGTTGTTTACAACGTTTAGGTCCTTGTTAATTTCAAGCTTTAGGTCCTTGTTGGTTACAAGGTTTAGGTCCTTGTTAATTTCAAGCTTTAGGTCCTTGTTGGTTACAACGTTTAGGTCCTTGTTAATTTCAAGCTTTAGGTCCTTGTTGGTTACAAGGTTTAGGTCCTTGTTAATTTCAAGCTTTAGGTCCTTGTTGGTTACAAGGTTTAGGTCCTTGTTAATTTCAAGCTTTAGGTCCTTGTTGGTTACAACGTTTAGGTCCTTGTTAATTTCAAGCTTTAGGTCCTTGTTGGTTACAAGGTTTAAGGTCCTAAAAAGATTGAACCCCTCAGCCCCCATGACCGATGTGTTATACAGCAATCTTCTACAGCCAGTGCAATGTCTACAGCTAATGGTCGATCTCACCATGGAGTGTTATATATTAAAAACTTGATGATGTGTTATACACTAATCTTCTACAGCTATAGGTCGATGTGTTAAAATGATCGTGATAAAAAAAATTATGGGTGTCGTGCTGTTCATATGTATGTAGTAGCGGTTTATATGCATTTTTATTTGTATTATTTTTTGTAATAGATGTTAAATACATATATGTATATATATATATATATATATATATATATATATATATTTATTTATAAATAACCTTTTTTATCAACTCGTGAAAACTTAGCTCAAAATATATCATGATACCAGCCTATTAACAATTATTATCACCCCTCACCCCGCCCCCTCCCTATAGATAGGAAAGAAATGTAGGGGAAATAACTAACCGCGCCTTTTGTATGCCAGGAGAGTTGTCGAAGTTGACAAACATGATTGGTAGCAGACAAGTGGACCACTAGCCTCTACCCTTATGAATGTCTCTCTACACTGTCAACATTTCACAGTGATGTACACGAGAACCTCTTGGACAGGCTGTTCTACCGGACATTTTTTTTTCTTGTGTCACTAGAGGTTTTCAGTTGTAACAGGGTATCATTGTATGAGACAGCTGGAGTGTGCGTGTGTGTGTGTGTGTATGGCCCGAGGGGTGGGCTGGAGATGGAATGATTTGAGGGAGGGTTTATTTCATTTCAATAATTATTTGTGCAGCGTTGAGTGAATATTACACGGACTAAAATAAACGCACGACAATAGTTTGACATGGACAGACTGGCGAAAAATGTTACATAGAAATAATTTTGACTCAAAAAAAAATCAACATCAAATCAATGTAATTTTCTGTTTACAAATTGATTTGGTTGCAGAGGAAGATGTATTAAAAACTATTCTATGAAGAAGACAACAATGCACTAAAAAAATATATATTTATACATATTTTGTAGTAAAAGATGGGAGTTGTTTCCTAAACATTGTCGACTTCCCCAATACAAAAGTTACATTCTTCACGTGGACGACTGAATTCAGAATTTATTCAGAATATGATTATTAAATTTTTAAAAAGTCAATTTTTTGCAGCCCAGCAGAATTTGTCTTCATGGCAAGTAGTTTCTGTACTTCGCTCTAAATCTATGTATGTCTTATTTATTTTAACTTGAAAAATGTTTCATGAATGATAAAATCAGGAACATGACCCATAAATGTACATTCTTTTATTTTCTTCTTCTTCTTCTTCCTTTGGCTCTACAGCCCATTTATGGCCCTGGCCTGCCATACTACACTTCTCCACTTTTCCCGATCCATGGTCTTCTTCCTCCACTCTCTCACACCTATGGCTTTTAGGTCTTTCTACACTTCCTCCAACCATCTGCTTCTTGGCCTGCCTTGTTTTATTTTAGGTAAATTTATCTTAATTAAGCAAGCACTTGTACAGTCAGATCTATCACTTGTACACTCGGATCTATCACTTGTACAGTCAGGTCTATCACTTGTACAGTCAGGTCTATCACTTCTACAGTCAGATCTATAACTTGTACAGTCAGATCTATCACTTGTACAGTCAGATCTATCACACGTACACTCGGATCTATCACTTGCAGTCAGATCTATCACTTGCACAGTCAGATCTATCACTTGCACAGTCAGATCTATCACTTGCACAGTCAGATCTATCACTTGCACAGTCAGATCTATCACTTGCACAGTCAGTTCTATCACTTGCACAGTCAGGTCTATCACTTGTACACTCGGATCTATCACTTGTACAGTCAGGTCTATCACTTGTACAGTCAGGTCTATCACTTGTACAGTCAGATCTATCACTTGTACACTCGGATCTATCACTTGTACAGTCACATCTATCACTTGTACAGTCAGGTGTATCACTTGTACAGTCAGATCTAGCTGTTGTACAGTCAGGTTATCACTTGTACATCAGATCTAGCTGTTGTACAGTCAGGTCTAGCTCTTGTACAGTCAGATCTAGCTGTTATACAGTCAGATCTAGCTGTTGTACAGTGATCACGATTTATTTGTGATATGGGGACAAAGTTTGCGAGACTTGACCTATTGCTGTTGAATGTAAAGAACAATATTGTATCAGTGCCAACTGGCATAAAGTCTAGCGCTTGCGATCATGGTCAAGGCAATTAACATCACGTGTGATCGTTCAACTTCCGTTTTTATAGGGCCAGGAACGGTTAAACAATCACAACCAACATTCGAGAAACAAGACGGCAATCCCCTCCTACCAAAATATCAAAGCGAGAGATTTGGTCGGCATTGCAAGGGGGGAGGTAATCCTAGCGACGAGCGAAATTGATTTGAGGAGTTGAAATTGTGTGAAAAAAGCCCGAACCGACGCCAGATGGCGCTGAAAATGTGAGATTGATATCCTGGGAGATCGACAACCAATTGAGCCATGTCTGGAATTGGAACGAATTCAGGGGCGGAGATGTCACCTCAGAACTTTCTTATGGACTTCATAAGAGTTGTCCCCCCCCCCCCACTAGAGTTAAAAAATGTAATCAAATAAGATGTAACGGGGGCAAAATTTAAAGTTTTTTGTAAATCGAATTTCGATGAAGCTAACTTCAAGGGAAGCAGTTAAAAAATATTTTTGTTTATAATGAAAGTTGAACGAACAAATGATCTGTATTTTGAAGCACAAATAGTTTACTTTGTTTTCGTGTTAACAATAAATGAATGAAGCAACTATTTTCAGAATGAATAAAAAAAACAATATTTGGCTATTTATTTTACTAAAAAATAAATCAAACAATTAGAAATAGAATGATTGTGTATTTATAAGTAGGCAAACAACGGCTGCCAGGTGCCCAACCATGATAACACTGCACCTTTTTTTTCACTTTTTTGTGCAATATTTTTTGTATGTATACATTTATAAACATTTATTTTATCGAAACCATTTTTTCTATTCTTCTTATAAAAGTATAGATAGGATAGATTCAAATATTCTTCTTATAAAAGAATAGATAGGATAGATTCAAATATTCTTCTTATAAAAGTATAGATAAGATAGATTCAAATATTCTTCTTATAAAAGTATAGATAGGATAGATTCAAATATTCTTCTTATAAAAGTATAGATAGGATAGATTCAAATATTCTTCTTATAAATGTATAGATAGGATAGATTCAAATATTCTTCGTATAAATGTATAGATAGGATAGATTCAAATATTCTTCTTATAAAAGTATAGATAGGATAGATTCAAATATTCTTCTTATAAATGTGTAGATAGGATAGATTCAAATATTCTTCTTATAAATGTGTAGATATGATAGATTCAAATATTCTTCTTATAAAAGTATAGATAGGATAGATTCAAATATTCTTCTTATAAAAGTATAGATATGATAGATTCAAATATTCTTCTTATAAAAGTATAGATATGATAGATTCAAACATTCTTCTTATAAATGTATAGATAGGATAGATTCAAACATTCTTCTTATAAATGTATAGATATGATAGATTCAAATATTCTTCTTATAAAAGTATAGATAGGATAGATTCAAATATTCTTCTTATAAATGTGTAGATATGATAGATTCAAATATTCTTCTTATAAAAGTATAGATAGGATAGATTCAAATATTCTTCTTATAAATGTATAGATTGGATAGATTCAAATATTCTTCTTATAAATGTATAGATAGGATAGATTCAAATATTCTTCTTATAAATGTATAGATAGGATAGATTCAAATATTCTTCTTATAAATGTATAGATAGGATAGATTCAAATATTCTTCTTATAAATGTATAAATAGGATAGATTCAAATATTCTTCTTATAAATGTATAGATAGGATAGATTCAAATATTCTTCTTATAAATGTATAGATAGGATAGATTCAAATGAATCAAAATATTGGATTTTGAAATGTTGTTGTTTTAATTTGCATTGAGCGATGTGGCTTCGTAATAATTATATTTCATTACTAATCCAATCAATTTGAATACAATTTTTCAAATTATTAACATGCATGTTAAGGTCTGACTTGCTATGGACAAAGGTGTACTTGCTATTGAAATAGATAGTTGATATAAACAATATAGTTCTCGTTATGAAATACCCAGCAATCGTAACAACAAAAACAAAAATTTACTGAATGTCAGTAGTTAGTATCGCAGAGCTATTTTGTCTGTTTTCTGTCTGATAGACAAAGCGTCATTTTGTATGATGTTGGCTTTCTAATGGACCAATCTTCACTTTGTCTGATGTTTGCTATCTGATAGACAAAGCGTCATTTTGTATGATGTTGGCTTTCTAATGGACCAATCTTCACTTTGTCTGATGTTTGCTGTCTGGCGTCATTTGAAGAAAATGTGTGGTGGTGGTAAAACCAAGCAATCTTACTGAATAACTGTCGAACGAACACAATTCTACTGAATGACTGTTGAACTAACACAATTTTACTGAATGACTGTTGAACTAACACAGTTTTACTGAATGACTGTTGAACTAACTCAATTTTACTGAATGACTGTTGAACTAACACAATTTTACTGAATGACTGTTGAACTAACACAATTTTACTGAATGACTGTTGAACTAACACAATTTTACTGAATGACTGTTGAACTAACACAATCTTACTGAATGACTGTCGAACTAACACAATTTTACTGAATGACTGTTGAACTAACACAATTTTACTGAATGAATGTTGAACTGACATAATTTTACTGAATGAATGTCAAATTAACACAATTTTACTGAATGACTTGAACTAACACAATTTTACTGAATGACTGTTGAACTAACACAATTTTATGGAATGACTGTCAAACTAACACAATTTTACTGAATGTCGAAGTATTACATAATAAAAAAGCAAACCTTTCAGTGAACACCGTGAAAAAAAACTTGTGTATACACAGAAAAACATCACTGTGTAAACACAGAAAAACATCACTGTGTAAACACAGAAAAACATCACTGTGTAAACACAGAAAGACATCACTGTGTAAACACAGAAAAACATCACCATAAAACCAACAAGCAGATACTAATGGATTTTATTGCTTTTTTTCTTCTGTCTATCTGTTTCGTTTATTTTGGGTATATGATTTGTTTTAATACTACATGCATTTGAAATTTTATTTTTTTACTTATGCTTAAAATTATGTAATTTTGTTTTGTTTATTAAATGTTGATGTCAACATTATGTTTCAGACCAGAGCAAGTAATGGGTCAATAGGTCAAATGGGTCGCAAAATTGGATGGGTCACATAGGTCATGGGTCAATGTTCCCTGACCCACGACCCATCCTTAGTCTCCGCCCGACCCTAAAAAAAACCCGTCGTCGCGCGATTTTTTTAAATTTCAAAATGGTTTCTATGGCGACGGCAGCCATCTTGGAAATAACATTCAATGGGTCATGGGTCATGATGGGTCTGGGTCAAGAACTTGATGGGTCATATGGGTCATGGGTCAAGCTCAGTGACCCATTACTTGCTCTGTTTCAGACAAACAATAACATTAACAACTTTATTTACTATTATAATAACTTATTTAACTACTGCCAAATAAAAAAGGCTTGTTTAAATGTAATTCACCTTGAAATATTTACTAAAATAAATAATTTATCATACCCACCTACCTACACACACTGAACGGATGGTCATGTTGTAAAGTCCGACAATGGATTTTTCAGGTCATAGTTTTAGTCCTCGCTATATCTTCCGTGGTGCCTCCATGGTCATTGCACTATCAGCTAATAGGGGGTGGGTGAAAGATAGACATTGCAAAAATCGTCCAATTAGTTGTATGTAGGATCTGAGCGATTTCATCTCATCCTTACAGGGACTTCTTCCAATATTCCACTGTCTGGGTTTGTACATAGCAATTGTTTGCTATCCAGGTGACTTTTTTTTAAAGTTTAAGGCAAAGTGATATTGACCCCATTTTTTTCGTAGCATTTCCTATTAAAATTTCTAGTAGAAAACATGACAAATAATTTTACAATTTCACTAGACTTTTCTTCAGGGGCGTGAAACGTGCAAAGATCATTACAAAAATATTTTTTCTAAATAAATACAATTTCGTTTGCTAGAATCTTTACAAAAATATTCATTATTTTCAAGATGGCTGCCAACAAGAGAGGATTTTTCTTTTTTCTTCACCATATAAACATTTCGAAGTGGCTCCGGCACCAGCCAAAACCATTATATTAGGGTATAAGGAACATGGCATATATACATTTTTTTTCAGTATTTTTTTTCAGGATTAGAGTTAGGGTTAGGGTTAGGAATAAGGATAGGTATAATGTTAGGGATAGGGTTAGGGTGTGGAGCAATATCTATGGCTGGTACCCGAAGAAAAAAAAATACGCGTTCGGTCGGACCGAACCGTAGCCACTGCGTATACATTTATATCCTGTCCAACACAGGCACAACGCCTAGAACTTTTACTTTTGATGTATGCTGATTTAGAAATTACCCAGCTTCCTAACTTTAGCTAACAAACAATATCTTTACGTTTTATATAGTAGGAATGACTAATTAAGTTTATCTTTTTGTTATCAAAGCTGTTTTAAAGAAATTTGTGCCCGGAAAATAGCTTATTTATGTCTGTTTATATATCCAACTAATGTAATCAATTGAAACAAAAGGCTTACATACTGTTGTAAAGATTTTAACACGCAAGTAAACTAGACACCAATAATGGCGTTGCATCTATTTGAAATTATCAATTAATTGTAAAATATGATAAGTGGGCATTCCAGTTATATCACAGCTACGATATTACTAGCAGTGTACCCGGCATCGCCCGGTAAGTTGTGAGATCAAACGTGACACTTGAAACACTTCTAACACACCATTTGGTAAACCAAACAACCAAGCAAAAATCTAACCAAGCCAACAACCAAATCAGCTAACCAAACCAACCAAACCAACTAACCAAACCAACCAACCAATTAAACCAAACACCATTAGGTGAAGATATGGGTGCTAATTTATTCCACCTTTCTAATTTGCAGAAAAGACCTACATTTCATACGTCACAAATTACTTTTTACCCGTCAACGCTAAACAACCAATCCAACCAAACAAAAATAATCCAAACAACCAACCAAACCAGCCAACCAAATCAGCTAACTAAACCAACCAAACAAACCAACCAACCAAACCAGCTAACCAAACCAACCAACCAAACCAACCGAACAAACCAAACCAACTAACCAAACCACCAACCAACCAACCAAACCAAACCAAACACCATTAGGTAACGATATGGGTGCTAATTTATGCAACCTAACGTATGACAGAAATGACCTACATCTCATGTCACAAATTACGTTTTACCCGTCAACGCTGACCAACCAAACCAAACCAAACAACCAAACCAGCTAACCAAACCAACCAAACAAACCAACCAATCAAACCAACCAAACCAAACAACCAGCAAAACCAAACAAATCACCATTAGGTAAAGATATGGGTGCTAATTTATGCCACCTGCCTAATGTACCCGTCAACGTACATTAGGATTATTTGTTTAAACAGTAATAAATTCTCTCAATGTTAAAATCAAAACAAAGCATAAATAATAACCTTTTATAAAAATGCACTGAAAACTAAAAAATAAATACTTCATTATGCTATTTTGCAGCAGAGGCAAGTTGGTGAGGCACGAAACAGCACCCGCACGCAAGTTCGAATCGGCTTCTTACTTTCTTACTTTCTTACACGCTGTTCTTATATATACGGATAACTGTCTATGTATTTCCTTCATTTGTTATAAAACTTTTAACTCTCTATGTGTTGTCTTCGGTGGCGCGGCTTTATAACAATTTGTTTGCAATAGAATCACATATTTAAGAACACTGAAGCAAATAAAATAATTACTAAATAATTGGTCAGTCACTCTTGGGTCATTCCATGTCAACTCAACCAGTAGTGTTCACCCGACCCTCTCAGATCTTCCTGAAATTTTCATAGCTTGTGATACATTCAAAGTTGAGTGATTCCGGAAAATTTCAGGACATATGGTCAAAAACTTTCCGAGATATGATTTTTTAAAGTTTTAAGGGTAGTCGCGAGTTCGCGTGACATTTACATTTTCGCGATATTTGAACGTGAATATTTAAAAAACTAAAAGATGTATTTATCTCAAGTGTAACTTGCACACAGAATGCCCTAAAAAATTCCAAACATTGCACTTCAGACAGTTTTCATCAATATTTGACCCGGTAAAGCCAAGAACCTATAAGACATGAAATGATGTTTGTTATACAATTAGTAAGTACCATATATGTGTTTATTATTTTGCTAGAGAATTCCAGTTAATCAATAATAGTGTACTCATGGTGGGCCCCTTTAAGCATCATGGTCGTCAATTTGTGCACCCATTGCGACCCCCAGATGACCATGTGGACAGTAATTCACACTTTTCATATTTTGCACACTTGTTAACCTTGGCAAGTACTAGCTATGGTGAAAATTTCATGTTGGTGTCTTAACGCCTTCTTGGTGAAAAATCTGCATGAAATTGCATGATTTATACACTATTACTGAATATTGCGTAGCAAATATTTCAAAAACTAAAAGAGTTATCAGGCTGCAATTTTCAGTATTTACTCATCGTTTTATCCTAAGTTGAATGATGTATTTATCTCAAGTGTAGCTTGCACACAGAATGCCCTAAAAATTCAAAACATTGCACTTCAGACAGTATTCATCAATATTTGACCACGCACGCTACGGGCCTCATTAACGTGTATTATGGTAAATCAGCATAGCAATGAAATGTCAATCAAATTTTTATGAAAAATACAGTTAGTTTTAAGTTACAAAATCAAATTACAGATTGTTTGTTTTTATCAACCATACAAGCAACCATGCAAGGCGGATATCACCGTATGTTCATTATGCTGCCAATGCAGTTAGCTGATGGTATCTTATCTATGTACACTAGGGTTAGTACTTTTTTCATTTTTTTTCAGAATCTTATTTTACATGGCATTTTTTAATGAACAATTGTGAACAAAATATGAAAATAATATTCATTTATTTTTCACTCAAAAAAACCTTCCCCACCAACACCATCTTGTATTTACATATAAGAAGCGTTTTTCAATAAAATTACTTCTTTGATGGATTGCGCATTAACAAATATTTAATTACATTAATTGCATCCAGGAACTTTATAGGGTATTTTTTACCTCTATGTCTGAAACAAAACAAAAAAAAAAAAGTTTATTTTAAATTTAAAGTGCACTGTTTTAATGTATTATGCGTCTACTGCAACTTTACCAAAAATGGTCAAATCTTATGAACCTTTGTTTGGTAATTGTCACGAAAGGTCTGCTTGGAATTTGGAAAGTCTGCTTGGTTGATTTGGGAATATAGTATTCTTCTATTTCAATTTTATTCAACTGTAATCGTCTGCTTGAAATTAATTTTGTAGGAAAGCAAATTTGTCATCAAATAAAGCTTGTAAAGTATTTAAAATATTAAGCGAACACTCTACCAATATTGTAGCTCCTTCGCAGTCAGGAGTGTATAAGGCAACCCATAAAGAAGCAGAATTGTTGAAGTTGCAGTTTAAAAACAGCTTACAAAATTTTGAATGGTGCATACATTTTGACAGAAAAAGAATAGAAGGAGGAAAACAAGTTGTTTTACTGAAAAACGTTGAAAAAGAAATTTGATTAGCCATATTGTCTCTGACAAATGGAAAAGCAGAGACAATATTTACAGCGAATAGGGCTGTTCTAGCTAAATACGTACTCTATTCATGTATTCGAGTAATTATTTGCGATACAAGGAATACAAATTCTGGCAGCAAAAATGGTGTGGTACGCAAGCTGCAAAATTACTGTCAACAGAACAGTGGACAGATCCCTCAGTACATAGGCTGCCAGCTTCATGTTTTAGGCCTAGTACTCAAGCATGCTATGGATTCTGTTTTCGGCAGGGAAACGTCTAATCCAAACATTTCATATCCATTTGTTGCTGAAATTAGCGCAAATTACGAGTCACTTAAAGAGTCACTTGATTCTCAAGATAGTAGTTCAGAAATCATGTGAGAAAACAAAGGATGAAAAGACGACATGAAGTTCTTACATCATTTGACGCAAGTATTTCACTATTACGAATGAAATAAAACCTTTCCAGTAATTCACTTCCAGAGACTGACGGCTTTAAGTAATGCTTGTTGGAATTCAAGTGCAATACTAGCACTTCTGGTATTCCGGAAAATAGAAACGAGAAATTTGAACTTGTGTGTACTTTCATAGCGAGGACATGCATGGTCTGAAGTATGGTTTTCAGATCAAAGGGACTGGAAAATAGGAAAAGAGGTTTTAGCACCTGCTTTGCATATATACACTGAAGCAGAAAGATGCTTCTTGAGGCACTGGATCTGTGAAGATTAAGCAATACCTGGTATAGAACGAAGTAACTGCTATGCAGAAAGAGCTATACAAATAATGCAAGATATTGTTCCACATTGTGAGACTTCAAAGACACTATTAACTGTTTTATTCTAATTAATGATGAAGCATAAAACTTAATTTATGTTTCCTATGCTGTCCTTTATTATCATTTCATATTTTGGACATCTCTATACTCATGCTTACATGCATTGCACTTATTGTTCTTATGTAACTTTCCATTACAGTGTTGTGTTACATATATTAATATATAATATTCGTTTTATGGTTTGGTGGGGAAGGTTTTTCAAATATTTTCAGAAAAGGTTATTTGTGCTATAGTACACTCATTAAAAGTCACCTTTTCTTGCCATGTAAATATGAGGTTACAAAAAAGTCATAACCCTAATGTACACACAGTCCTACTATCTGAAAGTGAAAATTTGTCCAGTGTTATGCACCAACTAAGCCAGCTAAGGTTGAAGACAAGGAAGAGTTTTACAGTTGCTTTTAGTCTTTAACTGAGTTAACTCAAGTAGATCAGCCCGAGATAAAAAGCGGTAAAATGCTTACAAATAATGTAATACAAATAAACTGGTGAACTGGTGAATTCTACATTTTAAAGAGGTCCTTAACAGGACACCCCCCAGAACCGGGCCATGACATACCCTTAGAAACAACAGCTGCGTTTGACATACCCTTAGAAACAACAGCACGTGTGACATACCCTTAGAAACAACAGCTGCGTGTGACATACCCTTAGAAACAACAGCTTCGTGTGAAATACCCTTAGAAACAACAGCACGAGTGACATGGCAAGCTGACAAACTATTACAAGATGAAGACAGGAGCTATAGGCAAGATTGCATGCTATCTCTAATCGTTTTCCTGATTGCCATTGATTGAAAAGTTCATTTTGTGGCCCTAGGCAAACGTGCTTTTGGGGGCTCTAAACTAAGCTTTATTAAAGGGGTCTCTAGGTTAGGGGTACTATTGGAGAAGAGCTTGGCAAATACGCTGTTGGAAACTCATGGGCCCCTAATATTCTTTGAAACAATGTGGACCCACTGACAGTCTCCGACTGACCAATCATTTTAGTACGAGCCATTGAAAGTGTGTAGATTAGACTTCATTGTTTCTACAGACGTCTCCAATTTTTTTAAAATATCAACATCATAAAACATATGATCCAAAACATAAATTTAGTTTAAATTTTCCATCATACATTTACCATTTCCCGATTTATGACAAGAATTCAAAGCATATAGACTAAAGTAAAAATGTAGGCACATTTTATTAATAAGTGGATATTCTTTTAAAAATAACAAATAAATAAACCTTAGTTATATTAAAAAAATACCCAGCAAAAAAAAAGCGAATTGTTTTTATTGAGAGATAAACTTTGAAAGTTGGAGAATCAAACTCATTGCTATGTCACTTGTGTGAACTTGACTAAACCACTTTCTTAATTTCTCACAAACTAATCTAAAAAGAAAAAACAAGAAAAGTTTGGAGATTAAGTTATTAATACTTTGGGTCTAGTTGGGTTGACAGGCAAGTCCCGTTGTTGTCATGGCAACCTGCTGCTAGACGGATAAATGTGGACATTATTAAATTCCTGGCCAAAGACGGAAAGAAGGAAAACAATATGAAGAAATTAAAGAAATATTTACAGCACAGTAACATGCCCTTCTTTTTATCACAAAAAATGTGAACCGACCGACCACCCTTTTTTTAAAGTCTGAGTTCAGACACATAATAATACTGCAATTCTATACTCTTAGCATGAAAGTCCTTGGCCCAGGTACATAGTACATGTATTTATTAACAATGATTTCATAGGCTCCCGTACATAGTACATGTATTTATTAACAATGATTTCATAGGCTCGCGTACATAGTACATGTATTTATTAACAATGATTTCATAGGCTCCAGTACATAGTACATGTATTTATTAACAATGATTTCATAGGGTCCCGTACATAGTACATGTATTTATTAACAATGATTTCATAGGCTCCAGTACATAGTACATGTATTTATTAACAATGCAGTATTATGCTCCAGTACATAGTACATGTATTTATTAACAATGCAGTCTTATGCTCCAGCACATAGTACATGTATTTATTAACAATGCAGTCTTATGCTCCAGTACATAGTAGCCTACATGCATTTACTAACATTGAAATTTCTAAGTTTTAGGCATATTTGTTCTTAATCAGGTAAATATGTAAATTAATTATGCAAATGCCACTAACAAGGGGCCCCTAATAAGAATCAAATATGAAAATATTGAGGCCCCAACAGGTACGTTTGTCTATGCCTCCTGTAAATGATGTATGTATGAACTGGTTAATAATGAGAACTCAATTCATGTCCATGGTTCATATGATTTATTGACGACACAATAATATAAATAAACAGAATAAATCCAATGAATAATACTTGTTAACAATGAACTTAACTGATCAACTAAAACTTCTGATATGTACTCAAATACTCTCTTAATACTCAACTGAACTTCTGAACTCAAATAACTTCACTGACTCAATTGACTCCACTCCCTCTTTTCTCAACTGAACATCGTCTTTATATCATTTCCTTCCAGCCATCTCGAACATTCCACATCGCTCTGTCTCTCACTCATTTAGTCAATACAATTTACAAATAAACAACATATTTATTTTCTATAAATATCTAGAATAATAAACAACATATTTATTTTCTATAAACATCTCGAATCATGACCCCGTGACCACATGTTGACCTGGTTGGCCAAGCTCCAAAGGCACACACACACCTGTGTGCGTAGTACTCATAACTATACCATGACACCTCCATCCTGATATATCAAAGTTTATGTCTAAGGCCACCAATATCTAGGATCGGCTAAAATTTGAGGGTATTTTAAATCACGCAATCCTAAGCTCATTTAATGAAACATAAAAAATTTTCTCAGAGCTACCAAATTAGACCTAAAGGTTTACGAAATACATTTTGAATGACATTGTACACGATACATAATAAACATTCTCATAAAAAAGATACAAAAAATTCATTCATAGAAAATGAGACATAAAAAAAGGAGAAAGTTAAGAGAAGTGATTGTATCTCAGAGAGCTAGAGAAGTGATTGTATCTCAGAGAGCTAGAGAAGTGATGATATCTAAGAGAGCTAGAAAAGTGATTGTATCTCAAAGAGCTAGAGAAGTGATTGTATCTCAGAGAGCTAGAGAAGTGATGGTATCTCAGGGAGCTAGAGAAGTGATGGTATCTCAGAGAGCTAGAGAAGTGATAGTATCAGAGAGCTAGAGAAGTGATGGTATCTCACAGATTTAAGAGAAGTGATGGGATCTCAGAGAGCTAGAGAAGTGATGGTATCCCAGAGAGCTAGAGAAGTGATGGTATCTCAGAGAGTTAAAAGAAGTGATGGTATATCAGAGAGCTAGAGAAGTGATGATATCTCAGAGCTAGAGAAGTGATGGTATCTCAGAGAGCTAGAGATTTGATGGTATCTCAGAGAGTTAAAAGAAGTGATGGTATCTCAAAGAGCAGGAGAAGTGATTGTATCTCAGAGAGCTAGAGAAGTGATAGTATCAGAGAGCTAGAGAAGTGATGGTATCTCACAGATTTAAGAGAAGTGATGGGATCTTTTAGAGTTAAGAAATACGATCTAAGAGAGTGGGGATATTAATTTTAACAAATCAAATAATAAAGGACAAATATGTATCTAATCAATAGAGTAAAACTAAAAGTACTATTCATTGTAATTTTGTTGCTTTCACATTTCTTATTCATGTCTATACGTGTGAAGTATTTAGGAGTTTATGTCTCTGTCTCCATGACAACCAAATTGAGATATACCTCTGAAAGATTTCCCTCATTATCCAACCCAGATTCCGTTTATTCACTCACTCTGTAATGTTTGCATTCCCCCCCGCCCCCCACCCCCACAGTCCTCCCTAAAAACTTGTGTATTTTTCTCAAGTAATGTTCGATCATGACCTATCCGGTTGGGAATATCACCTAAAGAACTTCTGATGTGACTGAAACGCTCCAAGGAATTAAAAGGGTATCTCACATTTATTCCTTGGTGAGGACTTGTTTCTTTGGTCAGATTTCTGAAGGCTAACTTAATGAAATCCAATCCCACACTAAACAATTTATAATAATTGGGCACAGTTAGTGACTTCAATAATTTTCAAATAACTTAAAGACCAGAAATTCAACACATATTATAAGCTTTTAATTTGTTTCACTTTCTGTGTGTTTGTGATTGTGTGTTTATGTGTGTCCTCAAATCTTGTAACTCACTTTTTAGCATACTCTCAGATTGTACATAACAATGATTTATTTTAATAATTCTAGTAGCCTACTTAATCTTATAGAATTACGAAGATAATTAACTTTTATTAATGTCTATAATGGGGGAAAATTGCCTGGAGATTATCATGTCAAAATAAATACGATGCACCGGTGTAGAAGAGCGTGAAACAGCACTCCTGTTATTTTTTTTTTAAAGTATAACTCCCTTAAAGAGCCAAACAAATAAATGTATCAATATTTAATGAACAAAGTAATAAAATAATAGAAAATGTCTCTTTAGAAGCCTCACTTTTCTCTAAGAGTTGTATTCGGCCATCCGTGTAATATATGACAAACTTGTTGGAATACAAAAATACTTGATATAATTTGCGAAGATAAAAATTGCGTTAATTTCGATTTAAATGATTAACTGAACTCTAATTATTATTCATTCACTGGAATAGTACAAGTTTAACAGTGCGAAAATAAACAAATAAATAAATATATGTGTATATATTCGGTGAATGAATAATAATTAGAGTTCAGTTAAAGCAGCAGGAGTGCTATCCTTGTGATATTCTATATAACGGCATAATAAGTCAGTTCCGAAAATAGGTAAGTTATTTAAAATTGTTATAGCTGCAATAACATACATACATAGTAAAATATTATTTCAGACTAGTTACATGTGTCAGTTTATCTAATGATTTTTTATTTTTAAAAAGAGGTAGTTCACTTATGTAACATTTTTTTTTCTTGAATTTTACCGCCTTCTCCCACCCGGTCAAATTCTGGCACACAATCCATCCCTTCTCCCACCCGGTCAAATTCTGGCACACAATCCATCCCTTCTCCCACCCGGTCAAATTCTGGCACACAATCCATCCCTTCTTCCACCCGGTCAAATTTCCACACACAATCCATCCCTTCTTCCACCAGGTCACATTTCCACACACAATCCATCCCTTCTCCCCTCCAACATCATGCTTTACTTAGGTCTTGCCCCACCATCACACCACTCTGTCCCAAACAACTTACACAAAGTTCTATGCCATAAATCGTTCGAAATCCATGATAAGCATGTCTACGTCCGCTTGTCAGTTCTTAATTTTCTTTCGTCAATATCCCAACGTCTGGGCAAAATGAGATAGGTCATCATTAGGTCGCAACCCATTTGTATTAACTGCAGATTATTTTATATATAGGTCATATCATGATGATTGACAGGTATACGACAGGCGAGAGATAAGTACCTTTTTGTTATATAAATGGTAAATAAGATTTGTTCATCTCTGTGGTAAATAAGATTTGTTCATCTCTGTGGTAAATAAGATTTGTTCATCTCTGTGGTAAATAAGATTTTTTCTTCTCTGTGGTAAATAAGATTTGTTCATCTCTGTGGTAAATAAGATTTGTTCATCTCTGTGGTAAATAAGATTTGTTTATCTCTGTGGTAAATAAGATTTGTTCATCTCTGTGGTAAATAAGATTTGTTCATCTCTGTGGTAAATAAGATTTGTTCATCTCTGTGGTAAATAAGATTTGTTCATCTCTGTGGTAAATAAGATTTGTTCATCTCTGTGGTAAATAAGATTTGTTCATCTCTGTGGTAAATAAGATTTGTTTATCTCTGTGGTAAATAAGATTTTTTCTTCTCTGTGGTAAATAAGATTTGTTCATCTCTGTGGTAAATAAGATTTGTTCATCTCTGTGGTAAATAATATTTGTTTATCTCTGTGGTAAGTAGGATATTTTCATCTCTGTGGTAAATAAGATTTGTTCATCTCTGTGGTAAATAAGATTTGTTCATCTCTGTGGTAAATGAGATTTGTTCATCTTTGTGGTAAATAAGATTTGTTCATCTCTGTGGTAAATAAGATTTGTTCATCTCTGTGGTAAATAAGATTTGTTCATCTCTGTGGTAAATAAGACTTGTTCATCTCTGTGGTAAATAAGATTTGTTTATCTCTGTGGTAAATAAGATTTGTTCATCCCTTAGATTCTATACACTATCAATGAGACGGTTTTATAGTCCACTTCAATCATCTTCGTCATAGCCAATAGTTCAATAGCCATGGAGGCACAACGGGAAACACGCACAGGTGACTGGAAACGCCGGGAGCCAAACCCACAACGACAGATTCTTTCAGTTTACCACCAGTTTACCACCAGTTTACCACCAGTTTACCACCAGTTTACCACAAATTTAAAGGAAGTAAAATATGTAAAGAGTACTAGTTATCAAAGGCCCGGTACCCGGACCGGCGAGTAGGCACACAGTTGGAGTTGAAAATGGTGATATATATTTTAGCGCGTTAACAATCAGTCTATATCAGAGGTGTGCGGATCTTGAAATTTAGCGTCCGCGTCCGTCCGCGGATTTCTATCAATGATCCGCGTCCGCAGAATCTTACAACATTGGTCCGCAGTCAGTCCGCATTGCTGAAATTTAGCTGTTTAAATGACTTGAAATTTTTTATGGTAACGCTAAAGAAGATCCGCGTCAGTCCGCGAGTCCGCAACTTAACCATACGAAGCATCCGCTGTCAGTCCGCTGATTCGGAAAAGTCTGCGGATCTGCGTCCGCAAGCGGACGCGTCCGCTGTCCGCTCATCTCTGGTCTATATACTTGCAGTGGCCCAAGGACATGAACAGATTATTGTAGCCAAAATACATTTGAGAATATGGACACCTAATAATACATCAAATAAAATTCATATGTTAAATAATTCCTCCCAAAAAAAATAATCCTCACTATGGGTAGACATAAACAACAACTCTTAAAATCATATTCCTTCATAATATTTTAATGGACTCCTTTCGAAACAGTTATTCATTTAATGTTTTATGATGTTCAACATGGCGTATTTAAAAAAAAAAAGAGAGACGCGAGTGAGTGCTTGTGTTAAGCAAAACGCTACATGTTTAACAGGTGGTTTATTTACTGTTTTACATTGTAGCATAGTACAATTAACTAAGAAAAATTGCCGACCCGGCAGTGCAGAACCTAGGGATTTACGGGCCCGGTGGCTTGGCCTCTTTGGGGGCTGCCCCTGCATTTTGGCATGAGATAATTTTTTGACGCTTCTCAAGCTTGGTCCCGAGAAGAAAGAATCGTTGTGTAGCTTTAGCTGACCTTCAATTAAAAACATAGTATTCCATCAATGCAGTTGAGGCCGCAGACGCAGAAAACATTAGGCCTCTTAAAAAAGAAAGACATTTCAAAGCTTTCAACATTATAGTTCTGTGAAGCCAATGCCGAACAAAGGGATTTTAGGCATCTTCGGGAGCCACTACATTTTGACATGAGATAATGTACTTAATATTTAGTTTAAAAAAATATTTTGGGGGCCCTCCTCAAACTGGGCCCCATCCATACACCCTCTGTGTGAAGCCCCCATCATAAATGATTAGTTTGCATTGTAAACGTTGTGTACGGCGCTACTCAAACTCAACCCTTATTCATTTCATTCATGTGACGTAATAGTCAAAAAATAAAAAAAAATGTGACGTATATAAGGTTAGTAATAAAGGGAAATAATTGTACATTAGAAATAGACATATTTTAGAAATAATAACAATTTAAACAATAAAAATATTACATTATATTTAGGTATCCATAATTTTGGTTTAAAATTGAAATTGTGAAACATAACACAAAATATTAATTGAACGATTTCTGTAAATATTTCTTTTACGATCGCTTCTCATTTAATAAAAAATTGAACACCATAGATTTATTACGATACTGCGGGATATACAAAGGCCTATGTAATCACGTTTCAGTCGACAATTAATTTCAGAGTATCACAAAATATTTTGGCATGATTTTGTGTTGCCTCTCCTAAGATCGCTTCTTGCCCTTAGGTAATGATTGAGGCGGTCGAAAACTATATTGCATTGTGATTGCCATTAGGCATTCATGATCTTACCTGCCGTATGTTAGTGTGCGGTGATTTGTCACCTCGGCACTAAACATATGGCTGGTCCAATGTCAATTCTGGCAGCCATGTAGGAGAGTATTTTACTCGGCTGGCCAGTTGGTAGCCGGATTATGCATGTTAAGAAGAAAACAGTAAATGTTTCTGCCATCTTTGAGTTGTTAATGCCGCCATCTTGGATGACAGACGGAAGTAGCGATGACAGACGGAAGTCGTGATGACAGACGGAAGTAGCGATGACAGACGGAAGTCGCGATGACAGACGGAAACCGGAACATATGATGTAAAATTTGTATTATAGATGTAAGGGACGGATGACTCTTTCCCCTGGGGTCAAGCCCGGGCGAAAACCGGGTAAATATTATAATACTAGCTGTACCCTGCAAAACATGTGCATAGAGTTATATCCCCTTAGGCTTGATCGGCAGGCGAGGTTATTTTAGTTTCGGGCAGATCCGATTTTTTCATGATTGTATTTTAAACTGGAATACTGTTGTATTAATTCTTTACTTTCGACTTAACGCACACTGGAAATGAGTATTATTATATATGATTGTATATTATAAAAAATCCACGTCTTTTATACTCCAAAGTTTGTTTTTTAAATATTTTGTTGTTTACCTTGGAGTGAATTTTTATAAAAGCTTTTTTTTTTTTTAACAATTCTCTTTATATTTTTGATATTTAATAATATTTAGTTGTGAAAGAATTAAACTTACCAGTTGACACACAGTCACCTAGTTTTGGCAAGTGTATATAAGAATAAGTGAAAGTGAAACAAATAAAAAGCCTTTGAAAATACAATGTAAAAGTGGTTTTTTTTTAAAATATATCGTATCTTTTATAATAATAGAATGAAATAATGACAGTGATTGTATGGTATGGATATTATATCTTTATATTTCTCTTTCATTCAGAAATCCACCTCTCTTCCCTCCACTTCATTCATTCCCACGTACAACTGTCATTGGTTGGTTCAATTATGCGACAAATTAAATTTCCCCAAATCGACTGTTTGTACGGGACTTACAAGGGGATGTGGTGTGGGGGGAGGGGGGAGTTCCTCTATTTATACGGGTAGCGCCCATCCCCTTCTTTCAAAGACTGAAGAGAGCGCTTTTTTTTTATCTCCTCAGTAGGTGAGCCGACTTGGAGTGGACTCCACAGCCTGAAGAACTCCAAACCCTTTCCCCTCCCCCTCCCATACAGACTAGGCGTATGACGCTCTGTAGGGCCACATCGCCTAGCTCAGTCACATAGTCACACTGCCCATTCTGTCTGTCACCACACCAGCCAGTCATTGGATAATTGGAAGTCTCAATTGATGACTTAGTTACAGCAGACTTATGAACTGTTGGATGTTACAGTGCTACACAATTATTCAAACTACGACCTTTTTTTGTCTAATTAGTACAACCATTAAATTAAAGGGAGAGACATTTATGTGAACATTGAAAGTATAAAAGTTTTGATATTGACTTATTACAAAGGGACAGATGTTAGATCGTTAAAACCATAACTATTAGATAAAACGAAAGGAAATTCAGTATTTTGTAAATTAACAAAGCACATTAAAAAGTCGTACTAAATATTATTTAGTTTTTTTTCTTTGTGACTGTTTGTAAATCTCTTTCTATAGAAGACGTCGCCGTAGTACATATATTGGATTAAATAGCAGTGAACTACTTAGAAATACCAGGGGAGAAAAACAAGCCCCGCTGTAATCTAAAGGGGAGATAACTGTAATTCGGCGGTTGAACCGCTTTCGTTCTGGAGGGGGGGGGGGCATGCATCGCTCACGTGGTACACTCTGGTGAGTTTCACACATAGTTGTGTAGGGTAGGTAACAAAATGTCATCGGATTCTCATGGCTTAACTGTGTAACTTTGTTCTCTCGTGTTGTGGAGATACTTGGGCCAGCAGTGTTCACTTCTATTTTATTAAATCATTATTTTTTTCTTTAGAGACTGTTTAGCACTCTTAAGGTAAGAAAGTACGAAAGACATATTGTCGTTTTACCATTTAGCTGTTTGTTGAATGACATTATTATTTTTGTCACACCAACTTAGGGAATGGCACACACACAAACACACACACAAACACACACACACACACACACACACACACACACACACACATATATATATATATATATAGTAGAGCGCACTATTCTTACTTGATATCATTTGTATATCATAGACTTGCACAGCAGTGGTGCATCGTATAGCTCCCTCATTGAGGTTGCTTGCAATAAAGGAAAAAAAGTATGTTAGTTACAAATTGCAATTTAACTGTATCGCACAATAAGGTCATTACTTAATGTTATTGTACAAATAAATATAAAGATACAACAACTTTAATTGCGTGCATTATTTTTTTCATATCTTTTGAATATATCAATTTTATAATTTTTCTCAAACTTTCACCTTTCGCGATGCAATTTGAATTTTTCGTTATCCACTTGTCATTAAATAAATTTTAACATATTCAAAGAGAAAGGCAGCAAGTAAAAACAAACACACAAATATTATTCTAGATCCACACACACAAACAAATATTATTCTAGATCCACACACAAACAAATATTATTCTAGATCCACACACAAACAAATATTATTCTAGATCCACACACACAAACAAATATTATTCTAGATCCACACACAAACAAATATTATTCTAGATCCACACACACACAAATATTATTCTAGATCAACTAGTTTCATTCTTTTTCTCGAACCATTTAAAAATTCGTCCACCAACCACTGGTGAATCGTGACTCACACTCTGAGATCCACTCTTCTAATCCAATATTGTTTAAGTCTTTGTGGGGAGGAGTTTTCTGTTTCTAAACATATTGCATTATTTTGTTATCATGTTTCTGACATTTATTTCGAAAGTTGATGTTAAATACAACTTAAAAAATAAATTTCCTGATGACAGTGTATCCATAGATATCCATGATTGTACCAGTAACATATCCATATATATCTAAGCTTGCACCAGTAACATATCCATAGACATCTATGATTGCACCAGTAACATATCTATAGATATCCATGATTGCACCAGTAAAACATATCCATATATATCCATGACTGTACCAGCAACATATCCATAGATATTCATGGTCGTACCAGTAACAAATCCATAGATATCCATGATTGTACCAGTAACATATCCATAGATATCCATGATTGCACTAGTAACATATCCATAGATATCTAAGATTGTACCAGTAACATATCCATACAATCTAAGATTGCATCAGTAACATATCCATGGATATCCATGATTGCACCAGTAACATATCCATATATATCTAAGCTTGCACCAGTAAAACATATCCATAGATATCCATGATTGCATCAGTAACATATCCATAGATATCCATGATTGTACCAGTAACATATCCATAGATATCCATGATTGCACCAGTAACATATCCATTGATATCTAAGATTGCACCAGTAACATATCCATAGATATTCATGATCGTGCCAGTAACATATCCATAGATATCCATGATTGCACCAGTAACATATCCATAGATATCTAAGATTGCACCAGTAACATATCCATAGATATCTAAGATTGCACCAGTAATATATCCATAGATATCTAAGATTGCACCAGTAACATCCGTAGATATCCATGACTGTACCAGTAACACATCCATAGATATCTTTTGATTATATCAGTACCATTACATCAAAGATATTTAAGTACACATATTTTTTTTTATAAATGAAAGCAAATCTTTAAATGAATAAAATTATCCTAACGTTGTTTTTGTATTCACAGAGTAATCATGGTTGATTAAGTTCAGCTGCACTCCTTTCACATTGGCGAGGTTCTTATCAAATCTACTTCAGTGAAGTTAGCCAGCATTCTTCAAGGATTTTAAAATTTACACTCTCCACGAGAGCTAATCTTTAGATAGCCTTCACAGGACAGCAAAATGTCCGACAAACATAACAACGAGTATATTGAAATGGGCCAGGGGGCCCCGCCTAACCAGGAGACATCAAACAACGGGCGAGTCATAGAGGCCAAGTTGGTGGAGACCCCGGAGAGAGAACTGTGGACGGGTAAAGTGGAGTTTGTTTTGGCCTGTGTTGGTCAGTGCATTGGATTCGGTAACGTCTGGAGGTTTCCTTATCTGTGTTACAAGAACGGGGGAGGTAAAGTATTCTTCCATTCAGTTTTATACAATTCCCACGTTGAACTCTCTTGCCCAAACTCCATACATGACAGAGTTCCATTAATGTAACACTTGCAGGTTCAGTTGGTGCGACAGACTGATTTTAAAAAAGAAAATCATTTTACTGTTTTTATTGAAACTAGTAAACAAAGCCCGGTACCCGATACCCGGACCGGCTAGTAGGCACAAAGTTGGAGTTGAAAATTGTGATTGATATATATATATATATATATATATATAAATCCTATAAAGATATATATATATATATATATATATATATATATATATATAAATCCTATAAAGATATATATATATATATATATATATATATATATATATATATATATATATATATATATATATAAATCCTACTAGTAAAGTGCTATTCTTGGCGTGCGTCCAAAACATTTCAGCATTTCGTAATTAATCCGCTGCAAATGTATTGTGCGCAAATTTTGTCTTACTGTCTTCTTTAATAGGAACTATTAACACGGTTTTAACAGGGTTAAAATCCTACTATATAAAAAAAAAAACACTGCCATTTTGTTCTGTCACGTCACATGCGCAGCCGACTTCCGTATCATGGATTCACCCCGAAATGACGTCATAGAGGATGTCCCAAGTGCAGAATTAGTTATAGCGACGGCGTTCCCATTCTGCACGCACGCACGCAAGCACGCCAAGAATAACACTTTATTAGTAGGATATGTAGTCCCATAAAAAATGAAGGACATCGTTATTTGAGCATTTTTATAGGTGTATAGCTGCTACCTTATAATATAACAGACATTGCCATGACATTTGATTTCAAACAATAAGTAAACACACTGCAAAAGAAAGGGAAAACATTTTCGTAACATACAATTTTGCTCTAAAATATGACCCTACAAAAGAAATATTACCACAATATGTATTTCAAAATCTTTTACCTTAATTTCGCCCCCAGAAAAGAAACATCTCTCAAACATGTATTCTTAAACCCGAAACCCAGCGTTTGCCAATGAAAGGAAACATTACCAGGCCATGTATTTTAAGCATGGAACGGCTGTAAGAGATAAGACATGTTGAAAGAGTTTTCTGTGCCATATCTTGTCGCGTCATTTGTGTCACTTGATAGTTCAGCACGTAACAGACAATAAAACAAACAGTTTCATTTCAAATATGTTTCTTGAGATATAATTAAAGGTTTTCCTTTTAAAAATTAAACCTGCAAACAAACATCTAATAAAATCACAGTTTGTTGCATGTCAAAATCTCAATACAATAGACTCTCGATTATCCGGCCTAATGCAGCAAAAGGACATACCGGATAACCGAAAAATGGATATACCGAAACTTTAAATGTACATTTTCTGCCACAAAACCTTTATTTTTAAATCTTGCTTAGAGTGGACAATCAGTAGCCCGTGGCAGGACAACCAGTAGCCAGTGCCAGCACAATAAGTAGCCCGTGTAGTCACAAGATGTAGATCTTAGGCAGGACAATAAGTAGCCTATGGCAGGACAATCAGTAGCCCGTGGCAGGACAATAAGTAGCCCGTGGCAGGACAATAAGTAGCCCGTGGCAGGACAATAAGTAGCCCGAGTAGTCACAAGATGTAGATCTTAGGCAGGACAATAAGTAGTCTATGGCAGGACAATCAGTAGCCCGTGGCAGGACAATAAGTAGTCCGTGACAGGACAATCAGTAGCCCGTGGCAGGACAATCAGTAGCCCGTGGCAGGACAATAAGTAGCCCGTGGCAGGACAATCAGTAGCCCGTGTAGTCACAAGATGTAGATCTTAGACAGGATAATAAGTAGCCTATGGCAGGACAATCAGTAGCCCGTGTCAGGACAATAAGTAGCCCGCGTAGTCACAAGATGTTGATCTTAGGCAGGACAATCAGTAGCCCGTGGCAGGACAATCAGTAGCCCGTGGCAGGACAATCAGTAGCCCGTGACAGGACAATCAGAAGCCCGTGGCAGGACAATCAGTAGCCCGTGGCAGGACAATCAGTAGCCCGTGTAGTCACAAGATGTAGATCTTAAACAGGACAATAAATAGCCTATGGCAGGACAATCAGTAGCCCGTGGCAGGACAATCAGTAGCCCGTGTAGTCACAAGATGTAGATCTTAGACAGGACAATAAGTAGCCTATGGCAGGACAATCAGTAGCCCGTGGCAGGACAATAAGTAGCCCGTGTAGTCACAAGATGTAGATCTTAGGCAGGACAATCAGTAGCCCGTGGCAGGACAATCAGTAGCCCGTGGCAGGACAATCAGTAGCCCGTGGCAGGACAATCAGTAGCCCGTGACAGGACAATCAGTAGCCCGTGGCAGGACAATCAGTAGCCCGTGGCAGGACAATAAGTAGCCTATGGCAGGACAATCAGTAGCCCGTGGCAGGACAATAAGTAGCCCGTGGCAGGACAATAAGTAGCCCGTGGCAGGATAATAAGTAGCCCGTGTAGTCACAAGATGTAGATCTTAGGCAGGACAATAAGTAGTCTATGGCAGGACAATCAGTAGCCCGTGGCAGGATAATAAGTAGTCCGTGACAGGACAATCAGTAGCCCGTGGCAGGACAATCAGTAGCCCGTGGCAGGACAATCAGTAGCCCGTGTAGTCACAAGATGTAGATCTTAGACAGGATAATAAGTAGCCTATGGCAGGACAATCAGTAGCCCGTGGCAGGACAATAAGTAGCCCGTGTAGTCACAAGATGTAGATCTTAGACAGGATAATAAGTAGCCTATGGCAGGACAATCAGTAGCCCGTGGCAGGACAATAAGTAGCCCGCGTAGTCACAAGATGTTGATCTTAGGCAGGACAATCAGTAGCCCGTGGCAGGACAATCAGTAGCCCGTGGCAGGACAATCAGTAGCCCGTGACAGGACAATCAGTAGCCCGTGGCAGGACAATCAGTAGCCCGTGTAGTCACAAGATGTAGATCTTAGACAGGACAATAAGTAGCCTATGGCAGGACAATCAGTAGCCCGTGGCAGGACAATAAGTAGCCCGTGGCAGGACAATAAGTAGCCCGTGGCAGGATAATAAGTAGCCCGTGTAGTCACAAGATGTAGATCTTAGGCAGGACAATAAGTAGTCTATGGCAGGACAATCAGTAGCCCGTGGCAGGATAATAAGTAGTCCGTGACAGGACAATCAGTAGCCCGTGGCAGGACAATCAGTAGCCCGTGGCAGGACAATCAGTAGCCCGTGTAGTCACAAGATGTAGATCTTAGACAGGATAATAAGTAGCCTATGGCAGGACAATCAGTAGCCCGTGGCAGGACAATAAGTAGCCCGTGTAGTCACAAGATGTAGATCTTAGACAGGATAATAAGTTGCCTATGGCAGGACAATCAGTAGCCCGTGGCAGGACAATAAGTAGCCCGCGTAGTCACAAGATGTTGATCTTAGGCAGGACAATCAGTAGCCCGTGGCAGGATAATAAGTAGCCCGTGTAGTCACAAGATGTAGATCTTAGGCAGGACAATAAGTAGTCTATGGCAGGACAATCAGTAGCCCGTGGCAGGATAATAAGTAGTCCGTGACAGGACAATCAGTAGCCCGTGGCAGGACAATCAGTAGCCCGTGGCAGGACAATCAGTAGCCCGTGTAGTCACAAGATGTAGATCTTAGACAGGATAATAAGTAGCCTATGGCAGGACAATCAGTAGCCCGTGGCAGGACAATAAGTAGCCCGTGTAGTCACAAGATGTAGATCTTAGGCAGGACAATCAGTAGCCCGTGGCAGGACAATCAGTAGCCCGTGGCAGGACAATCAGTAGCCCGTGGCAGGACAATCAGTAGCCCGTGACAGGACAATCAGTAGCCCGTGGCAGGACAATCAGTAGCCCGTGGCAGGACAATAAGTAGCCTATGGCAGGACAATCAGTAGCCCGTGGCAGGACCATAAGTAGCCCGTGGCAGGACAATAAGTAGCCCGTGGCAGGATAATAAGTAGCCCGTGTAGTCACAAGATGTAGATCTTAGGCAGGACAATAAGTAGTCTATGGCAGGACAATCAGTAGCCCGTGGCAGGATAATAAGTAGTCCGTGACAGGACAATCAGTAGCCCGTGGCAGGACAATCAGTAGCCCGTGGCAGGACAATCAGTAGCCCGTGTAGTCACAAGATGTAGATCTTAGACAGGATAATAAGTAGCCTATGGCAGGACAATCAGTAGCCCGTGGCAGGACAATAAGTAGCCCGTGTAGTCACAAGATGTAGATCTTAGACAGGATAATAAGTAGCCTATGGCAGGACAATCAGTAGCCCGTGTCAGGACAATAAGTAGCCCGCGTAGTCACAAGATGTTGATCTTAGGCAGGACAATCAGTAGCCCGTGGCAGGACAATCAGTAGCCCGTGGCAGGACAATCAGTAGCCCGTGACAGGACAATCAGTAGCCCGTGGCAGGACAATCAGTAGCCCGTGTAGTCACAAGATGTAGATCTTAGACAGGACAATAACTAGCCTATGGCAGGACAATCAGTAGCCCGTGGCAGGACAATAAGTAGCCCGTGTAGTCACAAGATGTAGATCTTAGGCAGGACAATCAGTAGCCCGTGGCAGGACAATCAGTAGCCCGTGGCAGGACAATCAGTAGCCCGTGGCAGGACAATCAGTAGCCCGTGGCAGGACAATCAGTAGCCCGTGGCAGGACAATCAGTAGCCCGTGACAGGACAATCAGTAGCCCGTGGCAGGACAATAAGTAGCCCGTGTAGTCACAAGATGTAGATCTTAGGCAGGACAATCAGTAGCCCGTGGCAGGACAATCAGTAGCCCGTGGCAGGACAATCAGTAGCCCGTGTAGTCACAAGATGTAGATCTTAGACAGGACAATAAGTAGCCTATGGCAGGACAATCAGTAGCCCGTGGCAGGACAATCAGTAGCCCGTGGCAGGACAATCAGTAGCCCGTGGCAGGACAATCAGTAGCCCGTGGCAGGACAATAAGTAGACCGTGTAGTCACAAGATGTAGATCTTAGACAGGACAATCAGTAGCCCGTGTAGTCACTAGATGTAGATCTTAGGCAGGACAATCAGTAGCTCGTGGTAGGACTATCAGTAGCTCGTGGTAGGACTATCAGTAACTCGTGGTAGGACTATCAGTAGCTCGTGGCAGGACAATAAGTAGCCCGTGGCAGGACAATCAGTAGCCCGTGGCAGGACAATCAGTAGCCCGTGACAGGACAATCAGTAGCCCGTGGCAGGACAATCAGTAGCCCGTGGCAGGAAAATCAGTAGCCCGTGTAGTCACTAGATGTAGATCTTAGGCAGGACAATCAGTAGCCCGTGTAGTCACTAGATGTAGATCTTAGGCAGGACAATCAGTAGCCCGTGGCAGGAAAATCAGTAGCCCGTGTAGTCACTAGATGTAGATCTTAGGCAGGACAATCAGTAGCCCGTGTAGTCACTAGATGTAGATCTTAGGCAGGACAATCAGTAGCCCGTGGCAGGACAATCAGTAGCCCGTGTAGTCACTAGATGTAGATCTTAGGCAGGACAATCAGTAGCCCGTGTAGTCACTAGATGTAGATCTTAGGCAGGACAATCAGTAGCCCGTGTAGTCACTAGATGTAGATCTTAGACAGGACAATCAGTAGCCCTTGGCAGGACAATCAGTAGCCCATGGCAGGACAATCAGTAGCCCGTGGCAGGACAATCAGTAGCCCGTGTAGTCACTAGGTGTAGATCTTAGGCAGGACAATAAGTAGCCCGTTTAGTCACTAGATGTAGATCTTAGGCAGGACAATCAGTAGCCCGTGTAGTCACTAGCTGTAGATCCGATCATTGAGGTCCTGTAAGTATGAGATTTTATAACTTATATCCTATAAACTATTTGATTGGTTTTGTAAAGCTATTCTTTCATTCACACCATAACCAAATTAAGAACTAATGGCAATAGCCATACAGGTACTTTGGGGGTCATGGATTGGGGTGGGGGGGGGTATTTTGTACTGGTGATCGAACTCAGGTTTATCATGTCGACAGGGAGATAATTGTGTTTTTTTTTTCGCTGTATATATCTCATAGTATATATATATATATAAAGATGCACGTCTAATTGTATATTTATTCTTCTTGGCTCTACAACCCATTTAGGGCCCTGGCCTGCCATACTACTCTTCTCTACTTTTCCCGACCCATGGTCTTCTTTCTCCATTCTCTCACTCCTATGGCTTTAAGGTCTTTCTCCACTTCCTGAAGCGGCAAATTCGCCACTTTAATTCGTTCTCATTTATGTGTAGGCTTATGCTCACATACTGGTCAAGACTATTATTAAAGATTGCCTAAGTCAGCAAGTCACAGCAAAGTACAGACATATCCAACAACACCAGAGCAATGATGCTTGGAAGTTTATAAGTGGTCACTCAGAGAATGCAGAATGCTGAAATAAAATCACGGCAAGGGCTACAGACAATGATAAAAGATGGTTGTTCCAGACCTATTTTTTTGAAAAGAGAGAGACGTATGAAGACGCTACATATTTAACAGTTAATAGAGGAATGACTCGTTATTTTACACCCGAATCAAACCTGAAATATGTATTGAAAATGTTTGTATTGTAATAGGTGGGGGGGGCGCCTCAACAGCTCCAGCTACGGACTGGGCTTCAATGTAGTGACATTGTGACGTAGATTGGTAATGTTTCCTTCTGGCTGAGAGAAAATAAGCTGTGGAGAGTGTGATCATTCTTTGAAGTTCTAAAAGACTTGAATATGTTTGTGTGTAATCTTTCTCCAACATGGATATTGATAGAGAGATGCAAACTAAAAATTTCTCATGATTTACAATGATTGAGTGAATAACAGAGTGAACAAAGCCAGTAGCCTTCCTATCTGCTTTCAGTTACAATTCTGTTAATGTTGACAAGTTGTTATAATGTAGAGAATCTCGCTTTGGAAAATAATACATTTGTTGATAAACAGATTTACCAAGTATTTATTTAAAAAGAAAAGAAGAACTTAAGAAAACTTTAAATTAAAGATTGGCTAAGAACTATCTGACGTTGTTCTGGATTATTTAATTAAAGTTCTAGTATTTTTTGGGGTAAGTTTTTGCGCCGACACCGAACCGACTCCGGACAAGTATAAATGCCGACACCGACTCCGGACAAAATACAAATGCAGACACCGACACCGACACCGGGCAAAGTACAAATGCCGACACCGACACCGGCAAAAACTACCGACACCACCGACACCGGCTCCCCAGCCCTGCCAGAAAAGACGGCATTTTCACTCCTCTCTCTATTTTATTGCACGCTAATTGGCGGCATTTTTAAAGCCCGCACCCGGCGCCACTATCTCTAGTTACGCCTCTATTGCGCTTCATGAGTTGTTTAATTTCTATAATTGCTTCCTGGCGTATATTCATGGCAGGTGGCGCTTGAACACATTCACCGTGAAACTCTGGTTGGATAGTCCAACCATTTATTTGTTATTCGTTCATATTTACAAAAGCGACAGTTGAACCACAAGTACTCCTTGATCGCAAATGTCGCCACAATATATTTATGGTGGAAATAACAGAGGCGGGCCCTAACTTAAGTGGGGCCTAGGGTGAATGCTGTGTGAGGCCCGGGGTGACATTTACGAGGCGTGGAACAAACGTTTAGTTTTGTTAAATTAAGTCAGAACAAATATTTAAGCTCCTGCCCCCCCCCCCCCCCCAGGTGTTGGTTCTGAGGCTATTGACCGCCGCCTAATGCCGCTTCTGGTTATACATGAACTTGAACGACATTTTTTGCTATAGACCTGCGACAAAAATAAGAACCCAAAAGGGTTGACAGTAGGGTGAGGACACTAAAATCCCCACCCGTGACCCATTTTTTTTTTCAAAGAATGTATCCGTCAAGCGAGAGACAGGAGGAACGTTTTTTTTTTTCTCTCAATAAATCATCCGGAGTTGGCTGGCACATTAACTGTCTGTCCACTTCCAATTCGTGCTGTTTCCCTCGTGTAACAAATGGCAAAGGACAAGGGACTGTACTGTGGGTGAGCAGTAATTTATAGCATCTCCACAGAGTTATCTGCTCTTATTGGTGAGATAATACAGAGATAATGGTATGTCGGTCACGGTAATGGGACTTGGTAAGCATCACCACAAACAAACGTCCGACTGACATAATTAATTGTTGCGACACGAGTTTAACCGTATGTGGCCTACTTGTGGAAAAAATATTTTGCTGTCAGTCGCCTATGGGTGGAAAACAGGTCTCCTTTTTAGCCGGAATATTTTATCCAAATATTTTGTTAATGTGAAATCTTGCAGATATTCAAATTGTAGTAGAAAGTCTTAACTCTATCATATGAGCACTGTTGTGATATATTCACTGTGATTGGTCCGGTCACTGGGTCTAGTCACTGTGATTGGTCCGGTCACTGGGTCTAGTCACTGTGATTGGTCCGGTCACTGGGTCTAGTCACTGTGATTGGTCCGGTCACTGGGTCTAGTCACTGTGATTGATCCGGTCACTGGGTCTAGTCACTGTGATTGGTCCGGTCACTGGGTCTAGTCACTGTGATTGGTCCGGTCACTGGGTCTAGTCACTGTAATTGGTCCTGTCACTGGCTATAGTTAAATATTATTCAAATAAAGACAGATAACAACATTTTTCCGGAATCCCCACTTTTTTTTAGCCCTTTAGCTTCCATGTAGATCTTTTTATTTTAAAAATAAAACATTTATAACTAAATATAGATCAACCATTTCTAATTAATTTAAAGGAAGTTTTGTTTTTCCTTTATTAGAAGTTTTGTTTTTCCTTTGATAGAAACTTTGTGCTTTACATTTAATAGAGTTAAGAGAAAAGAACTCTGCCATATTTAAATGAATGTTTCCTTTTTTTGCCCTAATACTGTTGATTGATATTCGGCTTTGTTTTACGTTGGAATTTCGTTCCGTTGTTTAACGAAAGTCTGTTTTATTGGTCACTAAATATCGTTTACTTTCTTTTGTCTATTTCTTCACTATAGTAAGTGTTGACGTTTCCCGATTCAAGTTGAATAACTGTTCATAGCAAGTAATCTGGACAGGCCATGGTTTGTATCCCCACGACAGTCAATAACCAGTTATCCCCCCTACACGGACGCTGACATCCGTCACACAGACTCTGTCATCCGTCACACAGACTCTGACATCCGTCACAAAGACTCTGACATCCGTCACACAGACTCTGACATCCGTCACTCAGACTCTGACATCCGTCACACAGACTCTGACATCAGTCACACAGACTCTGACATCCGTCACACAGACACTGACATCCGTCACACAGACTCTGACATCAGTCACACAGACTCTGATATCAGTCACACAGACTCTGACATCAGCCACACAGACTCTGACATCAGTCACACAGACTCTGACATCAGTCACACAGACTCTGACATCCGTCACACAGACTCTGACATCAGTCACACAGACTCTGACATCCGTCAGATAGACTCTGACATCCGTCACACAGACTCTGACATCAGCTACACAGAATGTGACATCAGTCACACCGATTGTGACATCAGTCACACAGACTCTGACATCCGTCACACAGGCACTGACATCCGTCACACAGACTCTGACATCAGTCACACAGATTCTGACATCAGTCACACAGACTCTGACATCAGTCACACAGACTCTGACATCCGTCACACAGACTCTGACATCCGTCACACAGACTCTGACATCCGTCACACAGACTGTGACATCCGTCACACAGACTCTGACATCAGCTACACAGACTGTGACATCAGTCACACCGATTGTGACATCATTTACACAGACTGTGACATCAGTCACACAGACTGTGACATCAGTCACACCGACTGTGACATCAGTCACACTCACACAGACTCTGTATAACAACTATTTCAGTCACGCGTATTGCTTAACAAAATGAAATTTGTTTTTAAATACTAATTTTACCAATAGAGTTTTAGTGAAACTCACTAGTACTAAACAACCAAATTGTATTATTTCCAAGAGAAAAATGACCAACTTTACATGTGAAAAGTTATACAACCTTGGCACAGAAGATTGTGTGATAACGCAGAAGGTCTTGAAACAAGGCGAGTAATAGGAGAACATGACCCACTGAACGAATTAGAAGCTCAACTTGCGCATGCGTCAGCTTGTAATGTATATTTGAAAACTGGACATTATTTTTGTGTTTATCTTCTGACGGTCATGCTGTTGAAACTTCTCCTTATCTTCTCTATGTAGCTGTTTGTATTTGTTGGTTTTTGTCTGGTGTGTTGCACACCCACTGAATTATACGATGTAGAGTGAGTTTATTGTGGAGTCTCTGGAAGTATGAGCGACAAACTGGTTAGAGAGCAGACTCAGAGGCGTAGCGAGGGGTGGGCATGGGGGGCATTATGCCCCGGGCGCTACTCACAAAGGGGCGCCAAATAATATATTTCACATATAATATTATATGGTTTTCGAATGGGGAGGAGCGCTAAAAAGATATTGTGCCCCGGGCGCAAGTTACACCACTGTGCAGACTGAATTTTATTTTTTTAATAAAAATAGCTATATAAGACAATTATACTTAGCTCAAAGTCTTATTATATAGCAAACCCTAACAGCTAAGTTTATGCTATCATATTTAACTTACCATCATAGCTAGCCCCATATTGTCCTATACAGCACACTTTTATTACAAGCTCTACATTTAGTTTATAAATTCTACAAAATAACACCAGAGATGGGGTAGCAGGAACCTTCTTTACCAAGTACCTGTACTCGAATATATTTTTAGCACCATTAGATATTTTGTATTCATAGTCTAGTATTACTTGCAATTTAAAAAAAGTGTGTACTCGTACTTGTACTTGCATGGTCAGTACTTGGAACATCTCTATAACACATAATCACACACACACATACACACATACAAACACACACACATACACGCACACATTTGTTTGTTATTTGAGATCTCACTGAGATTGATACATTATTAATTCCCTTCCGTCAAATGGTTGACGTTAAAAAAAAAACGTTCAGGACATTTATAGGACATGTCCCACTGACCTACCAGCACTAAATTTGTTATTGACATTTCATTATTTGAAAGTTGTTAGTATACTTCATTGTGAATTAGATTGTAATACTTCATTGTGATATTTTATCAAGACACTTTTGTTATTTGATCGTGACATTTCATTATAAACCATACTTGAAAGTAATACTTAATTAAGATGCTCTATTGTGATGTTTGAAAGTAATACTTATTTGAAATATTCAGTTGTGAAACTTAATTATTATACTCTTTTCTGCTAGGTTTATAGCTAGGTCACTTTTTACGCCTTAGGAGCCTTAGACATAGGTACATTTACAGCCCACAATCTAAAATACTCAAAGATACATTATATAAATAATAGAGGTCTCACGTCTGCGGTAAATTGAAAGTAGAAATAAAAAATTCAAAATGGCGTCTTTCCGGCGTCTTGATTCAATAAATCCTTTTTTTTTTTTAAATCTACGATTTTGAATAGTTTGTGCGATTTTCAAACATGAAACCTTAAGGCCAAAATGTGAAATAATTCCGTTTAAATATTTTGCTTGTTTGTTTATTTTGTATTTCTACAACATCTTTAAATTGTAATAAAAATCATGAAAAAATCGGGATGTTCGAAACCTAAAATATCCTAGCCTACTGTTCAAACCTAAGGGAATATAACTCTCTGCAAAGGTTTTGCGGGATACAGCCAGTCTAAAATATTTTGCAAAGGCGCAAATAAACAATCTTTGAAAACGTGGGTCAACTCCCAGCTGTAAAGTAGTTTTAGATCCAAACATTTGTTTATATATCCTTTCCTTGTGGCTGGAAAAGGAGCACAATTGAAAGTGGAGTCCCTAGGCAGCCAGCTCCCTTATTTGCCTACCACCTTCCACGGACCTGGCTCTGATATTGTGTATCATGTACAAACAATTAAACTGTAGTGGTGTGGTGCGGTCAAAATAAAATAAAAACCCGGAATTTGTAAATCTGAAAATGCAAATCTTCATCTTAAAATACTTATAAACTGTTACTGTTTGACAAAACGTATTATACATTTTTTGTAACTTAATTTATTTACTGTTATTGATGGAGGGTCGTTCTTTGTCGAGCACTTGACAGTCGACCTGAGGGTCCCGGGTTCAATCTTAGTAGAAAGTTGTTTGAAAGTCCCCCAAATAGAGTTCTGAGTACCCCAAATAGAGTTCTGAGTACCCCAAATAGAGTTCTGAGTACCCCAAATAGAGTTCTGAGTACCCCAAATAGAGTTCTGAGTACCCCAGAGTTCTGAGTACCCCAGAGTTCTGAGTACCCCAAATAGAGTTCTGAGAGGGCAACTACTCTCATGTCAACACTCTTGTTGACGAAAATGTCGTAATGATTATAATCAGACTTTTCCAGCCGGTCACTGGCCTAACAGGTTTTTTGTTTTCTAAAATCCATACTTCTGTCCATGTTTACATAGAACCTCCAAACACCGCAAGTTAAATAAAAGTATTTAAATTATATCATTCATGTCTAAAAAAAAAATGTCGCGTGCAGAAGTTGTTACGCTGACAATAGCAATAGCCAGCAATGAATTAGTCCCAAATGCTTTAGAGTAGGGATAGTAGACAATGGCGATATTTACTTATTGAAGCCTTCATTGTTGACCATGTATATATCGTTGTCATGGGTGTCGCTAGGAATTTTGTTTGTTAATTTGGCCTTCTATAGCTTGATTAGGCCTTCGAAAATGTTTTTTTTTAATCTGGCAACTTTTGTCTATATACATAATCGGCTAACATAGACGGTGGTTCGACAGACCTTCACACCGTGCGGTGTAAAGTATGTTCATGGCAATAAAAGCACATGTATGCACGTTACAAATACGCGGCACGTACGAGTTGAAAGCTTACATCGCTAAAAAAAAGTCTGAGTTCTACGTCACACCTTTGCGGAGTTAAAAAAAAAAACAATCAAAAATTAAGCCTGTAGAACAGGACGTTTCAGAGCATTTTCATGTATAAATAGAGAGGGAAGTAAGTCATGTTTAATAACTGTTACAAAAATAAATAATGATTACGCCTCTTTGTTTAGCTTATAATCTATATATAATATATAAGCCCCTTAGGAGCCCTGAAGCCCGGCCCTGAGAGGTCCTATCGCGAAATGAACTTTTGATGTACACATGGCAGGCCAAGACCTACAAAATGACATATACATCATCGGTCTAGGACTTATGGTTGCTGAGATATAGGGCGCTCCTTTGTTAATATAGCTTATATAGTAAAAAAAACTGTACTTAATTAGCCCCCTTTTTCGGCCCTCAGAGGTCAGATCGAGAAATGGACTTTTGATGCACACATGGCAGGCCAAGACCTACAAAATGATATATACATCATGGGTCTAGGACTTATGGTTGTTGAGATCTAGGGTGATGACGGACAGACAGACAAAACGGGGACAATAGAGGATTTTTTTTTTCGAAAATGCTCTAAAAACAGCGCGTGTCATCGACCGTCTCTATAAAAATAGTCTGGGGAATTCCAAAATTATAGAAACTGAAAAGAGACAATGTATGTTAAATGCGAGTATGTTTGGTGCGCATTTTGTTCATCAGATGAATTTTTCTTGAATAAAAATGAAATGCTGGGGAATTCTAAACGCAGCAAGGATTTCTTATTAATGAATTAAGATTTTAAAATGATATGGAGTAGTGTGCGCAAATTATGTTTAATAGTCGGGGGTTGTTTTTGTTAAGCTTCAGTACCCATAATGAGGATTATTTTCTTTGGGATGAATTATATAAAAAAGCTATTTTTTGTTTATAGACTGATTTACGCGCTCTAATATATGTTACCGAGTTGGTTGGGATAGGGGTGGGAATAAACCAAATGATTGCGGAAAGGAGGGGGGAGTCAAGCAGACGATTCAAGATGCAACACCGCTATTTTTTATAACCTCACGTGTCTCTTTTTTTTATAATATGTCATGTTAAACATGATACATAAAAAAAAAATATAAAAAAAGAACTGTTAGAATGGGGGTGTAGGGTTGGGAAAGGAGTGTTTAACGGGAGGGGGGTAGGGAGAAGTGTCACGTGGTATTGTTAGGATGAACATGCAGTTATACTAAATGCCCCTTTTTGTAATTTTGTACATTGAGACCCACTGCGATTCTGGCATGTCTTGAGTGAAAGGGGGTGGCGGGCGGGGGAGGGAGGGAAGGATGGGTGTGGGGCAAGTGACAGAGAATTGATACATTATTTAAAAAAATAACTATTGAGAAAGAGTCCTTTAAAATATTATGAATGAATTAAGATTAGTCAATGATATGGTGTTGTGAGCGCATCACCATTTTCAACTCCAACTGCGTGCCAAATAGCCGGTCCGGGTACCGGGCCTGTTCAGCTAGTTTGTTTATAATCGTCTGCCACTGAGTGAATTTTTTAATTTATCCTAAACTAATTCAGATATTCAAAAATAAAATTAATATAAAAAGTTGGATATCAGAAATTTGTATACAGGCTCAAGAAAACGAAAAGTAGAGCAATAGCAGAATTCCGAAATGCTGTTATTGGAACATTCTGGGGTATCAACAGCATCTGAATTATCATTGAGGACAACAGTACAAGTTCAACAGCCAGACACAACTGAAGAAACTATTTCTAATTTGATTGTCCCTGTCACTTCTTCATCTCTAAATTTGATATTGGAAGGTATGTCATGACACACGACCTTTAAAATGAGTTGAAATTGCAGCTCATCCGTGATTGTTGGACCCCTGTTAAAAAGTATGATTTTAGAGCTGACATTGGTGGAAACAGAGGTTTTAGATATGCATGGTTATCAGATTATTCAACGTTGCTTATATACTAGCAAACGTCATTCTCTTCACAAATAACAAAATCTGGCTCTCTATCCCCCCTCGTTGTGGCTGACACTCTGTGGCTGACACTCTGTGGCTGACACTCTTGATGACACTCTGTGGCTGGCACTCTGTGGCTGACACTCTGTGGCCAACACTCTGTGGCCTACACACTGTGGCTGACACTCTGTGGCTGACACTCTGTGGCTGACACTCTGTGGCTGACACTCTTGATGACACTCTGTGGCTGACACTCTGTGGCTGACACTCTGTGGCCAACACTCTGTGGCCTACACACTGTGGCTGACACTCTGTGACCGACACTCTGTGGCTGAGACTCTATGGCTAAAACCCTTTTTTCGAAACTTTCATTATTACAATCTCAAAATTCACTTTATCAACATGTTTGAATTTTGTCTTCCAGGAGCTTTCCTCATCCCATTTATCGCAACCATCATATTTGCTGGCATCCCGATGTATTTCATGGAACTGGCCCTTGGTCAGTGGCTGAGTGTGGGTGGAATCGGCATCTGGAAGATAACACCCATTTTTAAAGGTAAATTTTGTGTACCATTGTTGTCCAAAAGTATTTTTTTCTTTGTCTGCAGTTACATCCAAGCATGTATTCACGTAACATCGTCAGAATACCATAACACAATACACATATCTATTTGATATAATGATATCTGCAGTCCTACAATTGTGCATGAATTTCATTATTTTCAAAACTAACGTAATTAGTCTTTAATAGCTAAAAAAAATAATAATGTATTCATTAATTAGGATATATGTTACATTGTTGATTAGAGCAATGTACATAATTAGTGTAATGCTAAATAGATTAGTTCTGCATTAAACGTTTCAAAGACAAAAGAAAGATCACTGATAGACATTCAAGTCTAATTGATGACTAAGGGGGCGTTACTTCCTAGGTAGATCGTGCTCAACAGGGTTAAACACTTATTGAGTCAAAATAACAATGTTAACCTTTGATCTCTCTAGTCATTTACATTGTAAAAAAAATCTGTTAACACTTGATCTCTTGCATCATATGAAAAAATATGAAGTTCATTTACAACCATCAGTATGTTAACTCTTGATCTTTTGCATTATTTGAAGTTCGTTTACGACCATCAATGTGTTAACTCTTGATCTTTTGCATTATTTGAAGTTCGTTTACAACCATCAATATGTTAACTCTTGATCTTTTGCATTATTTGAAGTTCGTTTACAACCATCAATATGTTAACTCTTGATCTTTTGCATTATTTGAAGTTCGTTTACAACCATCAATATGTTAACTCTTGATCTTTTGCATTATTTGAAGTTCGTTTACAACCATCAATATGTTAACTCTTGATCTTTTGCATTATTTGAAGTTCGTTTACAACCATCAATATGTTAACTCTTGATCTTTTGCATTATATGAAGTTCATCTTAAGAAAAAAAGCACCCACCACATAGTAAGGGACATTGAAGAAGTTAACTTGTAAAACATGATGCATTTTGAAAAATTGTGATAAGTCATTAAAGCATGTATTTAGAAGCAGCCTAAGTAATACTGGGTTAGATCAATTGTGGATATATGTCGAGTGTCCGAGTGTCCGCTTGACACAACATTCAGTTTTGTTACTTGTAGGTAACAATGAAAAAATCTCCTAGCGCGGGCGCCCAAGTTACCACTCACTACTATTGTTGTCGGGTAATTTTAAGAACATCCTGGTATGTTATGGTAAAAATACTAATTTGTTTACATATTTTAAAATAAATAAACACCAAAATAAAGCTTCAACTTATTTTCCAAAAAGTTGCAAAAATACTTTCAATACTCAGAGAAATGTCTATAAATGTCAAAAAGATGACATGATCACAGGAAGAATGGATTGACAATACAAAACCACAAAAATAACACGTCGAATGTTTGAAGTTTCTAAAATGTTTGTATTCTAGGGTATCATATATTTAGTTCTGTTTTTGAGTTGTTAGTTAGTTTGAATAAACTGTTCGCTTACCCAATTAACTCTTGGGGTGAGCGTGTGATTCAGAACAGGTGAGTGTGTGATTCAGAACAGGTGAGCGTGTGGTTCAACATAGAACTAACTCACTATTCTTACTTCCAGGTGTTGGTTACGCATCAACGGTGATGGCCTTCTGGCTCAACACTTACTACATCGTCATCCTGGCCTGGACAGTGTTCTACATGATGCACTCCTTCACTTCCGTTTTGCCCTGGGGCAGCTGCGGCAACGACTGGAACACACCTAAATGTCTCAATGCCTACGAGCGCTACAAAATTCCGTTCAACTGTACCAACGGATCATCCTGGTTTGAAGTAAGTTTTGTTTCAATTTTAAGTGAAATTTTACAAAGTCTCATGATTTCATCATTTTGATAAACTTGTCTTATCGAGAGTGTATGTAATTGTAAATTGATATTTCGCAAAGTCTGATGATCTCATCATTACGATAACTTGTATTATCGAGAGTAGCCTATATGTTGATAAATATTTGTACGCCTTCTGATGTTTTTTCTACGGATCACATGCTTATTGCTAAAACTGTATTTAATCTAATCTATTAAAAGACATTAAAAGACAAACGCGTAAGTACATACAGCTTTCTGTTTTATGGCATTTTCCATTAAATAAAGGATAAAAACAACAACATTGCAGTAGATATTCAAATTCTGACATTCATGTATTATATCGTTCAGTTCTCCTTTCTCCACTATTTTTGTTTTTATTAAATGTTGTGATATTTCATGTAGCGGGGAACAACCTAATTATTCAATAAAATTTAGATAAAAATGATTAGGAGCAGGGGGAAAGGGGATCACATGGCAACCCCAATACCCGGACAACGTCGGGTTAAACAGCTATTTTACTTATAAAAGTAGATTAGTTTTGCTACTGCCCATAAAAAAAATCTCATAGCAGGTGTTTTCTGGGAAGCGGTACATGGTGCGGTCGGCCCAGCTGCTACTCACAAGGGCCGCCACTGGTGTATACTTCATAATGATACAATACATTTAAATAGGACAAATACCAAGTTGTTTGTACATTTAAACGAAATAAATTTTAAAAAAAATGAGTAAACTTAGCATCGAAAAACGTTTAAAAAATTATACCGGATACTTTCACAACCCAGAAAAATTTTAACAATCAGTATATCCGCAACCGGTGTGCCGCTAGAAGGTGATAGGTGTGTCACACAAGGGTGACAAGTTTGCATCGAAAAGGTGACCAGTGTGCCGCTAGAAGTCGCAAGAAGGTGACAGGTGTACCGCGAGAGGGTGACAGGTGTGCGCTAGAGGGTTACAAGTGTGCCCCGAGAAGGTAAAAGGTGACAAGTGTGTCGCAACAAGGTGAATGGTGTGTCGCAAGAAGGTGACAGGTGTGTCGCAAGAAGGTGACAGGTGTGCCGTGATAATGTGACAAAGACAGCGGATCAGTAGGTAGAAAAAATAAACATAAGAGGTCAATTAAATACACAACATTTGAGACAGACACTCATCAGAAGGCCCTGGAGATTAAAGAGATTAAAAGAATGGGGCGTTCATGTACGCAAAATGGACTTCATAATAGTAAGCTTTGTAAAAATTGGAGCAGGACACATCATAATGCACGACTTTGGAAAGTAATTAACATTTGTGTGCGCAGCGTCACGGCATATGCGTCTACAAAACGAAACTATGGTGCATTCTGTTGTGGTTGTAATGTGCAGTGCTACGCCACTGGTAATGTGTGTGTGCATGATCGGCCAGGTAAGTGCGCACAAATGCACAGCTTAGAGGAAACTAAGCAATTTACATAGTATATAAAGCAAAATGATTTGAAAGATTATTGCCTCCCCAATATAGCTGAAACTAACGAAATTCAGGACCCCCCCTCCCCCCATTAAATTGTATACACGGGAGTTTTTAAAAGAGTAATAGTGTTCCGAGATATGAAACAGATTGAAGAGCTCTGTTATACATGGCAGGAAGCATGATCTCAGAGGGAAGTTACTTAAAAACAACAACAAAAAATACAATGCAAGACGCTCGAAATTCTAAGCATGTTCGTTGATACGCCATTTTAATATCTCAGTCTGTCTAGACTTGTCTACAATGTAAACATCTCAGTCTGTCTAGACTTGCCTACAATGTAAATATCTCAGTCTGTCTAGACTTGCCTACAATGTAAACATCTCAGTCTGTCTAGACTTGACTACACTGTAAACATCTCAGTCTGTCTAGACTTGTCTACAATGTAAACATCTCAGTCTGTCTAGACTTGTCTACAATGTAAACATCTCAGTCAGCCTGTCTAGAATTTCCTACAATGTAAACATCTCAGTCTGTCTAGACTTGCCTACAATGTAAACATCTCAGTCTGTCTAGACTTGACTACACTGTAAACATCTCAGTCTGTCTAGACTTGCCTACAATGTAAACATCTCAGTCTGTCTAGACTTGCCTACAATGTAAACATCTCAGTCTGTCTAGACTTGCCTACAATGTAAACATTTCAGTCTGTCTAGACTTGCCTACAATGTAAACATTTCAGTCTGTCTAGACTTGCCTACAATGTAAACATTTCAGTCTGTCTAGACTTGCCTACAATGTAAACATTTCAGTCTGTCTAGACTTGCCTACAATGTAAACAATTCAGTCTGTCTAGACTTGCCTACAATGTAAACATTTCAGTCTGTCTAGACTTGCCTACAATGTAAACATTTCTGTCTGTCTAGACTTGCCTACAATGTAAACATCTCAGTCTGTCTAGACTTGTCTACACTGTAAACATTTCAGTCTGTCTAGACTTGCATTCAATGTAAATATCTCAGTCTGTCTAGACTTGCCTACAATGTAAACATCTCAGTCTGTCTAGACTTGACTACACTGTAAACATCTCAGTCTGTCTAGACTTGCCTACAATGTAAACATTCAGTCTGTCTAGACTTGTCTACAATGTAAAGATCTCAGTATGTCTAGACTTGTCTACACTGTAAACATTTCAGTCTGTCTAGACATGTCAACAATGTAAACATCTCAGTCTGTCTAGACTTGTCTACCGACTGAGATGTTTACATTGAACTTATTCTTTTTTTTTTAATTATACTAACGTTAAGAGATCGGCAAAAAAAGTTAAAAGAATTTAATAATTTAAAAAATACATTTGGCTATAATTTTTTGTGTGGCTCTTAGCACATGTTGGCTTTGCCACCAGTATTACAATAAGCGTATCTGTTAAAAGATGTTTATCTACTAATAGATTTATTATTACAGGATAAATTCATTACTGAATCTTTCTGCAGGTGAATGTTACCAATGAGTACAACGCTTCAAACATCCCAAAACTGTACCCAGAGTTCAACTGTACCCAGGACTATGATGCATACAACTATATTTCACCTGTGAAGGAATTCTGGCTGTAAGTAATTTCATGTTTCAAGACATACATAGATGATTGAATTCAGGCTGTAAGTAGTTTCAAAACATACTTAAATGATAGAATTCTGGCTGTAAGTAGTTTCAAGACATACTTAAATGATAGAATTCTGGCTGTAAGTAGTATCAAGACATACTTAAATTATAGAATTCTGGCTGTAAGTAGTTTCAAGACATACTTAAATGATAGAATTCTGGCTGTAAGTAGTTTCAAGACATACTTAAATGATTGAATTCTGGCTGTAAGTAGTTTCAAGACATACTTAAATGATTGAATTCTGGCTGTAAGTAGTTTCAAGACATACTTAAATGATAGAATTCTGGCTGTAAGTAGTTTCAAGACATACTTAAATGATTGAAATTCTGGCTGTAAGTAGTTTCAAGACATACTTAAATGATTGAATTCTGGCTGTAAGTAGTTTCAAGACATACTTAAATGATTGAATTCTGGCTGTAAGTAGTTTCATATTTGGAGACATGCTGATATGATTGACAATAACACATTGACAAATTATATAATTATATACGTCTCCCTTGTCATATATTGAAACATATTTCAATGAATCCATCTTTTAACACACGACACTGTTGGCAGAATCAATAAATAGTCACAACTCGGTTAACGAGTAACTTGGTTTACAAGTAATTTGGTTTACGAGTGTTTTGCAAGACACGCAACATTTTAAAAAATTACCTTGATATACGAGCAATGCTTCGAAAGACAAACGAACAAACATTCAAATAAATTCTAAGTGAACAAACGAAATAAGTTTTAAAGTACAACTGTTACGTACTTTCTGCCTTTTTCTGCCGAGTTTTATGAAATTGGCTACTGACCTGGTGTCTATTAGTTTCAGTCCAACTCAAATAGCTTCCCTTGTATAGTCAACATACGTGTGGTCCTACACTGTTTACACAAGTGATGTAACTGTGCGATTTGTAATTGCGACAATACCCTCAAAAAAAATAAGTGAGAAATCCGTCCCTTTAACTAAAACTAAGGGAATTATGTCAAATGTTGGAAACATACCAGTAAAGCGTAACAGTGCTAGCGATATATATATGTTTAGCCAAAATGATATGACAAATTTCCGCCAAATTCATACAAAGAAGGCAAAAGCAAGTGTCACTGGATAGATTCTGTGTAGACGTCACACATTAATAAAAATATTTTGATGATCAAACAGACAGAATCGATTCTGTTAGTAACACAATTTTAAAATTTAATCACTTCATTGAATTTAGAAAATAAAAAATCACCAAATGTATTACTGGACGAAATGTTTTTTACATTTCTGTAAGCAATCATCAGAGTTTCCACTATTTCTTATGGGGAATCATGCTTTGATATACGGACAATGTTGCATCACGAACCGCTCTCAGGGATTAATTATGTTCGTAAACCGAGGTTTGATAGATATTTCACTTGAAACAAATTTCACTGGAGACATCCTGAACATAGGACACGTTAACAGTTGAATATTTATTGGTTTTCATTTAATCACGTAAATGAAATACATTATTACAGAAGCTTTATCGGGGAAGGTAGGTTGTTGGGGTGTACGCACTGCAAAAGGGGAGGTATTGTGATGTGTGAAGCACTGTTACAGGCAGTTGTTATGAGGTGTGACGCACTGCAACAGGGGAGGTATTGTGATGTGTGACGCACTGTGACGGAGAGGTATTGTGAGGTATAACTCTGCGATAGGGGGATTTTGTGATGTGTGACGCACTGTTACAGGGGGTCGTTTTCAGGTGTGACCATTGTAAAAATTGAGAAAGGTTGGCATGTGAGTTAACACTCAAGATACAAAGCAGTGCGTATATAGTAAACAGTTCATGTAAAAGGACACACTCTGTGTATATAATAATATGATTATACCTATTTAAATATCAATTGTTTTTTTTAACTGTCTATATGATTGTTTAACTGTGAGTATTTTTTTTTATTCTTTTTGAGACTCAATGTCTGTGATGTTATCAGGTCATTACCGGTGCAATTTTACCCCTTCATTTCAGTAACAAAGCTCTAAAAATCTCCCCCGGCATTGACCAAGCTGGTCAGCTACAGTGGGAGCTGTCTCTGTGTCTACTGGCCGTCTGGGTGATGTGCTATTTCTGTATATGGAAAGGTGTGAAGTGGACAGGAAAGGTCAGTGTGTTGTCTTTTATAGAAACATCTAAAGTGTAAATACAAGAAGGCTTTTTCTCCACAGCAGTTCAATCATATACCAATCTACTACTTACCTACAGCATTTCTACAGATTGTCTATAACCTGACTAGTACATGTATTATACCTGACTAGTATATGTATTATACCTGACTAGTACTTATGTGGGACCTATCTACTACATGTCTACTACCTATATATTAACTACTTATCACATAACTTAGATCCAGCCCATATATTTCTTAAAAGATTACTTATGTATATACACCAATCAATCTGTTTAGTTGTCTTTCCATCTATATATTAATAGACACATATTATAGATATCACTGTCTATTGAACTATATAAATATATAAATAGACATATAGTATAGATATCACTGTCTATTTAACTATATAAATATATAGCTTTTAGAAATGTTCAAAGTAAAATGGAAAAAAATCTAATATAAATAAGTGACGCTGTTGCTCTCAGTTATGGACATTTTTATTTAAGGGGTGGGTCGTGAAAACAAAATAATTTTAATAGTGGCCACGAAGTGTAAAAATTCGAGAACCATTGATCTCTCTCTCTCTCTCTCTCTCTCTCTCTCTCTCTCTCACACACACACACACACACACTCTCTCTGAACTCTCTCAGTGTAACTGCGGGCTGAGACTTAGTCTCTTAGAGCCCGTGAGATCAGACTTGCTGTGTCTCTCAAGATCTGGAGACTGCCTCGTAAGCACAGAGCGACCCACATGGCCGTGCATGGTCTTTCACAAATCGGGTTTGTGGGAAACTGATATGGACCCCAAACGAGGAGCTTGTCTGACCGTCCTTACTGGTTACAGAAGCATCAGTATAGGCCAGTATAGCGTCCCCCGGATAGGATCCAATCGTCTCCATAGCTGCATTGTGCAGTGTTCGACGATCCTTTGCTTTCCCAGCATTGGTTTCAACCAGGGTCTGCGGACCTACGGCATGTAGGTAGCTTCGCCAGGAGGAGCCCGGGAAACAGTATTTAGCATTAGGCGGTCGGTAGGCAGCTCGATCTTCGTGGACAATCTCATTGCGTTATGCATAAAAGACTTCATCGAGAGCCACTTCCCTTCCACCAGCCATCGACCATCTCCCTTAGGATAGAGGTCTCCTCCTGCCGCTTAAACCGCTCATACGTGGTTATCACGGCCTGCTCTCTACGAATGCTCAGTGGCGGTACGTTTGCCATGATTTCCACCGCTGTTTGGTGCCGTTCGAAAAGTGCCTGTGATCAGCCGGAGAGCCTGGTTTTGTACAACGTCTAGGACCTCTTGTGACAATCGAGACCCATAGACCTGCACTAATTGGCTATAATCTATCCTGAGACCTTACTGCACCCATGTACAGTGTCCTCAAGACATCGGCTCGAGCCCCCCAGGATGTGCTCGCCAATTTCTTGACAATGTTCAGTCGATCGCAGGCGCAGCGGGCCACCTCCGAAAGATGTGTGCAGAGAGTTAACTTCCGTCTAGTGTGACACCCAGGTACTTGGGTTTCGGCTCCAGAGCGAGAACCGTACCCTCAAAAGTCTAAATGGCTCCTTAAGGATACTCGTGCCCATGGTAAACAGCGAGTAGACGGTCTTTGAGACGTTAATCTCTAGCCCCCACATCCTAGTATAACAGCCGACCGTAGTCAGGTCCTTCTGGAGTGCTCTCTCAAGGACTGAGGCACTCTTTCCGGTCTTCCAGACCGCTAAATCGTCGGCATACAGTAGGCTTTTACATCCCAGAAACTCAGGCAGGTCATTGATGAAAGCTAGGAACAATGTACAACTGAGGGCAGAGCCCTGTGGGAGACCCTGTTCAAGGGTTCGTTTCCTCGACACGCTGCTCCCAACGCGTGTCATAATAGTACGATTACTGAGGAAACTGCGTAACCAAATGTACATCTCAGCGGTGACACCCAACCGCTGTAGCTTCAACAATAGTCCTGGACGCCAGACTCGATCGTAAGCCTGCTTGAGATCTAGGAAAACTACCGCTGTTGACTCAGCTCTCTGAAAACTGTCGGCTATTTCTTGGACGAGGAACGTGACTATGTCCATCGCACTCTGACCCTGCCTGAAGCCTCCTTACTTTGGGGTAATGAGCCCTTTTCCCTCTAAGAATCACATCAACCTTCGGTTGACCATGCGTTCCACTACCTTCCCAACACACGAAGTGAGGGAAATAGGACGGTAGCTTTATGCTTGGTCTGTCTTCTTGCCTTTTTTTAAGTACCGGCACTATGACAGCCTCCCTCCACCTCTGAGGGAGGTCTCCAGATACCCACGTGAGGTTTATTAACTAGACAAGTTTTTCTTTTCCCGCCGGCCCTAGGTGTGTGATTATATCATTGCTGATCTGGTCACTGCCTGGGGCCTTTCTCATACGACACTTCCTGACTGCGCGCTCTCTCTCTCTCTCTCTTTGAACTCTCTCAGTAATCTGCGGGCTGAGACTTAGTCTCTTAGAGCCCGTGAGATCAGACTTGCTGTGTCTCTCAACATCTGGAGACTGCCATAGAGCCCGATAGCCAGCAAGCTTCCAGACTGGTCCACCCTGTGGTCCGCCAGTCCGGGGCACTCGAAAAGCAAATGATCTACGGTTTCCTCCACTTCCCTGCAGTGTCTGCAAAGGGTGTCGACATTGGGCCTCAACCTCCCAAAGTACTCGCCAATAGGACAGTGCCCAGTTCTGAACTGGGCAATTAGCGCCTGCTCGACACGCCTAAGCTTCCACCACGGGTCAGTTTTGGACGGCCGCTCCAGAAACTTTCGGACGTTAACCCCGTTCACCCCATGAGCACAGCCCGAGAACCACTTCGATTGTCCAAAAAGGCAGATCTTGGAACGTGCTGCCTCGAATGAGCTCTTTCTTGCACTCACGGGCAGCACTTGGGAATCTGTCGACTGGACTATTGCCTTGGCAATGCCGTCTACCCTTTCATTTCCGGGCACGTCCGCATGCCCGGGAACCCATTGAAGGGTCACATGCACGTGATGTTGGGACACAAGACCCTGTATTGCCATCAGCATGGCTTCCAGCAGAAGCGGCCATTCTCCTGTCCCTTTTACAGCTTGGAGAACAGAGAGCGCGTCAGTGAGAATGACAATGTCTGTAGCAGGCAGAGTACCCTCACCGATTAGCTCCCTTATGTGGTCCACTGCCTCAGTAATGGCTGTCATCTCTGCCTCGTAAGCACAGAGCGACCCACATAGGCCAGCATGGTCTTTCACAAAGCCAGTTTGTGGGAGAGTGATGTGGACCCCAAACGAGGCGCTTGTCCGGCCGTCTCTACTGGATACAGAGGCATCAGTATAGGCCAGTATAGCGTTCCTCGAATAGGTTCCAATCATCTCCATAGCCACATCCGTGATGGTTCGGTGATCCTTTGCGTTCCCCGCATTGGTTTCGACCAGGGTGTACCTCGGGCATGTAGAAAGCCTCGCCAGGAGGAACCCTAGAGACTGTCTCTAGCATTAGGCGGTCAGTCGGCAGCTTGATCTCGGAGGCAAGTCTTACTGCGTGGTGCATAAAAGACTGCATCGAGAGCCGCTTATTTTCCACCCATCCATCAACCATCTCCCTTAGGACAGAGGTCTCCTCCTGCCGCTTAAACCACTCATACGCGGTTGTAACGGCCTGCTCTCTACGGATACCCAGAGGTGGCACATTTGCCATGATTTCCACCGCTGCTGTGGGTGCCGTTCGAAAAGTGCCTGTGATCAGCCGGAGAGCCTGGTTTTGTACAACATCTAGGGCCTCTAAAGAGGACTTAGACCCATAGACCTGCACAACCTGGCTATAATCTATCTGAGACCTTACTGCACCCATGTACAGTGACCTCAGGACATCTGCTCGAGCCCCCCAGGACGTGCTCGCCAACTTTTTGACAATATTCAGTCTATCAGAGGCGCAGCGGGCAACCTCTGAAAGATGTGTGCAGAGAGTAAGCTTTCTGTCAAGTGTAACTCCCAGGTACTTGGGCTTAGATTCCAGAGCAAGAACCTCACCCTCTACCTCCAGTCTAAATGGCTCCTTAAGGATACTCGTGCCCATGGTAAACATCGAGTAGACGGTCTTCGAGACGTTAATCTCTAGCCCCCACATCCTAGTATAACAGCCGACCGTAGTAAGGTCCTTCTGGAGTGCTCTCTCAAGGACTGAGGCACTCTTTCCGGTCTTCCAGACCGCTAAATCGTCGGCATACAGTAGGCTTTTACATCCCAGAAACTCAGGCAGGTCATTGATGAAAGCTAGGAACAATGTACAACTGAGGGCAGAGCCCTGTGGGAGACCCTGTTCGAGGGTCCGTTTCCTCGACACGCTGCTCCCAACGCGTGTCATGATAGTACGATTACTGAGGAAACTGCGTAACCAAATGTACATCTCAGCGGTGACACCCAACCGCTGTAGCTTCAACAATAGTTCTGGACGCCAGACTCGATCGTAAGCCTGCTTGAGATCTAGGAAAACTACCGCTGTTGACTCAGCTCTCTGAAAACTGTCGGCTATTTCTTGGACGAGGAGCGTGACCATGTCCATCGCACTCTTACCCCGCCGAAAGCCTCCTTGCTTAGGGGTAATGAGCCCTTTTTCCTCTAATAACCACATCAACCTTCGGTTGACCATGCGTTCAGCTACTTTCCCAACACATGAAGTGAAGGAGATAGGACGGTAGCTTTCTGCTTGGTCAGTCTTTTTCCCTTTTTTAAGTACCGGCACTGTGACAGCCTCCCTCCACCTCTGAGGGAGTTCTCCTGTCAACCACGTGCGATTGACAAACTGGAGAAGCTTTGCTTGTCCCGCTGCCCCGAGGTGTGTGATCATCTCATTACTGATCAAGTCACTACCTGGGGCCTTTCTCATGCGACACTTCCTGACTGCGTATGCCAATTCATTGGCAGAGAATGGGGCTCTAAACGTGTCTCGATTTTCCGAACCAAACTCAGCCTTCTCTTTGACTCGTCGGACTTTATCCGGTGCCTTGGACAGTGTACTCTTCTTACTCGACTTACTGACCTCTGCAAAGTGCCTATTAAGCACTTCGGCCTTCTTGCTATCGCTAGCCGTCAGGCCTGTGTCCGTTTGCAACGGGGCGCCAGTTCTGATCGCCCCAGCCTGGATCAAGTCTTTCAGTAATTTCCACGTCTTTTGGCTCTCCTTTAGATCCAGCCTCTCGCATGTATCAGTCCATTTCTGCTTTTTGGCCTCAGCAGACGCCCTTTTTACTTGCTCGGTTAGTTTATTGTACTCACGGCGCGCCTCAGCCGTTTTCTTTCGAGCGGCTTGTCTTTGCCGAACTAACCTTGCAAGGGTTGTTGTCCGAAATGGTCTGAACTTACGTTTCGGTAGGCTCTTTGGGATCGTCCTACGTGCGGCACCTAAGATCGCTTCAGTGATCTCCTTGTAAGCAACGTCGACTGTTCCACACTCGGTATCTACCCTCTCCAAGGCAGCGTCAGCTGCTGCCTTGAAGACGTCCCAATTTTCTTTTGAATAGACCCAGCACCTGTGCTTAGCTCCTGGGTTTCTCTCGGGTGGAGGAATATCCACTGAGACGAGAACGGGTTTATGATCACTACCGATGCAATCTAGCACACGGAAAGAGGTGTTACAGGCCAGATCAGCCGAGACGAGTGTTAAGTTGGGTCTCGTTTCGCTCCCACTCGCACCGTGCAGCAAGGTGGGTACAGATACATGGTCCTGCAACCTAACTAAATTTGTAATATTACAAATTTCCTCAATCCTCCGGCCAGCCGCGTCAGTGCGCTCATAACCCCATGCCGGAGACATGGCGTTGAAATCACCGCATACGAAGGTGCCAAGCAGAGTATCCTCAGCTGTTATTAGACTGAGCTCCGTCTTGGGGGGTTGTACACGTTGACACAATGGTACTTCCTCCTATCCTTATAAACATCCACTGCAAGCGTATCCGTTTTTCCGCGTGGACCGTGGGCGCTGCTCGGCTGAGCATTTAGCGTATTTCTGACCAGGGTCACCAATCCCCTGCAGTTCTTACACCCACAACGGAAGCACGAATAGCCAGTGATGTGGACCGTCCTAAGTCCAAGGATGCACTCTTGTAACATTGCAACATCCACGTCATTCTCGTCCAAAAGCTTTGCGACTTCTAGGCTCTTGGGGATGAGACCCCGGGCATTCAGGTGGACAATCCTGAATTGAGCCTTACCAGAGCGTTTCCCAAGTCTTCGCTTGTCAGTTGTGGTGCCGGCCACCTCAGGCGGGGAGCTTTCGGCTACACCCGGAAACAGTGACCTGCTCTCCTCAACTTTCGGCTTCCCGCTGACAGAGCAATCAGCGTTTATCGCCGAGGGCTGGGCTTGACAGTTCCCAGTCTCTTTTGTCTCGCCGGGCACCATAGGCGGGGAGCTTGCGGCTACACCCGTTAACAGTGACCTGCGGTCCATGACTTTCGACTTCCCGCTGACAGAGCAATCAGCGTTTATCGCCGAGGGCTGGGCTTGACAGTTCCCAGTCTCTTTCGTCGCGCAGGGTACCATCGGTGGGGTTCGGCGAATAGCGTCTCCCCTCTCTGTTACCCTGCCAGAGTCGATTTCTGTGCTGTCGGGGTGCACCTCGGGGGTGCGCACAGTGGCTGGGTTGCCCTTGGTAGGGTTCCCCAGGGGTAGAGGCCGACAACCTTCCGCCCTGCATCTCATTCTCCCGCCATCCATTTTCAGGGCTGGTTGATTCGGCAGGTAAGTTGGGTACACTCCTTAGCGGATTCCGACTTCCATGGCCACCGTCCTGCTGTCTAAATCAACCAACACCTTTTATGGTGTCTGATGAGCGTCTGCGTTTGGCAACTTAACTGGGCAAACCATTGATCTAGCGTGTGTAATTCATTCAGTCTTGGTTTGGAATATAATTATACAGTACATGTACTTCATTCAGTCTTGGTTTGGACTATAAATGGTACATGTAATTTATTCTGTCTAGGTTTGGACAATAATTATATGGTACATGTAATTTATTCTGTCTAGGTTTGGACTATAATTATATGGTACATGTAATTTATTCTGTCTAGGTTTGGACTATAATTATATGATACATGTAATTTATTCTGTCTAGGTTTGGACTATAATTATATGATACATGTAATTCATTCAATCTAGGTTTGGACTATAATTATATGATACATGTAATTTATTCTGTCTAGGTTGTGTACGTTACCGCCCTGTTTCCCTACATTCTGTTGACGATACTTTTAATAAGGGGCGTGACTCTGCCTGGCGCTGCAGAAGGGATACGATTTTACATCACTCCAAAGATGTCCAAACTTGCTGAATCTACGGTAAGTTGTAATAATACCTTCACACATGGTACGTTGTATCAATACCTTCACATATGGTGAGTTGTATCAATACCTTCACATATGGTGAGTTGTATCAATACCTTCACATATGGTGAGTTGTATCAATACCTTCACATAAAGTAGGTTCTATCAATACTTTCACATACAGTAAGTTCTATCAATACCTTCACATACAGTAGGTTCTATCAATACCTTCACATACAGTAGGTTCTATCAATACCTTCACATACAGTAGGTTCTATCAATACCTTCACATACAGTAGGTTCTATCAATATGTTAACTTTTGAGTTGTATCAATATCTTTCAAAATACTTAAATTACTTCAGTATATTAGCAGCACTTTTGGGCATGTTATGGCGGATCTATTAATTACGTTAATAACTTAATGGGTAGTGGAGGGTGTGTGTGTGAAGATTTGTTTATTTCTACACTGTTCTATTTACAATGGACTATTTCCATTGTTCTATTGACACTGTTCTATTGACACTGTTCTATTTACACTGTTCTATTCACACTGTTCTATTTACACTGTTCTATTCACACTGTTCTATTTACACTGTTCTATTTACACTGTTCTATTTACACTGTACTATTCACACTGTTCTATTTACACTGTACTATTCACACTGTTCTATTTACATTGTTTTATTTACACTGTTCTATCTACATTGTTCTATTTACACTGTTCTATTTACACTACATTGTTTTATCATCTGATCCATTTCAGGTCTGGGTGGATGCAGCCTCACAAATTCTATTTTCCTACGGCGTTGGTCTCGGCACGTGCACAGCTTTAGGAAGTTACAACAAATACCACAACAACGTTTACAAGTAAATATGTTACGGCATGTCACAGCATTCACTAATTAGACTCATAACACAGAACAGTTTTTAATCTTTAGTTTTAGCTTATCGGTCAGATGACAGTCGTTTCCAATCATTAGTTTAAATTATCAGGATAATAGCAGATCAGTTTTAAATCCTGATGTTTAGCTTAACGGACTCATAAGAATAGGAAAGTAACCACGCCTTTTTGTATCTATACATAGAGTTCTGTTACATACAATACATTTGTAAAAGTATGTTGTTATACAGTAACTTTAGTAATTAATTAAAGAATAAAAAGGCAGCCTTTGTAAATTTATTTGGAGCCAGACTCCAGGTAGGTTGGGACACTAGTTAAAGTTACCCGTGGGAGCCCGGGGCAAAGGTAGGTGGGGCACTAGTTAAAGTTACCCGTGGGAGCCCGGGGCAAAGGTAGGTGGGGCACTAGTTAAAGTTACCCGTGGGAGCCCGAAGCAAAGGTAGGTGGGGCACTAGTTAAAGTTACCCGTGGGAGCCCGGGGCAAAGGTAGGTGGGGCACTAGTTAAAGTTACCCGTGGGAGCCGGAAGCAAAGGTAGGTGGGGCACTAGTTAAAGTTACCCGTGGGAGCCCGGGGCAAAGGTAGGTGGGGCACTAGTTAAAGTTACCCGTGGGAGCCCGAAGCAAAGGTAGGTGGGGCACTAGTTAAAGTTACCCGTGGGAGCCCGGGGCAAAGGTAGGTGGGGCACTAGTTAAAGTTACCCGTGGGAGCCCGAAGCAAAGGTAGGTGGGGCACTAGTTAAAGTTACCCGTGGGAGCCCGGGGCAAAGGTAGGTGGGGCACTAGTTAAAGTTACCCGTGGGAGCCCGAAGCAAAGGTAGGTGGGGCACTAGTTAAAGTTACCCGTGGGAGCCCGGGGCAATGGTAGGTGGGGCACTAGTTAAAGTTACCCGTGGGAGCCCGAAGCAAAGGTAGGTGGGGCACTAGTTAAAGTTACCCGTGGGAGCCCGGGGCAAAGGTAGGTGGGGCACTAGTTAAAGTTACCCGTGGGAGCCCGGGGCAAAGGTAGGTGGGGCACTAGTTAAAGTTACCCGTGGGAGCCCGGGGCAAAGGTAGGTGGGGCACTAGTTAAAGTTACCCGTGGGAGCCCGAAGCAAAGGTAGGTGGGGCACTAGTTAAAGTTACCCGTGGGAGCCCAGGGCAAAGGTAGGTGGGGCACTAGTTAAAGTTACCCGTGGGAGCCCGAAGCAAAGGTAGGTGGGGCACTAGTTAAAGTTATTCGTGGGAGTTAAAATATTTTTATTGTGACCTGTACAACAGTATTTCACTCAAATCTATTGGTTGTTGTTTTCTGTGTTCTCTTAGAGACGCTGTGCTCATCTCATGTCTCAATAGCAGTACAAGCGTTTTTGCTGGTTTTGTCATCTTCTCTGTCATTGGTTACATGGCACATGAACAAAAGAAAGACATCAGCCTAGTGGCCGAGTCAGGTTAGAGGCTGATAATGGTTCAGAGTGAGAGATAGATTATCGGTTTTAGTCTATTTTTTAGACCCTGGTCTATAGATTAATTTAGGGTCTAAAAGAGAAAGAGAGAGGTACTGATGCAGTGTCTTGCGGTGAGTGTCAGAGACTATTAGAGTGTGTTAAATCTACGTCTTAGCATGTGAGTTTGAATCATAAGATGAGAGAATGGAAGAGTAGCCATCTAGTGAAACGGGAGTGTAACAATCTAGCGAGAGTGGGAGTGTAACAATCTAGCGAGAGTGGGAGTGTAACAACCTAGTGAGACTGTTAGTGTAACAACCTAGTGAGACAGTTAGTGTAACAATCTAGCGAGAGTGGGAGTGTAACAACCTAGTGAGACTGTTAGTGTAACAACCTAGTGAGACAGTTAGTGTAACAATCTAGCGAGAGTGGGAGTGTAACAACCTAGTGAGACTGTTAGTGTAACAACCTAGTGAGACAGTTAGTGTAACAATCTAGCGAGAGTGGGAGTGTAACAATCTAGCGAGAGTGGGAGTGTAACAACCTAGTGAGACTGTTAGTGTAACAACCTAGTGAGAGTGGGAGTGTAACAACCTAGTGAGACTGTTAGTGTAACAACCTAGTGAGACAGTTAGTGTAACAATCTAGCGAGAGTGGGAGTGTAACAATCTAGCGAGAGTGGGAGTGTAACAACCTAGTGAGACTGTTAGTGTAACAACCTAGTGAGAGTGGGAGTGTAACAACCTAGTGAGACAGTTAGTGTAACAATCTAGCGAGAGTGGGAGTGTAATAACCTAGTGAGACTGTTAGTGTAACAACCTAGTGAGACAGTTAGTGTAACAATCTAGTGAGACTGTTAGTGTAACAATCTAGCGAGAGTGGGAGTGTAACAACCTAGTGAGACTTAGTGTAACAATCTAGTGAGACTGTTAGTGTAACAATCTAGCGAGAGTGGGAGTGTAACAATCTAGCGAGAGTGGGAGTGTAACAACCTAGTGAGACTGTTAGTGTAACAATCTAGTGAGACTGTTAGTGTAACAATCTAGTGAGAGTGGGAGTGTAACCATCCAGTATGCTGATTGAAAATATTGAGTTAAAGCTTTTGTTTGATTTCTTAGACATACATATCTTAAAATTGTTTTCATTCATTAAGTTTCTCTCCCTAAGGTCCTGGTCTTGCCTTCCTTGCTTACCCCAGTGCAGTAGCCCAGCTTCCGGTATCCCCGTTGTGGGCCATACTATTTTTTCTGATGTTGCTCATGTTGGGGATGGACAGCCAGGTTAGTGTTCGATATTTTGAAAACTTAAAGTTGAGATTTAAAAAATTTTAAACACTAATACTGAATACAATTAAACACAAATATGTAGATTTTTGAAATTGTAAACATAAAATAAAGACTTATATATTTTTGGACGAATAAAGAAATTTTACCTTTTTTTTTTTTGTTAAATACAAAGTTTATCGACTAGTTTATGGTTCTAGTGTTTGAAAACTCATACAATTTTGAATCAGTAAAAGTATTAAAATGATCACATCCTATTGATAGAACAAATGACTGTTTTAACGTGTTTTAACGTTAGAATATCGACACCAAATGTGCACTACACTGTACAGTTTAATACCTCGGTTCTCATCCCCAAACGGTACGAAAGTATGTCCGCCGGTACGCCTCACAAGTAACTTCTTCAAATTCTTCGTACCGCTACATACGCTTTCTCGTACCCCTTGGGTACCACAGGTTGAGACCTGCGGGTTTAATACCAAAATAAACATTCGGACATTTATTTTGAAGTAGATAAACTAAAGAAAAGAAAAAAGATTTATTTTTATTTATTTAGTTCATTCATTTATGTATTTTGGAATGTAATGTACTTTGTATTTGTTCTTCTCTTTTTGTGAAACGGAATGCAATGTATCATGAACTTCATTTAGTTATGTATCTCGGAATGTATCGTACTTTGTATTTATTCACTCAGTTCTGTACCATGGAATGTAACGTACAATGTATTTATTCACTTAGTTCTGTACCATGGAAGGATTCTTTACAGCGTTGATTGATGAGTTCCCTCAGTATCTCAGAAAACGTCGAGAATTGTTTATTGCGGTCATTTGTCTCATCTCATATCTCATTGGACTTTCAATGGTCACTGAGGTAATATTTTGTAACTAATTTTAAAATCAAATTAAGCTTTGATCATATTATGCAAATATTATACGGGCATGTATTTTTTTTATTAACTTGTCAAATTAATGACATTAGTTAAGTGGTATCATGAACGCCTTTGTTTTAATTGGTAATTTATTCTACTGTGTTGGTCCAAGTCCAGTAACTCAATTCAATTAAATTGCGTCAATTGTTTCGATCCCTTGTATAGAAGCACTGAACTATATTTATACTGAAATATTCAATGCCTTCATAAAAGACGTAAAGCGAAAAGATCACCTTTGTGGTCATTGTAAGATCACTTTTTCTGTTCGAGTAAATTCATTTGAGACGTCATAGCTCAGTGGATCAAATTGACAATACAATAATAAAAAATAATAATTCAATATGTCATGATTGCCGAAAGTTGCCCCAATATTGAAGAGGGCTCTCGCCGTGAAATATCTTGAATAGAACTTCATTATCTCCGTATGTCCATGAACATGGCGACTGCATTTAACAATAGACAATCATTCTGCCTTATAAACACATAAATAATGATCTCCTAAAACAACAAAATACACAAACACACACAGTTCCGTATCAATTTGCTTGTACCAAGATAGCTACTAATATGGTCCAGTGAATGTAAAAGCACCACTACGCACCAAACATTTTTTTTTATTTTATTTAAGACATCACAAGGAATTTTGAACTTAAAAATAAACATTTAAGTGTCAATATTTCCCTGAAACATATCAGCCATGTTTGTGTGAACAGAGTGAAGAATGACCATCTGGACACTATTATGATAGAGAAGAACAATGTAGGCAACTGGACTTCATGGCTTGGGACTACATAGCTAGTGATTACATAGCTAGTGATTACATAGCTAGTGACTACATAGCTAGCGAATGCATAGCTAGTGAGTGCATAGCTAGTGACTATATAGCTATTAGCTTGAGACTACCGTAATTAATGTTGATTAATTTAAAATGTGTTAATGGGTGTCACGTTTATCATACGACTAAGTCATAAAAATGTGGTGATGTGGTGAAGTGGTAATGTGGTGATGTGGTGACGTGGTAATGTGGTGAAGTGGTGATGTGGTGAAGTGGTGATGTGGTAACGTGGTGATGTGGTGACGTGGTAATGTGGTAATGTGATGAAGTGGTAATGTGGTGATGTGGCGACGTGGTGATGTGGTAATGTGGTGATGTGGTGAAGTGGTAAGGTTTTAGTGTTTACTCAGTACATTTGTATGTGGATAGATCTTTTTTATCGCCTTTCTATTTATATACTTTTAAATTTATTGATATAAATGTTCATTCATGTGAAAAGGAAAGCTGGTACAAAATATTTCTACATAGACTACTGTCACGGGTTGTGGCTAATATGTCGAAACTATCCCCTTACTCCAACCCTTAACTTAATAATATTACTAACGTTAAGGTGTATATTATACCATGTATAGTAATATACGTTCCCGTGCTCCAGTTTCCCCCCTTTTAACCCACCCCCGTTAATTGCGTCATCAGCCAGGTGTACGAGGCAGGGAGGTAAAAGAAACACTTTACATTCCAGGGGAAATATTCTCTGACCACCGGACTATTCTCCGGTCGGCTTCTTCAAAGGGACAGCGACCCGCTCGATGTCCAGTTACTAAGGTCTTTGTCTATACGACGTATTTCTCCCCCTCCCTCCTCATCTAGGCTCCACCCCCTAATTTGAAAGTTTGAAAGAAACCTATATTATATTTGATTGGCTAAGGGTCACGTGGGAGAAAGGGATATGAAGAATGAAATATAGATTCGCGGGCATTCGACCGTGGGCTCTCGAGTGAGAGGGTCGATTAGTGAATAGCAATCCGACTGAGTGATAGCGAGTGGATTGCTGTGTCTCTGAGTGAGAGAAAGAGAAATAGAGAGAGAGAGAGAGTTAACTAGTACTAACGTGATTGTTCCCCTTATTCATTTTATGTTGGATTATTTTGCTGCAGCTTGAATTATCGTTGCTTATGATAAGTCACCAGATTCCTGTTACGGACTGGTGCCTGTGTATAAATAAATCTCTCTTGTTGTTGTACACACGACTTGTCGAGTTGATCATCGTCACCTGTTTTACCTTTAATTGTTGTTGAGCCTGTGTGTGTGGTAGGAATACAAATATAAATACTAGTCAACCTTGAGTCAGCCCTCATACTCTTAGCAACAAGCCAAGGATACCCTCAAAGGGGCCTTCAACATCTGGGGGCCCGTCTGGGGACCTCAACATCTGGGGGCCCGTCCGGGATCCTCAACAACTACTGTTTTATCTGTACGGTTAATTTAGCATTCGAATTATTCTAAATACATTTTAAATTACTAGTTAATACAAATTTATTACTGTTTTTTCTCCAGAAAAAAATATCTTTAACAGTTTTGTTAATTTCACTATGTAATACTCAAAATGACCTACTTATTATTAAAGTTTGAATTTATCGTCTGCTCCTCAGGGAGGTATGTATGTCTTCCAAATATTTGACTTTTACTCAGCTAGCGGCATCACAGTTTTACTGCTCATCTTCTTTGAATGTATTGCCATCTCCTGGTCTTATGGTAAGTCACAAAAGTATAAACTGGCTTCTATTTTCATAGAGTTCCAACACTTATGGTGATCTGTCTTTTTCTTTCCTTTCTCTTTATTGCCAGGTGTCAACAGGTTCTATGACGATCTCAGAGATATGTTTGGGTTCTATCCATGTTTTTTCTGGAAAATTTGCTGGTGTGTCACGACTCCCGCCATTTGTCTGGTAAGTGGGTCATATAAAAAAGACGATGAAGACAAACTTTTAAATTTTACAATGAATAGACTTCGCATATCATAAAATTCGTGTTAGAAAGGCCCCATGGTTTAGACAACTAAAATTTACCTGAGGTTTTAGTCTAAAGAGAGTTCATGAGCTAATGTTTTAAATATAATCGTTGTGGTGCAGACAACAGATTTAATTCCATAAATTGGACATTCATTTTTGGGAGTGTCAAATGTGGGATCCCTCCAATCAGGTTAATCAAGTGTGACCGATGGGAGGAACCAGCTGGTTAACCTACTTGGTAGATATTAAATTTGGTTAATGTCTTCATATCAATGTGGTTTCATAAATGGTGTGCTAGGAAATCGATTTATGTGATGACTGGCCAATGACAATATAACGTGGTATGAATGACAATATAACGTGGTATAAGTTACAATATAACGTGGTATAAGTGACAATATAACGTGGTATAAGTGACAATATAACGTGGTATGGGTGACAATATAACGTGGTATAAGTGACAATATAACGTGGTATAAGTGACAATATAACGTGGTATGAGTGACAATATAACGTGGTATGAGTGACAATATAACGTGGTATGAGTGACAATATCTACCGTAGTATGAGTGACAATATAGCGTGGTATGAGAGTGAATATAACGTGGTATGAGTGACAATATAGCGTGGTATGAGTGACAATATAACGTGGTATGATGTGAATATAACGTGGTATGAGTGTGAATATAACGTGGTATGAGTGTGAATATAACGTGGTATGAGTGACAATATAATGTGGTATGAGTGACAATATAGCGTGGTATGAGTGACAATATAGCGTGGTATGAGTAACAATATAACTTGGTATGAGTGACAATATAGCGTGGTATGAGTGACAATATAACGTGGTATGTGTTAGATTATGAAAGCGATAATTTTGACTTGTGCCTGCCAGTAGAGAAAGGATGGTAACACAGAAAAAGGTATGTTGTTAGTGGGCAGTGTTTCGGTTAGGCTGCTGTGTGGATGTCAAAGCTAAAGATTTCGCTGAGCTTTTATGTGTACAAAGTTGTACATAGTCGCTCATTAAGCTATTAACAAAATGTACACACCTACATCCTATTTGTTGTTTTTTTTTCTTTCGTCCACAGGGGGTTGTCTTATTTAGTGTTTTTACCTTCCAACCCGTCACCTATATAGGCTACAGATTCCCTTCATGGGCACACGCGGTTGGTGCAGTTATAGGTGCGTCATCAGTCACGTGTATACCACTTTATATGGTGTTCAAGTGTGTCACTACCAGTGGAAGTTTACGTCATGTAAGTTATAAATTCTCTTTTTGGTTTTACAGAGAAGAAAATATAGGCCTACTCCCCGCCCCTCATGAAAAAAAAACTGTGAAGACCTTTGACGAAAATTCACCAGAGATCGCATGTTTCTAGTCCACATGGTATTTTGAGTGATCAGGGTTGTTTTGTATAGACGCATACTGGGTGACTCACTGGAGCCTGCACTGAAATAGGGACCCCTTCTAGAGTTTATTTTGAGAGCCCCGATTGGTACTTTTGATTCGGGTTAATAAAATGTCTCTGAATACCAATGAACGGCTCTGAAAAACATTTTCCAAACTTGTTGTCAGTGAAAAACTGAGAGGGCGGTATATGAAATGAGAGGGTGGTACATGAAATGAGAGGGCGGTATATGAAATGAGAGGGTGGTACATGAAATGAGAGGGTGGTACATGAAATGAGAGGGCGGTACATGAAATGAGAGGGTGGTATATGAAATGAGAGGGTGGTATATGAAATGAGAGGGTGGTACATGAAATGAGAGGGTGGTACATGAAATGAGAGGGTGGTACATGAAATGAGTGACTGAGAGGGCGGTATATGAAATGAGAGGGTGGTACATGAAATGAGAGGGTGGTACATGAAATGAGAGGGTGGTACATGAAATGAGAGGGTGGTACATGAAATGAGTGACTGAGAGGGTGGTACATGAAATGAGAGGGTGGTACATGAAATGAGAGGGTGGTATATAAAATGAGAGGGTGGTACATGAAATGAGAGGGTGGTACATGAAATGAGAGGGTGGTACATGAAATGAGAGGGTGGTACATGAAATGAGTGACTGAGAGGGCGGTATATGAAATGAGAGGGTGGTACATGAAATGAGAGGGTGGTACATGAAATGAGAGGGTGGTACATAAAATGAGAGGGTGGCACATGAAATGAGTGACTGAGAGGGTGGTACATGAAATGAGAGGGTGGTACATGAAATGAAAGGGTGGTACATGAAATGAGTGACTAGGAGGGTGGTATATGAAATGAGTGACTGAGAGGGTGGTACATGAAATGAGAGGGTGGTACATGAAATGAGAGGGCGGTATATGAAATGAGTGACTGAGAGAGTGGTACATGAAATGAGAGGGTGGTATATGAAATGAGTGACTGAGAGGGTGGTACATGAAATGAGTGACTGAGAGGGTGGTACATAAAATGAGAGGGTGGTACATGAAATGAGAGGGTGGTACATGAAATGAGAGGGTGGTACATGAAATGAGAGGGTGGTACATGAAATGAGAGGGTGGTACATGAAATGAGAGGGTGGTATATGAAATGAGAGGGTGGTACATGAAATGAGAGGGTGGTATATGAAATGAGAGGGTGGCACATGAAATGAGAGGGTGGTACATGAAATGAGAGGGTGGTACATGAAATGAGAGGGTGGTATATGAAATGAGAGGGTGGTACATGAAATGAGAGAGTGGTACATGAAATGAGTGACTGAGAGGGCGGTATATGAAATGAGAGGGCGGTACATGAAATGAGAGGGTGGTACATGAAATGAGAGGGTGGTACATGAAATGAGAGGGTGGTACATGAAATGAGAGGGTGGTAAATGAAATGAGAGGGTGGTACATGAAATGAGTGACTGAGAGGGCGGTATATGAAATGAGAGGGTGGTACATGAAATGAGAGGGTGGTACATGAAATGAGAGGGTGGTACATGAAATGAGAGGGTGGTACATGAAATGAGTGACTGAGAGGGTGGTACATGAAATGAGTGACTGAGAGGGCGGTATATGAAATGAGAGGGTGGTACATGAAATGAGAGGGTGGTACATGAAATGAGAGGGTGGTACATGAAATGAGAGCGTGGTACATGAAATGAGTGACTAGGAGGGCGGTATATGAAATGAGAGGGTGGTACATGAAATGAGAGGGTGGTACATGAAATGAGAGGGTGGTATATGAAATGAGAGGGTGGTACATGAAATGAGAGGGTGGTACATGAAATGAGAGGGTGGTACATGAAATGAGAGGGTGGTACATGAAATGAGTGACTGAGAGGGCGGTATATGAAATGAGAGGGTGGTACATGAAATGAGAGGGTGGTACATAAAATGAGAGGGTGGCACATGAAATGAGTGACTGAGAGGGTGGTACATGAAATGAGAGGGTGGTACATGAAATGAAAGGGTGGTACATGAAATGAGTGACTAGGAGGGCGGTATATGAAATGAGTGACTGAGAGGGTGGTACATGAAATGAGAGGGTGGTACATGAAATGAGAGGGCGGTATATGAAATGAGTGACTGAGAGAGTGGTACATGAAATGAGAGGGTGGTATATGAAATGAGTGACTGAGAGGGTGGTACATGAAATGAGTGACTGAGAGGGTGGTACATGAAATGAGAGGGTGGTACATGAAATGAGAGGGTGGTACATGAAATGAGAGGGTGGTACATGAAATGAGAGGGTGGTACATGAAATGAGAGGGTGGTACATGAAATGAGAGGGTGGTACATGAAATGAGAGGGTGGTACATGAAATGAGAGGGTGGCACATGAAATGAGAGGGTGGCACATGAAATGAGAGGGTGGTACATGAAATGAGAGGGTGGTACATGAAATGAGAGGGTGGTATATGAAATGAGAGGGTGGTACATGAAATGAGAGAGTGGTACATGAAATGAGTGACTGAGAGGGCGGTATATGAAATGAGAGGGCGGTACATGAAATGAGAGGGTGGTACATGAAATGAGAGGGTGGTACATGAAATGAGAGGGTGGTACATGAAATGAGAGGGTGGTACATGAAATGAGAGGGTGGTACATGAAATGAGAGGGTGGTACATGAAATGAGTGACTGAGAGGGCGGTATATGAAATGAGAGGGTGGTACATGAAATGAGAGGGTGGTACATGAAATGAGAGGGTGGTACATGAAATGAGAGTGTGGTACATAAAATGAGAGGGTGGCACATAAAATGAGTGACTGAGAGGGTGGTACATGAAATGAGAGGGTGGTACATGAAATGAGAGGGTGGTACATGAAATGAAAGGGTGGTACATGAAATGAGTGACTAGGAGGGTGGTATATGAAATGAGTGACTGAGAGGGTGGTACATGAAATGAGAGGGTGGTACATGAAATGAGAGGGCGGTATATGAAATGAGTGACTGAGAGAGTGGTACATGAAATGAGAGGGTGGTATATGAAATGAGTGACTGAGAGGGTGGTACATGAAATGAGTGACTGAGAGGGTGGTACATGAAATGAGTGACTGAGAGGGTGGTACATGAAATGAGAGGGTGGTACATGAAATGAGAGGGTGGTACATGAAATGAGAGGGTGGTACATGAAATGTGAGGGTGGTATATGAAATGAGAGGGTGGTACATGAAATGAGAGGGTGGTATATGAAATGAGAGGGTGGCACATGAAATGAGAGGGTGGTACATGAAATGAGAGGGTGGTACATGAAATGAGTGACTGTAAGCCAAAAGTGATTTTAAACCGTAAAAAAAAAGCCCGCCATAGTTTCAAGTGGTTCGTTTGTCGTAGAGATAACTTTTACATCTTTTGTAGAACGGAACTAGTGATAGTTCTTATGATAAGTAATTTGATTTGTGAACTTGTAGAGTGTCCATTATAAATTAATAAGTGAACTCATATAATTGGAAAAAAGAAAAAGAAATACAAGGAATTTTCTGCAAACACGATAATGAAACATTTTATCAGTTGTTTACTTTTGAACAATATTTTATCATTTTTTTTTACTTTTGAAACAATATTTTATCGATTGTTTACTTTTGAAACAATATTTTCAGAGAGTAAAGAAACTGTTCAGGCCGGATGCGTCGTTCAGCAGAGGCTCGGAGCCCCCTCCATACTCCGCCATCCCACGGACAGTTGGCGACGGTGCTGTCAGGTTGTGAAATGTCCCTACACCCCATCACCCCCTCTGGTGTCTGTCGTTTGACACATTCAATTCAAGTCTTGACAGAGATGACGCGCCGGTGTTAAGATATCAGATGTCACAATCAAAGTGATATATTTGGTTATCGATACATTCAAACTATAATTTGTCTAAATGACATGGGCACACACATATATGTATGTTTTAAATGACATGGGCATATTTGTATGTTTTTAAATGTTTTTTTCTTTAGTTTTTTTTTAGGTGAAGTCCGCAGAGAACAACAGCATAATGGTCGATATAGGTCACAGCACTTAGCAAACAGGTCAATGGAAATAAATGTTATAATTTGAATGTACAGTTGACTATATAGTTCTTTTGTTTGATATTATATGCCCTTTGTATAATCTGGTCTTTATTTTTTTAGGCTAGTTAAAAAAAAGTGATGAAAGTTGAATTAATTTTTCAATGGTTAAAGCCATAGGTGGGGACTAAATAATTATATTTAGAGCTCATGCCTATCCGGCTTTTGCAGTATTCGCATGCCCTTTCTAAAAAATGAGACAGGATAGGAAATAATTTACTGAATTTCATGATTGTGACTGTCTTGAACAGAGCACAAAGTCTGCATTGGTGTCTGATTTCTGTTGAGTGAAATAATGACATATTTTGCGATAGTTTATTACTCTCATAGGCTAACAATGTCTGGTAGTTTAATATATAAAAGAAGAGATGGTTATATACGTTCATGCAGTTCTTCATCATATTATTTTAAAAAATTATGGGAAACATGTATAATGCTTAGTGCATACACTGAATCACACTGATTTGTTGTTTTATATGTCCGATAATTAATATTTTTTTTAATTGATTGTTTTATACTACTAATTATGATAATGATGCTTTTTTTTTAATTTTATATATTTGACATAGTTCATTATGTTTGATAAACTTGTTTTTAATCTGTCCTCTTTCATTGACTTACTTTCTGGACAGGCAGTCGCCCTGTTAAGTAAACAAATGGGTGGATTCAGAATTGTTTTTTTTCTACTTGCTGTAGCCCCATCTACATGCTGTGTTTTTTTTTTTACAAAAAATAAATAAATGTAAGATGCTTTCCTTAACTGCATGACCCCCCCCCCCCTTTGCAGGCAATAATTTTTATAAAGTTTTTAACGACATTTTAATCACCATGGCAACGCAGCCATTATTATACGTATTATACAATAGCGAAAAAGAATGTTTTTATTTGAGACAACATAACTTTTTTTTACTAGATGATGGTGAATATAATTTTGATTAAACTTCTGAATCTACCGTAGTGCACCACATGCAATAACAACGGTATAACTGTCATGTATCATTTATATAGTCTCATGACCTTTATTTATATATCTGGATGTAAAAAACACAATCTTCTTTTATATAACAATTGTATCGCATCAGTTGCACAAACACAAACACACTCTGCAGTCTCATAACATCATCAGTTTCACAACACAAACACACTCTGCAGTCTCATAACATCATCAGTCTCACTACACAAACACAATCTGCAGTCTCATAACATCATCAGTCTCACTACACAAACACAATCTGCAGTCTCATAACATCATCAGTTTCACAACACAAACACACTCTGCAGTCTCATAACATCATCAGTCTCACTACACAAACACAATCTGCAGTCTCATAACATCATCAGTTTCACAACACAAACACATTCTGCAGTCTCATAACATCATCAGTCTCACTACACAAACACAATCTGCAGTCTAATAACATCATCAGTTTCACAACACAAACACACTCTGCAGTCTCATAACATCATCAGTCTCACTACACAAACACAATCTGCAGTCTCATAACATCATCAGTTTCACAACACAAACACATTCTGCAGTCTCATAACATCATCAGCTGCACTACAACAATTTCACCGCTTTCCCAGATTAACCTAACCTTAATCATCTCATAAACTTCAACAACATCAATAAATATTTTACTCTTTTTTTTTTTTACAAAAATACTTTTTTAAAAATGTAATTTATCTGTTTAATTCTTTTATAAAGTCATCTAGGTACCTATTAAAAAAATTATAGGTGTGTTTGAGTATGTGTCCTTAAATCTTGTAACTCACTTTTGAACTTGTTTGAGAAGGCTTAAAATTGTCAATTACTTTTTAGTATTCTTATAATTAAAACTAATAGCCCTTGACCTGATGGTAAGGCTCTTTTTTGAAAGTTTCATGTAGAATTTCCTAAATTAGGGGGAATTGTGCGACAATAGCAAGATAAACTATGTCACAACTAAAAAGTATTTTAAAAAATTAATTTTAAAAAAACGTTAAAAAAAAAGCTTTAATTAAAATTCACTGAAGAGTAAAAAAATAAGTTCAATGTATCATTGAATTACTTATATAAATTATCAATACTAAAATTTAAAGTGTTGGTGATTACAATATACTGAACTACATATGTCTTTATATTATAAGGTAAGTAGCAATATATAAACAAACAGTGTATATATATTTGGTCACCAACGCATTTAATTTTTAGTAATAATCATTTCTATTAAAACTTTTACGATGTAATGATCTAATTTTTTACTTAAAAAACATTTTTTTTTATTCTTCCTAGATTCAAAAAGATTATAATTCATATTGTAATCTTGTATTTCTGTTTGTTATAATAAAATTAATAAAGACATACTTTAAAAATAATATTACATCTCCAAACAAGTTTTGAGAATCAATTTTTTTAATATTAACAGCGATGTAGGATAAACAGAAAACTTAAACATGGGGCACTAAACAGGGCACAAGACATGAGGCACTAAACATATGACAGTAGACATGGGGCACTAAACATAGGACACTAGACATGGGGCACTAAACATAGGACACTGGACATGGGGCACTAAACATAGGACACTAGACATGGGGCACTAAACATAGGACACTGGACATGGGGCACTAAACATAGACACTAGACATGGGGCACTAAACATAGACACTAGACAGGGGGCACTAAACATAGGGCACTAGACATGGGGCACTAAACATAGGACACAAGACATGGGGCACTAAACATAGGACACAAGACATGGGGCACTAAACATAGGACACTAGACATGGGGCACTAAACATAGGACAATAGACATGGGGCACTAAACATAGGACAATAGACATGGGGCACTAAACATAGGACACAGGACATGGTGCATTAAACATAGGACACTAGACATGGGGCACTAAACATAGGACACTAGACATGGGGCACTAAACATAGGACAATAGACATGGGGCACTAAACATAGGACACAGGACATGGGGCACTAAACATAGGACACTGGACATGGGGCACTAAACATAGGACACAAGACATGGGTCACTAAACATAGGACACTAGACATGGGGCACTAAACATAGACACTAGACAGGGGGCACTAAACATAGGGCACTAGACATGGGGCACTAAACATAGGACACAAGACATGGGGCACTAAACATAGGACACAAGACATGGGGCACTAAACATAGGACACTAGACATGGGGCACTAAACATAGGACAATAGACATGGGGCACTAAACATAGGACAATAGACATGGGGCACTAAACATAGGACACAGGACATGGTGCATTAAACATAGGACACTAGACATGGGACACTAAACATAGGACACTAGACATGGGGCACTAAACATAGGACAATAGACATGGGGCACTAAACATAGGACACAGGACATGGGGCACTAAACATAGGACACTGGACATGGGGCACTAAACATAGGACACTAGACATGGGTCACTAAACATAGGACACTAGACATGGGGCACTAAACATAGGACACTAGACATGGGGCACTAAACATAGGACACTATACATGGGGCACTAAACATAGGACACTAGACATGGGGCACTAAACATAGGACACAAGACATGGGGCACTAAACATAGGACACTAGACATGGGGCACTAAACATAGGACACTAAACAATTATCATCAATTTTAAAACCTATTTTATTTTTTCAAATAAATGTAACTTTGAAGACAATTTTTTTTCCAAATCAGTATTATTTGTAATACTGTCAATCGCAAACTGTTTGTTTGTTCCATTTATTTTGTACATTTTTACACATTCATGTTTATATACCTTAATCACCATGTATTTAGAAGCCAATGGCATAACTCGATATCAATTGATTGTAGATACTATATTTGTGTCTTTGGTGTTCTCAACGATTCACTTTTTAAATTCAACATTTTTTATACTTAACCGTGTAGACATAGTGCTGGCTCAGTTCAAAGCTTGATGGCTGGCTAGTCGCTATTACAGGAAATAAAAATACACATCATCAATAACTCGCTGTTTCGTTATTATTATTATTTATTGTTGTTGTTTGTGATCAGGTTATCCTGCTTTTTTTTAGGTTGGTTTTCCTTTGACTGTGGTTAAATTATTTTTTTTTAAATAAAAGACTGGATAATTCATTTACATATTATGTTGTATAATATGTGAACGGTCTCAGTATTGACATTATTTTTTTTAAAGTGTGTGTGCATATATATATATATATATATATATATATATATATATATATATATATATATATATATATATATATGGGACGAGGCGTGAGTGTTGCCGGTCTAACTCTTTTATAAAAAAATTATTGATGTATTATGTGCTAATACAAAGCACAAACGTACAGAGATCATGACAAATTCCACTTTTATTTCCTAAATCAGAATGTAACTGTATAATGTAACAAAAGCAAATACATTATTAAATCTAAGCATAGAAATTATAAATGAAATGAATTTCGAGCTAACTGGCGGCACTAAAATATCGTCCCGTTTTATAGCTATAGCAAGCTCTGCATTCCACTTTGTAAGTATCTCATTCACTTGTTGGATCTAACGCTCTGAAAACAGCAGAGAAAAAATATGTTGTTTGTGGGTACTATTAAAAATATGTTGTTTGTGGGTACTATTAAAAATATGTTGTTTGTGGGTACTATTAAAAGAAGAAATGAAGCATTGTCTAGAGGTATTACGGAAACTGATAACTTTTGTTAAAGTTTGCGAGATTTGATATTCAAAACGATGCGATAACAGTCATTCGATTGTAACCCAGCTGAATCATCAGTATATTTAGTGTACTTTCATCAATGGTGACTTTGTAACAGAAGGGTGTTTATTTGGCAGAAATTTCAGAGCGAGCTAATGGTTATAATATTTTGTTTAGAATTACCAACGTATTTGTGAGTAAATAAAAATTTTGAAGCAAACCAAGACCCCATAGACCTACAAATATCCAGAAGTAAATGAAGATGGATTGGTCACTAACTCAGAAAGCCACCAAAGGACGTTACTAAAATTACAGAGAACGGTTGGCCACCTAAAGACCTTTTGGAGAAGGTCTCTTGAACAGGAAATGAAGTTTTGTAATCAAAAATGGGGTAAACTTAAACGGCCTTGCTAAACAGAGTGCTATTCAGCCCCGTAGCGTGAAAATTATACAGCAGGGGCCAGGCATTCTACAGCAGAGGCCAGGCCAATAGCGGGGTGGTGGGACAGGAAATAAATGTTACTAAGTAGAACAAACAAGCAGAGGGGGCCAGACAAAACGCGGGGGGCCCGGCCCCCTGCCCACCGCACGCTACGGGCCTGGTGCTATTGCTGATGCCCTTTGTGCCGCAAGGAGTCCAGGGAATTTAGCAGCAAGTACGCTTAGTTGAGTTATAAATAAAAAGTGAATACAACACCCTTGAAAAAAATAGTCCGTACCTATATACTGTATCAACACATCTACGCATTAATTTCGCACCAAATCATTTTTTTTTCCAGAAAATGATTAACTAAAAACAATTACTAAAATTACTAGAAATCTGTGTTTTCTTTGCACATTCAACATTTTCTGGTTTTCCCAGTAATACTATTGGTGTTGAATGGTGCAGCTGTGTCAGCAGGCTCCTACCATGATCAAGCGTGAAATGGCCAAAACATTTGCTGAAGCTCTCAAGGCGTCTCTTGAGAACCGGCTCATCCCCATTGACGATGACAGCGATGAAGAGAATGAGAAGAGACTAGCGGAGCTGGCCGACGAGAAACCTTGGGACAGATTACCTTACAATGTTTTAGTCAATGTTTGTAGGTCAGTTGTATCAGGCTATTACCATTGTGATTCATTTGCATTCAAATTTGTATAAGCTCTATTTTGTATCGTCAATTTTCACTGGTAAAACAGACAATATTCACTCTGGTAAAATAGACAATATTCACTCTAGTAAAGTGATGTGTGTTTATAGGGGAAACTTTATAGAAAAAAATACGTAGAACAAAGTGTCATATGAAGAGATTCAAGTCTTGGAGTAGATTCAGTCATTGTACAAATGTACCAAATATTTCTTCTTAAATTTAAAGGTTAACATACGCTGGTAATTTGTAGGGACATTTTGTATTTTTGTCCGTATTAATTTTTGTGTCTATATGTTCCGTACTTTCCATTCACCATGGAAAACAATTTATTTTAGGTTAATTTTACAAATGCATTTTCAAATATAATAGATTTCCAAATGTAACAGTATAAAAAATATTTTATAGGAAAGATAAAGTAGGCTGAGGACTTTCAACTAACCGGCATAATGTTGCGCAATGGCATTACCGACATTGCCTAAGCCGGATAGGCCGTTAACCTATAAATATATTTAGGCATTCTAATAATAAAAACACTCTCTCTTAAAAAAAAATTTAAGTATTTTTTTATTACTTTGAATACTATTTTTAGCCATTATTTTTATAACGAATAAATATTGCTATGCCTGATATTGTAATGACGGAAAACTTCGACCGAAAGTCAAGAGTTTATTGTACTCATAAATATATGTACTATTTCGTACATTCGTCTTGTTTGCTCCAGGGCTCTGAATCTCTCAAGGTCGCGTCAATATGCTACCTTTTTTTATTCTAAGAGATTTATATTGGCAGCAAGGTCACAAGCTTCAATTCCTCCATCATGCACGCATCCCGTCCGGTTAGCGGGCCCCTGGATACTTGGATATCTTATAAAAGTTGGTTGTCCTCTTGTACAAGTCAATAATTGTTGATCGTGTTTTCTTTTTTTTTACTAAACAACCAGCTGCATCAAATATCAATATTTAAAAATATTAATAACAGTTAATTGATGAGAGCCGCACAGGGGAATTGTTATATAGTAAAATACTTAACGAGCATTACACAAGTAATTTTAATCAAAATTTTCTAAATTAATGAAATAATATAAACACCTGGCTTATTTAGAGGCCGAACAAAACTTATTGTACAGCCGCACAGTGTTTGAATATCTATAGGGTGGGAGATGGAATCCAGTTTGTGTACAGGTGGGAGATGGAATCCAGTTTGTGTACAGATGGGAGATGGAATCCAGTTTGTGTACAGGTGGGAGATGGAATCCAGTTTGTGTACAGGTGGGAGATGGAATCCAGTTTGTGTACAGGTGGGAGATGGAATCCAGTTTGTGTACAGGTGGGAGATGGAATCCAGTTTGTGTACAGGTGGGAGATGGAATCCAGTTTGTGTACAGGTGGGAGATGGAATCCAGTTTGTGTACAGGTGGGAGATGGAATCCAGTTTGTGTGCAAATCCGTTGAACAGGGAAGAACGGTGGTTGGTTTTCTTTTTATAACGCAAACTTGGAGTTGTGTTATTATAATTAGGGTGTGGATGTGCTGGAGTTGTGTTATTATAATTAGGGTGTGGATGTGCTGGAGTTGTGTTATAATAATTAGGGTGTGGATGTGCTGGAGTTGTGTTATTATAATTAGGGTGTGGATGTGCTGGAGTTGTGTTATTATAATTAGGGTGTGGATGTGCTGGAGTTGTGTTATTATAATTAGGGTGTGGATGTGCTGGAGTTGTGTTATAATAATTAGGGTGTGGATGTGCTGGAGTTGTGTTATTATAATTAGGGTGTGGATGTGCTGGAGTTGTGTTATTATAATTAGGGTGTGGATGTGCTGGAGTTGTGTTATTATAATTAGGGTGTGGATGTGCTGGAGTTGTGTTATTATAATTAGGGTGTGGATGTGCTGGAGTTGTGTTATTATAATTAGGGTGTGGATGTGCTGGAGTTGTGTTATTATAATTAGGGTGTGGATGTGCTGGAGTTGTGTTATTATAATTAGGGTGTAATTTTACTAGAGTGGACCCCCGAAAGATTGATACTTGTGTAGAGTGGGGCGGGGGGGGAGGGGCTTAAACTATATTTAAAAAATTAAAACGAATCGTAACTGAGGTGCAAAATAAAATAGGCGTCGTCCAAAAAAAATATAAACTTTGCATATTATTTTTAGCACCTTTTCAACTTAGATTTTTTTTATATTGAAAGTTGTAAATTGGAATCAGCACATATGCAGGTATTATATTCCAGCTTGAAAGAACATTGTCTTCTCAACAATTTTTCCGTTTAATTTCTTTGTGCATCATTTAGAACATTCTGTATTGTATCTAAAACAAACTGATCTAATGTCAGGTTTATTTGTGCATCATTTAGAACATTCTGTATTGTATCTAAAACAAACTGATCTAATGTCAGGTTTATTTGTGCATCATTTAGAACATTCTGTATTGTATCTAAAACAAACTGATCTAATGCCAGGTTTATTTGTGCATCATTTATAACATTCTGTATTGTATCTAAAACAAACTGATCTAATGTCAGGTTTATTTGTGCATCATTTAGAACATTCTGTATTGTATCTAAAACAAACTGATCTAATGCCAGGTTTATTTGTGCATCATTTAGAACATTCTGTATTGTATCTATAACAAACTGATCTAATGCCAGGTTTCTTCAAGGCAAAGATCGATCGCGGATGGCCTTTGTATGCCGGGCCTGGAATGAGGCCACCAAGAACCCGTCATTGTGGCGGAGTCACGTGTTTTATCTCTACTCCAACAACGAGGCGCCTCGAGGCTTGAGCTGGCTCAGCACCAGGGTCAATCACCTCCGTCATGCTACGATCATGTGTTTTGGAAACTTCGACCGCTACAGAGACCAATTCCTCAAGGCCCTACAGCGAGCCAACCTGCTGGACCTTGATATCAACGGGACGGCCTACTGGTGGTCAGCAACGACAGGTAAAGTTCATTTCATTGTTTTGGCTAAAGTTTGTGTACAAATCCGTTGAACAGGGAAGAACGGTGGTTGGTTTTCTTTTTATAACGCAAACTTGGAGTTGTGTTATTATAATTAGGGTGTGGATGTGCTGGAGTTGTGTTACAATAATTAGGGTGTGGATGTGCTGGAGTTGTGTTATTATAATTAGGGTGTGGATGTGCTGGAGTTGTGTTATAATAATTAGGGTGTGGATGTGCTGGAGTTGTGTTATTATAATTAGGGTGTGGATGTGCTGGAGTTGTGTTATAATAATTAGGGTGTGGATGTGCTGGAGTTGTGTTATTATAATTAGGGTGTGGATGTGCTGGAGTTGTGTTATAATAATTAGGGTGTGGATGTGCTGGAGTTGTGTTATTATAATTAGGGTGTGGATGTGCTGGAGTTGTGTTATTATAATTAGGGTGTGGATGTGCTGGAGTTGTGTTATTATAATTAGGGTGTGGATGTGCTGGAGTTGTGTTATAATAATTAGGGTGTGGATGTGCTGGAGTTGTGTTATAATAATTAGGGTGTGGATGTGCTGGAGTTGTGTTATTATAATTAGGGTGTGGATGTGCTGGAGTTGTGTTATTATAATTAGGGTGTGGATGTGCTGGAGTTGTGTTATTATAATTAGGGTGTGGATGTGCTGGAGTTGTGTTATTATAATTAGGGTTTGGATGTGCTGGAGTTGTGTTATTATAATTAGGGTGTGGATGTGTTGGAGTTGTGTTATAATAATTAGGGTGTGGATGTGCTGGAGTTGTGTTATAATAATTAGGGTGTGGATGTGCTGGAGTTGTGTTATTATAATTAGGGTGTGGATGTGCTGGAGTTGTGTTATTATAATTAGGGTGTGGATGTGCTGGAGTTGTGTTATTATAATTAGGGTGTGGATGTGCTGGAGTTGTGTTATTATAATTAGGGTGTGGATGTGCTGGAGTTGTGTTATTATAATTAGGGTGTGGATGTGCTGGAGTTGTGTTATTATAATTAGGGTGTGGATGTGCTGGAGTTGTGTTATTATAATTAGGGTGTGGATGTGCTGGAGTTGTGTTATTATAATTAGGGTGTAATTTTACTAGAGTGGACCCCCGAAAGATTGATACTTGTGTAGAGTGGGGCGGGGGGAAGGGGCTTAAACTATATTTAAAAAATTAAAACGAATCGTAACGGAGGTGCAAAATAAAATAGGCGTCGTCCAAAAAAAATGTAAACTTTGCATATTATTTTTAGCACCTTTTCAACTTAGATTTTTTTTATATTGAAAGTTGTAAATTGGAATCAGCACATATGCAGGTATTATATTCCAGTCTGTGTTGGTAGTTTGTATTTGACGTAGTTATGTCAGCCTAAAGAATCAACGCAAGTGTAACGGTGAAACTGCAAGCCCAGTATGCAAAGTGCGTATCTATAGCTTCCTTGATCATTAGAGCATTTGTGCATAGTACAGTTACCTATGCTTCACTGGTCATTATAGCATCTGTGCATACATAGTACAGTTACCTATGGCTTCACTGGTCATTGTAGCATCTGTGCATAGTACAGTTACCTATGGCTTCACTGGTCATTGTAGCATGTGTATAGTACAATTACCTATGGCTTCACTGGTCATTGTAGCATGTGTATAGTACAATTACCTATGGCTTCACTGGTCATTGTAGCATGTGTATAGTACAATTACCTATGGCTTCACTGGTCATTGTAGCATGTGTATAGTACAATTACCTATGGCTTCACTGGTCAATGTACCACCTGTACATAGTTCAGTTACCTATGGCTTCACTGGTCATTGTAACATCTGTGCATAGTACAGTTACCTATGGCTTCACTGGTCATTTTAGCATCTGTGTATAGTACAATTACCTATGGCTTCACTGGTCAATGTACCACCTGTACATAGTTCAGTTACCTATGGCTTCACTGGTCATTGTAGCCTCGTAGAAGGTGTAGATGTACTAAGGTTCTACATGACAAATGTAGATTCAATCAAATTTTTAATACAGTACAGTCCTTTGCTATTGGTGTAGTGTAACGTACCTTGATTATGATATTGGTTTTATTATTACTTTTTTTTTTTACAAAATTCACCTCGAACGAATCCGCTAACGTTCAATTCAAGCCATACACTACCCATGAATGTATTTGCTTCTTTACAAATTTGAAATAATATACTACCGTTGTACGATCCTGCTTTGATGGAGAATTTTATAGAAATATTGAGACAGAACAGCATCGACTATACACAGATAATGATTGCATTTTATTTGGTAATAAATATTAATTTAAATCTTTCATTCATTTTAATTTCGATTATACAAATTTAAATTTGATGTTAATGGAAAAAAAATCGACAACAACATACAATTAACGTTCAATGAATTGCATATGTCATCAGGTAGAGCTAACTGCAGTAGAGTTGTAGCCAAAATAGTTCGCCTCCTAAAGACACAACGAAAGCTAGTGGGCTTCCAGATGCGTCAGGCCATGTTAGACTTCAAAACTGGAATGGGGGTGTTAGATGCAGTCTCTGTTGCCTCTGGTGACACCCTGCTCAGGCTGGGACTGGAAGACTTTTTTGGCGACGACATCGTGCTGAATGTCCCTTCCATGCCGGAGAAGTTCACCGAGTGCATTATGAAATTTCCCAAACTGAATGACCTCACCATCAACTATGAATATTTGACTGATAACTTGTTACACTGGCTGGCACAGACTGGAAAGGTAATTCATCTGATAACTTGTTACATTGACTATCACAGACTGGAAAGGTAAGTCATCTGATAACTTGTGGCATTGGCTGGCATATAATGGAAAGGCTCACTGATAGGCACAAGATTGAAAGCAGATCATATTAATTTTAATATCTTTGTCTCAGCCAAACTAGCCAGACGAGTGGGAGCAATTAAATCTGTGATTCTCAGAGTATGTTACGGAGAACGATGATGGCCTACATGAAGCCATCAGTGTTATTGAAAGTTTATGATAAATTATTTCATGCAAGAGTTGTCTAAACAGATGGATCCACTGAGCCTATAGAGACTCCGTGCTTATCAAACATTTATATGGAAAGCCGTTATTTGGTTTGGGGGATCTCAGACAGATACTTTCAGAGATATTTTGAGGCCCCTATGCAAGCCTACCTGTCTGGGGCCCTGAAAGTATAAATTTTGATAGGAATTAGGAATGTGGCCCTTTGACAGTGGGAGGGGCTTAGGTTGTTGCCTAGTTTGGCAGTTCAGTTTGGCAGTTCAGTTTGGCAGTTCAGTTTGGCAGTTCTTGTTTAGCCATTTAAGTGTAAGTCGCAGTCAACAAACTAAATAAACAGAAACTGACGTCTTGAGGTCAGCCAATCAGACAAAACTATCGATACAATATCAACTCTAAACTACTTGAAGTTACTTGTACACTACGAAATTAGATTTTTTAGTAAAACTGTTATAAGCTTTTTTTTTAAAATAAAATAAAAATATGATTTCGTACATACTTGTGTGTATCTTATTATCACTATTTTAGTATCACTGTATTATTATCACTATTTTGTTTGTAAAAAAAAAAATGTCATTCAATAGGACAGAGTGAACCAGTTGAATGTTGTCTCATGGTTGACCAACATACCAGTTCCCATTGTGTCTAGGCAGGCTTGGGGTCAGGTGGCGAAACACTCTGAAGTCAGAGTCTACCTGATTCTTCAAAACATACGTAGTATAAGGTAAGGCAGTGTACGCAGTATAAGGTAAGGCGGTGTGCGTAATATAAGGTAAGGCAGTGTACGTAGTATAAGGTAAGGCGGTGTACGTACTATAAGGTAAGGCGGTGTACGTAATATAAGGTAAGGCGGTGTACGTAGTATAAGGTAAGGCGGTGTACGTACTATAAGGTAAGGCAGTGTACGTAGTATAAGGTAAGACAGTGTACGTAGTATAAGGTAAGGCAGTGTACGCAGTATAAGGTAAGGCAGTGTACGCAGTATAAGGTAAGGCGGTGTACGTAGTATAAGGTAAGGCGGTGTACGTAGTATAAGGTAAGGCGGTGTACATAGTATAAGGTAAGGCAGTGTACGTAGTATAAGGTAAGGCGGTGTACGTAGTATAAGGTAAGGCGGTGTACGTAGTATAGGCAGTGTACGCAGTATAAGGTAAGGCGGTGTACGTAGTATAAGGTAAGGCGGTGTACCAATATTTCACAGTTAGTCTGTAACTTTTGTTGGTCTTGTGGAAAGTACTTAGAATAGATTGTGTGCTTCTTGTTAGATATTGTTTGTGTACGGTTATTCTCATGTCATTTACAATACAATGATCAGATCAGAACAAGTGTACAATCTGTTTTGTTTTGCTAATAGAAAATAAAAATCCCTAATGAATGAATTCATTTGAAATCCATGATTTTTTTAATTCCATCATTTTAAGGGAAGTAACCGATGCCATTCTCCTCCCTGAGATTCCAATGCATAGGCTGGACCTTGTGGGTATTGCTGCCCTTGGCAACGACAATGTTCAAGATATTATTCTAATGTTACAGCACATTAGTGACTGCTATGGCAAAACATTAGCAGAATTTCGTCTATGGTAAGTAGAACTTAGTAATGTACCAAAAAATATTCAGGTACCTTTCTTTGGTGTGTAGAGCTTTGTAATTTACCAAAATATTAGCAGGATTTCATCTGTGGTAAGTAGAACTTACTAATGCATTAAAATATATTCAGTTATCTATCTTTTGTAAGTAGAACTTTGTAACTTACCAAAACATTAGCAGAATTCTACGCCACGCGACTACTCGTCCTCAGTATGTATCTATATATTTACATCTATATCAATAAATCGATGTATTTATCCATCCATCCTTCAATTCATCTATTCATCCGCCCATTCACCCATCCATCCATCTATCTTCAGGAGTGATAATGACGTCTGTGAAGAAATTGAAGACGCCATTTTACAACTGTTAAGGAAAACGCCACATCTTCTCTACCTTGACCTTCACATGGACGTCCAGGCTCAGTTGCTGGGGACGATATGCAATCTCCAAACCAAGAAAGTGATCAAACTGAAAACCTTAAGAATGGCTCGTTCCCTCACAGACTTTATAGAGTTTGAAGTATTTCGTCAAGAAGTACGGACCTGGTTTCCTATACTCAAGGTAGCTCACATTAGTAATGGTGTATGGTAGCCAACATTAGTAATGGTGTATGGTAGCTCACATTAGTAATGGTGTATGGTAGCTCACATTAGTAATGGTGTGTGGTAGCCAACATTAGTAATGGTGTATGGTAGCTCACATTAGTAATGGTGTATGGTAGCTCACATTAGTAATGGTGTATGGTAGCTCACATTAGTAATGGTGTATGGTAACTCACATTAGTAATGGTGTGTGGTAGCCAACATTAGTAATGGTGTATGGTAGTTCACATTAGTAATGGTGTATGGTAGCTCACATTAGTAATGGTGTATGGTAGCTCACATTAGTAATGGTGTATGGTAGCTCACATTAGTAATGGTGTATGGTAGCCAACATTAGTAATGGTGTATGGTAGCCAACATTAGTAATGGTGTATGGTAGCCAACATTAGTAATGGTGTATGGTAGCCAACATTAGTAATGGTGTATGGTAGCTCACATTAGTAATGGTGTGTGGTAGCCAACATTAGTAATGGTGTATGGTAGCTCACATTAGTAATGGTGTGTGGTAGCCAACATTAGTAATGGTGTATGATAGCTCACATTAGTAATGGTGTATGGTAGCTCACATTAGTAATGGTGTATGTTAGCTCACATTAGTAATGGTGTATGGTAGCCAACATTAGTAATGGTGTATGGTAGCTCACATTAGTAATGGTGTGTGGTAGCCAACATTAGTAATGGTGTGTGGTAGCCAACATTAGTAATGGTGTATGGTAGCTCACATTAGTAATGCTGTATGGTAGCCCACATTAGTAATGGTGTGTGGTAGCCAACATTAGTAATGGTGTATGGTAGCTCACATTAGTAATGCTGTATGGTAGCTCACATTAGTAATGGTGTATGGTAGCTCACATTAGTAATGGTGTATGGTAGGTCACATTAGTAATGATGTATCGAAATAATGGTTGGGTTTCACTCTCACCTAAGGGCATTAGCGTACACCGAGGAATATAAAATGCCACCTCATTTCCCACTTAACAGGTACTCAAGTGAAAAATTAAGTGCCCGGGTGTGGACCATCTCACCTATTACGCAAAAAAAACTTTTTTATGGCAATTTGAAATAACATTTGTGGTATATGAAATATCAGTTTGCTACTTGGAATCAGAATCATTGTTCTCCGTAACATACTCAGAAAATAATGCCATTAGTTACTGCATTTCATGTAATTTTTCAACTTATGAAGAGTTGATTGTATTTTACAGAATCTCAACTTAGATTTTCACATTCGAGCTGAGAGCGCACCAAGCCACAGTGCGTGGAATGAATACGTCTATATTATAGCTGATTCGGCGGGCATTGTAGACTCTGCAGACGATAAAAGTTTAGTGGGCGATCTGTGTGAGAGCAACTCCAGCAACAACAGCAGCAACATCGTCATCAGCGTCAGCAACCACACCTTAGCCTGCAAGACTGTCACGGACAACAGTATGGAAATTTACGAGAACATGTGCACTGTGACGTCAAACCGAAACAGAGTTCATAAACAAAGAGAGACTACTGTTGAATATTAATATTGCCAACCCAAATGACACATATATGACTGTGACAAATGGTGTTGTGAGGTGAAATATATGTCATAGCGCTCATTATTTTATTTTTCATTGCCCCAGGTTTCAAAGCATTAAGCACATGTCCAAAAATATGTATTTAAAGTTGCGGCTAATAGAGCAATAAAATAACAGCTATTCACTATATCATTACCAACGTACTGATAGTAAAATGTATATCGATAACAACCATAATGATAAATTATTTCATCGCTGACTGAATGTAAGACTAAAATAATTTTTATACGGACACAACGTCTGACTTTGTATTGTTTTGACTCGCTTTATTTTTTATATTATGTACTCATTTGTTTTGTAGAAATAAATTTCAAGAAATGGCCATCCTGTCTGTTTGCTTGTTTTATGTTTGTTTTTTATTACATCAATATGATAATGTTAAGAAACAGCCCAGAGCTAAAAATTAGCTGATTAGGTAAACATTGTATTTGGAGCTACAGACATTGGCAGTACCTTGATATTAATGACCTTGACCTGAGATTCTCCCACCCCCAATGATATGAACACAAGAAGCAATGTTAAATTGTGTATCAATACAATCAGACTCGGAATAGCCTATACAGGTAGGTGGCTGTATCTGACACCCACCCCCCCACTTTTTAGAGCGCTCCCAATAAACGAGACTTTAAATTTGCCCATCACGAGGAATAGAAATTCGGACAGGCCCGTAACCAGGAATATTGGATTGGGGGGGGGGGCCGAAGACATTTTCGGGGGGGGGGGGAAGAAATTTTTTTTCGGGGGGGGGGGGGATGCCGAAGAAATGATCGGGGCGGATCTGGACAACTTTGACGGGGGGGGGGGCAAAACATTGACCCCCCGGGGGGGGGGGCAAAACTATTTTCATTGTTGAAAATTGGTCTTAGAACAAAAAATATTTCGATAATTTATTGATGTGTTACCTAAACTTGCGATAACGGGGGGGGGCCCGGCCCCTCCCCCTAAATCCGCCCCTGGTGGGGTAGAAGAAATGTTCGGGGGGGGGCGAAAATGGAGGCGCGAAGCGTCGAAAGCTTGCGAACGGAGAGGAGGGGTTTGGGAAGGGGATCTCAGTGAGTCCCCTCCCCAAGAAATTTTTCGCAGTTCCATATCTGGAATGGTGCATTTTAGTACCGATTGTTTAGCTATTAATTAGAAATATATAATTTTAACTACGTTTTAATAATGCATGGCATGCTGCAGTTTTGTTAAAAATAATTTAAATAGTAAAGAGTTTAAATGATAAAAATTTATTGAGGCTGAGAAATTTCTGATTCCTGTTATAAATATATTGACCATTTTTCTGCTACACAATTGTTACATAATAGATACCTGATTTATATTATTATACTGTTTGTTTAACGTACAACCCGGGAAGAACGACAAAGATGCATGGATAAAGCTTAGCTATTTGTGTGATATTTCTTATAAAATATTGAAAACAAAGAACAGATCTATCAACAAAAACAGTCGCAATTATGCAATTTAAAATAAAATCAATTCTGCTAAAAAGTAAATTTGCAAATTAAATAACATCACTCAGAAATCACGGAGTTTGTACTTTATTATTTTATTATACATATGTATAAAAATGAAGTCAGAAGCCAATGTTATTTTATTAACTTATTTAAGTTGCTAGTTGTCCTCAGAAGATATCAATATATAAAACTATTACAAGGTTGCGAACAGGCCCATCGACAGAAATTTCGGGCCCCTGGGCTGATATTAATATTTTTAAAAGTTGATTGGCCAGCTCAGTCCGGGTCCCTAAAACTCGCCGGGCCCCTGGGCATTGGCCCCCCCTGCCCCCCCCCCACTCGTCGGCACTTGTTGCGAACTTATATTATTATACGTTTCAAATTTGCAAACATCGTGGTTTAGCCAGCCCCGTAGCCAAGGGGGGCACTGGGGGGCCGTGTCCCCCCCCCCGCTAGGTGTGGAGTGCCCCCCCCCCCCACTTAAAAAAGAAGAAAAAAAGGAAAAAATAAAGAAAAAGAATAGGTGCCCCCTTGCTGGGTATTGGTGGCTCTCTGCTTACTTTGACCTGGCTACGGGCCTGGGTTTAGCACTGAATTTACCTAAAAATGCTTCAGCATTCAGATTGTCTGTTAAATCTTTTTCAAATGCAAGCAGGAAAAGATTGCATAGACGCTTTTGTAACATTTATCTGCGATATGTGGTGAGCATTCGTGTGAGGGTTGAGAAACTGCTTTCATACACGGTTGTTGAAGCACCAAATGCCAATGCTGCCCAAAATACCCAGAAGTGAACTTCAATAAGATTCAATCTTTTATGCCCAAAAATTAGATACGCTATATATGTAAGTATATATAAATAGCCTAAATGATTGCCAAAATATAAACTTGTAAGTTTTTATTATTATTGATTTATTAAACAAAATGATTGATGTTTTATAGCCTTTATTATTAAAATTGTGTCAAAAACTCAAATCATGCACGGGGGGGGGGGGGGCTCAGTTCATGCACGGGGGGGGGCTCAGCCCCCCCAGCCCCCCTCTGGCTACGGGCCTGAATTCGGACACATTTCAAAGGCACGGGGCTAAAATGATTTTACAGTTGGGGATCTTCAGAAGAAAGGGGAATGTATCATATCTTTCTGCCAGTATATGTGATGAATTTATTAAGTTGATGGGATTCAAAGTATTGACGCAGATAGTGTCTTAATATAAGAATGCTAAATATTATGGAATCAGTATCGATTCCACTCTTGACATCAGTCACGTGGATCAGCTGACAGTTGTTGTTCGCTATGTTCTCACAAGTGGAACTGTTGTAGAGTGTTTCTTCAGTTCATTCCAATTGAACAACACGATGGTAAATACCTTTTCGATCTGTTGGTGAGTACTCTCAGACTTCATGGTATAGATATCGGCCATTGCAGATCGCAGTCCTATGACAATACGTTTAATATGAGTGGTATTTTTTTCGGGAGTACAAGCTAGATTTAGTGAGATTAATAAATTAGCGGAGTTGGTGCCATGCTCTGCCCACAGCTTAAATTTGGTAGACTCATTTGCTGTGGAGAGCTGTTCAGTTGCTATCAACTATTTTGCTATTGTTCAGTCAGTCTACGCGTTTTTTCGCTTTCATGGCAGCGATGGTTAAAATTGACAGAGTGCCGGAAAGAAAAAAAGGAAAAATTAAGCCTGTAAAAACAGGGCGTTTAAAACATTTTCGTGTATAGAGAGGGAAGTAAGTCATGTTTAATAACTGTTACAAAATAAATAATGATTACGCCCCTTTGATTAGTTTATAATCTATATATAAAATATAAGCCATATATAAGCCCCTAAAAAACCATTAATCCCGGCCCTGACAGGTCAGATCGCGAAATAAACTTTTGATGTACACATGGCAGGCCAAGACCTACAAAATGGTATATACATCATGGGTCTAGGACTTATGGTTGCTGAGATCTAGGGCGCTCCTTTGTTAATATAGCTTATATAGTAAAAAACGGTACTTTATAAGCCCTCTTTTACTGCCCTCAGAGGTCAGATCGCGAAATGGACCAAAGTGTTTACTTGGCAGGCCAAGACCTACAAAATGATATATACATCATGGGTTTAGGACTTATGGTTGTTGAGATCTAGGGTGATGACGGACAGACAGACAGACAGACAGACATAACGGGGACAATAGAGCATTTTTTTTTCGAAATGCTCTAAAAACCTTCATGTTGCAAGGGCTATCAGTAACAATGTGATCAGCACGAAATGACTCTACACTAGAGCTTTTATGCCAATTATAAGGAAATATGACAAGCAATGTCTGATGTTGCATCAACCACCAGCATCTGTGCATGAAGCCAAATAACTCATAAAGACGTTGGACCATTCGAAACAGCGTTAATGTTTGTGATTTGGAAAAACTTGCTCCAAAAATGATATTGTCAACAAAGCTCTACAGGAGCCTGGAATTGAGTTAACGACCATCATCAACTTGTATGACAGTCTTGTTCTTAACATTCATGATACACGCGATAAATTTGAAATGTACGAAAGTATAGCAAAAGAGCTCTCACAAATGAACTATAGAGAGTGTACACAACGCAAACGACAGCGACACCCATTTCATGATGAAGTTGTGGGTGATAATGATCCGGTTTTAGGTATGAGTCCTTGTGGAAAATTCCGTGCTCAGTCTTTTTATGTTATCATAGATAGGCGTATTACTGAGATGGGAAAACGGCGAGCTGCCTGCGCAACACTACATGAAAGTTTCAACTTTCTTCTAGACAGATCTCTGTCAACTGATCAAAGTTTCGAAAGCCAATTCATTAATTGAGATGTACCCATCAGATCCAGAAGAGGCATTTACTATTGAATTTCTTTAGTTCTCACGGATGTTTGCTGACAAGAAAACTGTGGCTGAAATGCTTACAGCACAAATACAGAATAGGTTGGTGACAAGTTTTCCAAATGTAATTATTGCTTTCCGGATCTATCTTTCAACTTTTGGAACATGTGCTGAAGGGGAACGTTCCTTTTCTAAACTCAAATTGATAAAAACATACCTTCGGTCAACGATGGGATAAACACACTGTCCTCCCTGGCATTACTTTCAATTGAAAAGGAGTTGATGAGAGAAATGCCATTTGAGGACGTCATATGTGACTTTGCTAAGACGAAGAGCCGAAAAGTTAACATACTGTAATTTACAGATCTACAGCACTACAGTTTGACTTGCTCAGGTGCTCATCTCACACGGTTATATATAGTTACTAACATTATTAAATTTTAATGGCATTTTGAACTTGTTTTCACTTTATGTTCTGGCTTTCGTAGGCCCTTGAAAAGTCCGTAGGCCCTAGGCACAGTGCCTAGCCTACTGTGCCTAGTTGATAAAGCGGCCCTGATCATTAGGGGTGGAGGCAATTTCATAACAGGGTAGAAGTTTAAAAGAATAATTCCTTAGATCATACAACTATTTAGATAAATTATATTGAATAAAATAGTATGAGCGCTGATATCGATTATTTATGCTATTTTTTTTTAATCTTGCAGTTTATCAAATAATGTAGTATAATTAAAGATTACTTTTTTTTCGAACAGGAAGAGGGTCGTTTCGGCAGTGAATGGCGGAGTCGCCGGGTTTCCCTATCCATACGAAATGTTCTGGTTCCAAACGACAGCATGGTCATTTCAATGTATTGGCGGACGATTTATTTAAAACGATTAAATGACTTTCTTTATCTAATGTGTATATACAATTTTGCATATGAATCGCGTTTTGTAAATTCTGTTGCTGATTAAACTTTATAAATATATATATATATATATATATATATATATAACTTCATGTTTAGCAGTGCCGAACCTAGGGATTTGGGGACCCGGGGGCATGGCCTCTTTTGGGGCCACTTCATTTTGATATTTGACACCATGACATGAGATTATGTACTTAATACTTAGTTTAAAAAACATTTTGGGGCCCCTCAAACTGGGGCCCGGGGGAACTTTTTACTTTGGACCCCCCTTCCCTCCACCCTAGGTACGCCTATGATGTTTAGCTTAGTTTTTTTTTTTTAACTATATATAATGACGATTGCTGGCCACGTCGTCCAAGCCTAGGCAATAGCGGTCTAAGGGGGTGGCGATTAGGACAGCCGTCACAGCCCCAATCCTACCCACCCCCGGCTAATGGAGACCCCGTGATAGAATTTTTTATACCATAAAGTTTATATTTAGGGCTATTTATCGGCGATCTTTCGATATTAGGCTATTACTTATAAGTCATTTTGTTTCAGAGTTTCTTTCAATTCTTTAGTTATTATCATTATATTTAAATGCGCTGGTTAGTTTAATACGCTTGTGTAAGTTTTTTTTTTGAGTGAATAAAATATTTTATTTTAGCCACCATCCTTGCTTGTGGATGTCATTTTAGTTTTGTTTGCATAGCGATTATTTAGGTGGGAAGTGACGTCATATGAACCCTATGGATCTGATTCTTAGACCATGGCTGACGACGATGCGATTGTTTTGAATTTTGGAGATAGTTTATTGCGAAAATCAGATCTCGATTTATTACAAGAACCAAACTGGATCAATGACAAGTTAATTGCATTTTGCTTCGAGTAAGTTTTTCCACGTTAGCATGCTCTATTTGCTTTATTTTATTGCAAACATGAAGCCCCCTTCCTTCTATATTTTTATTTGTCCTCAACCTAGAAACCACTGTCTTGGTCTTGTGAACTTGCTCTACATGTCTGTAGCTCATTTTTTTTTTTTGTAAACTAATATTCAACATCGAGCATCTGTGAAGTTATATTATAATTCCAATGAAAAATCATTATTTTCTCTTTGAGAACACATTATCGTCAAATTATCTTATTGTAATAAAATCTCAATTCTTATGTTTATTTACGTTTTTTTTTTCATTACTCTGAATCTGATACTCAGAAAATTAATGAGTGGTGATAAGTGAACGGATCAATTTTGCTTATATGCAATAAAATGACCACCTCCCTTTCCACTTCACTATTCATAAAAATGTTTTCCTGTCAATAATGTTGAATATTTACTTCTGTGATCTAAATATAACATGGATTTCAAACTCAATTAAATTCATATTTTTAAGTAATTATTTTTAATGAATTTTCTGTAATGAATGAATCATCGAATGAAATCAATAATAAACTATTACCTGTTATAATTCATGTTTCATAACCACACTTAAAATGATGCCTTTTTTCCATTATTTCTTCTCATTGAAATCATGCATTATTTTCTTGACTTAAGAACATTGACAAGAGTCGAGAAACAAAGATTTTTGAAAAGTAAATTTTTGTCAATTTGTATTTTATAAAAACTTAATTAACTCAAAACTTTAAAACAAGTAAGGGTTGAAAGAAAAATTGTCATGCTTTTAGGGAGGGCATTGTGATTCACTGTGTACCCAATATTAAAAAAATGGAATCTAGTTTTCTAGTGGGTTAAATTACTTGAAAATCTAATTTAATAAATTATAACTTTTCATAAGTAAAGCTCTGAATGTTTAAGTTATATATATTTTGACATTTATCGTCAAAATTTTCTATTTAGACCAGGACACATGAAGTGTAGAATTAATCTGATTCTGTAGCCATTATATATTAAGGGATTTTGAGTCTAGCACAGGGCCAGGTACTCAATTTCAAGTTAGGTGGAAGGGAACTTTCATAGGGACCTAAAAAAAATCATGTTTTTTTTTTTGCGGAGATCAAACCCAGATCCTTCAGGCTGATAATCAAGCCCTCTTCACAATCTGTCCTCCTAGCTCTTAGGTGGTGAAATTATTTCTGATGAATTTTTTGTTCGAAAAATCAAATTAAGCATAGCAACAAGAAAGTTAATCACAAAATTGTAATTCTGGAAACTTTCTTTTTAAATATTTAATTATGGTGTTCTTTCTTATGAAACTTTTTTTCAGTGCTCTACCTTTCCCTCAATATTATGAATTTTGAATTTTTACTGTGCAGAATCTATTGCATATTTTATTATGTTTGGAATTTTGATAAAAGTCTTTACACTTTCATTTTGGAACATCATCTTGAAACAACATTTTTATAAAACTATATATTAAATGTTGCTATGAAAAGTTAAATGAGATGAAGTTATTTCCTGTTCTACTATTAGATATTTACAGTTCGAATGATATTAAAAAACTCTCATCATAGTCTGACTGAACTTGACAATTCCTTGAGCCATTGTAAGGTGATATCTGATGGGCATGATATTGCTGAACCAACTTTCATTGCTTGACCTAGCTTAGTCTGTTATCTTTAATTAGCTATTTAACTTTGAACCTGTTCTAAAATTTTCATCAGCCGTTGAGATAGTTAATAAAATATTGTGCTTAGTCATCCATTAAAAAAAATAAATATTGCAATGTTTATTTAGCTCAACTATCGCTCAAATGTGCAGAAATTTTTATATATAACTAAACTATTGCTGAGTTGTGCAGAAAGTAGTAAAGTTATAATGTCTGTTATGAAGAGTTTTATTTCCATGTTTTAAAATTTTGTATTTGATTTGATTAGATAAAAAAAATATTTTATGTCTTATTCTATTATTGAAAACTTGGTTGCAGCTTAGCCCACTCCCACTGCTTGTGTCTTATTTATTTTCTGTGCAGTTTTACACAAACAAAAAAAAAGTTGACATAACATAGACCATAGGTTTTGTTTACATGTTGTTTAAAGTGAAAATCAATATTGAAGTCTAGCAATCAGCAGTTGTTTTTTTTTCATGGCTAACAAAGTCAATAATTTACTTGTAAAACTTCTATAATTCACCTCTTACAATCTAAGAATGAAGCTTAAAAAGATAAGAAACTGAACACATGTGGTTTACGTTAGTCCTTCATTACAATCACATGGGAGTTTAGTCCAGACAGATTGCTTAACACACTCGTGAGGGGAAAGTACTTTCTTTAATGTTATTTCATTATAATCTGAACAAAAAATAATTTGAAAGTCAAGATTTAAACTAAATTATGACAAGCTTAATGACACTTGAGTTACAGTGTGAAAAACACTTGACTCCTTGAGCAAAACAAACAGAACAATATACATTTGTTTGATAATTAATTATATCTGATCATTATTTGTAGTCACTTCTTTATTTATTTTAAGTGGTCCTCAAAGTAAGTTGATTTGAGGTAGGTCACTGAGATTCAAATAATTGCGTAATTGTGAATATACACAATTAATTTATAGTTTTTATAGGCTTTTTCTACACTTGTCTGGCATTATGCAGACGATTTGAAATTTTTAGCACTTGCGTATTCTCATGTCAAGCCTCCAGCTTATTACTTTTTTGATAATATTTATATAAAGAGTGCCAGAAAAAAATGAAAAAATTCATATTGGAGCTCACTCTGTTTAATCAATACAATCTGTTTAATCAATATAATTTATATAAATATATGTTTAATCTAAGCCAAAGAAAATATTTTTACTTTTTGCTTAATAAAAGTTTATTTTAAAAAGTTTTTAAAATTGTTTTCTAATCTTTCTTTTATCCCTTTTTTTTTCTTCCTTACACATGGGTTGCAAAAATCAAACAGGCCTTTAGTGAGTTGCGAATCACAAAGTTTGAGAACTACTGATCTGATACATGTCATTCATCATCATTTTCAAGATAAATTTCTTTTTGTTGTCCCATGTCTTTTCTTATAAAACTCCTGATTTCATTTAATTTATAAATTTAAATTCAAGCATACATGGTTTTATAAACATTTTACTTTTGTCTATAGATGAACTTAAGTTTAATTCTTTTGGGAGTCCACAAGTCAATCTTTAACATCCCAAAATCTAGTTTGTGTCTTGGACTGTGCTGTCTGCTTTAAAAAATGAACATTGATATTTTAAAATTCTAATTCTATTATAATTTATCAATCTGAATTATGTTTAGCTGTATATTTATATACATAATTTGTTGTGTATTACATGTTTTTTATAGACTGAAGTGAATAAAAGCAATTTATTACATAAGCAATATTGTTCTCTTTCAAAAGACTGTCAATTTATTAATAAAATAAAAAATCTATTCTCTCAATTTAATTTTGGAGTAGATCTACTTATGATGTATCTATATACAAGTATATGCAAGTATTTTCTTCACTAGTTTATTTTGTTACGTGGTACATAATCTTCAGGTTCTTATCTAATTCTTTTGAAACAATACCTTAAGAATGAAATGAACTTTAACCTTTGATTAACTTTTAATTATTTACCATTCTGAAATGCTAGGGAAAGCAAAGTACCCACTGATAGAACAAAAAAGATGTGAACTATTCTTAATCAATTTGACAAAATCATTACCTAAAAAGGGAAAAAATTCAAAACTTAATTTTCTTTGAGATCCCTTTATTCACTAAGTATTTAAAAAAGTGAATAGTTTTATAAATTCATGTACACAACATGTTAAAATATATTTGTGTATAAATATTGTTATATATCACAATATAAATCCCATATCAGCTTTTTTTTCCTAGCGTTTTTTCCCATGACCCTTTTTTTTCTAACCCAGTATAGATATATTGATTAGCCAGTGTTGTCATGTATTTATCTTTTCCCTTGTAGATACTTTGAAAGAGAACAGTTTAACCATTCAGCTGACAGAATAGCATTATTAAATCCATCTGTTGCAGAGTTGATGAGATTCGCAGCAGGTCAGATGACTATTTTTATATGAACATATCTATAGAAAATGAATGATAACTTTTTTTCTGTAAATTGTATGTCATCCTTCTATGTTATGCTTTTGTTACACTTTTAATTTTTACTACAGTGTATAACTCAGTCATAGAGACTTTTACTTTCATTATTAAACTTAAAACTTTTAGAAATCTGTTATGTTTTAACTTTCAGTGGAAGACCTGGCTGTCCTTTTAGAACCTTTACACTTACCATCCAAACAATATGTCTTTGTACCCATCAATGATAACCCTGATCCAACTAAAGTTGGCGGCTCACACTGGTAAATTTACTAGTCTGTCTTTCTCCTTTATTTAACTTGTTCAGTGAAAATAGTCACATTTTGTTGAACAGTGTGTAATCAATATAGGTTGATTAATTTTGTATGTAATTTGTATTGTAGGAGTCTCATGGTGTATGTAAGAAGCAAACAAGAGTTTCAACATTATGATGCACTCAGGGGGAGTAATCAATCGGTAGCAAAAATATTTGTAGATAAATTGCAACCTTTTGTGCAAGGTAATTTTTTTTTCAGTGCTCATTTCATTAATAAAATAATATGTTGACTCATCTTGGCAAAAATAATTTTGTTTTCTCAATTATTCAACATTAGCTCCTAGAGGCAAGTTAAAGTTTATTGACATGGACTGTCCCCAGCAGCGGAACAGTAAGTAGTCAGGTGTTTGTGGTCATAAGTTTGACAGTATATAATGGACCTAAAATATTTCATTTTAAAATGGTTTTCAAGACTATAAAAACAAAAATCACAGTGAAGAAATTGTAACTAATACATGGACATGTAGTAATATTGCAGTCAGACAAAAAAAAAATAACTGCTTTCTCTTTTGCTTATATTTGGACATTTTCTTTTTTGCATTTTCACTGACAAAAAATGGTTATTGAATATTTTGTGAACTTTTATAAGCTTGTCAACTTTCCCAAAAACTTCTGATATTACAATTAAAATATTTACAAAAAATGACAAGTATATCCAGACTGAAAAAGACAGAGTAATGTGGAATAGGCATCTTGAGTCCACACATTAAGAAAGATGCACATATATTTGGATCCTGGGTTCAATCCTCAGTGAGAACCTTGGAATTTTTCCAGGTGATATTTGGTGCAAAGTCATCCCACAAGTCCACCCAGCTTTAAATGGGTACCTGACTTAAGTTGGGGAAGTAAAGGTGGCTGGGCGTTGTGCTAACCACACAATCCCTTTATATGCCGAGGTTATAGAAACAGATGAATTCTACACTTCATCTGCCCTGATGGCCCGTGAGGGCTAAGGGAACTTTACTTACCGTATTTTTCGCCGTATAAGACGCTCCAGCATATAAGACGCACCCAATTTTAAAGGAGGAAAATCTAGAAAAAAAAGATTCTGAACCAAATACTTGCAGCATGAAAAAAAAACAACAACAATATTTTTTTTTCCCCGTCCCTATCCCTTTCTTCACCGTCCGTTCAATTACACATTCACTTGGTGCGCGATTTTTATTTATAGTGAAGGCGATCCCATACCGTGAATACTTTAATATAGTAAAATACTAAAATAATTAATTACAATTAAACTACGCATTGAGATTGTATTAATAATGTTAATAATGTCACAGAAACATTTTAACTAACGTATTTCGGTTTATTAAAGTGCACCTTTAATTTTAATCTTCCGAGTACATAAAACGATAGGTAAATAGATATGACTATTGATTTCATCATGTTTACAATTGGAGTTTCCGGGAGTTACCCCTCTTTTAAAAGTGTATGATAGCATGTAAAATGTGTATTTGCCGTATAAGACGCACCAACTCCCCCCCCCCCCCCCCCAGTTTTAGGGAAGAAAAAGTGCGTCTTATACAGCGAAAAATACGGTACTTTTACATATATTTTAATGGCAAGAATACATGAAAAAAAAACTGAACAACAAAATGGTTTGTTAGACTGGACTAATTATTTATGCATAAATGATATGAATAGAAGATTAGAGAATGTGGACTTGAGAGCTGCTGACAAACATCAAGAATTGGTGGAGCAGTTCAGGACCCAAATATGACTTAGATCTACTATCAAAATTGCCCTTAAATGTTGATATCACTATTGGGTCGGTTTTTGTTGTGTCTTTTTTTTTTCATCCCAACCATAGCCAAGTGTGCAGTGGCGGTTGAGGCACAACAGAAGACATGACTAGTTGACTAGACTCGCTGAGATTTGAACCTTTAACTTACAGCATTTAGATTAGGCTTACATTCATAGCACCAAGTCACACATTGTAAATCTATATAGAATCTGTCACTTTTTAATTTGCCACTTAGATAAGTGTATTTGAAGAAACTTATGTCAATCTGGTTTTTGTTGGTTTTGTTTAAATTTGAACCACATCTGACACTTTGTGGTTTCATGTTTATATTTTGAAATTTTTTATAGAGATCAAGTAATCAATTTACCATATTTAAATTTTCAGGTTTTGACTGCGGGATGTATGTGATTGCTATGACTGAGCACCTCATCAAAGAGTACTGTGAGTGTTTTAGTGTACCTATAACTGAAGTTGTAAATCACAATATTATAATGCAAAAGCGCAAGGACATTGAATGTTTAATACAGGAGTTAGCATCAGCCTACCCGTCAACTGATGCACATCATCTTCTGACATCCTAATTGATCTATCCACTGTTAGAATCTCAGGATACATAGTCATGTGGTATTAATCCATATTATGGGAACTCAGATAGATGTTATTCATTAGTGTACATATCTATATGCTCTGGCAACCTTTGACCTCTTATGTAAAGTGCTGACTTTGTGGTATGAAAAAATCAAATAAATAAAAGAAAACGAGAAATTTTATTATTTCTTAATTTATTATTTCATTTTTTTTTTACATATCTCAGTTTTTAAAAAGCGTCAGTGAAATATAAATATATATATATTTGTCAAATCTTGTTTCAGTGTGGGGAGATAAAATGTTAGAGTTTCAGCATTATTTTTAAAGTTATTTTATTTCATTTTCATTAAATTGTTGGTACTTTATGATGCGTTGTGTTTTAGAAGTATTGAGAAAGATGGTATCTTAAGTATTTTTTCATTCACTTTTAAATTATGATTTAGTTATTGTTAGAAATATTTTTAAGTTATCTCAGTTAAACACGGTATGTTCTCTGTAACTCCATTGATTGCTTAATTTGACTGGAATAATTATATTTTTACATGGCTTTTACCCAAGACTATATAAAATTTGCTATTTGTTTAATAATATCGGAGAAAATAGTGGTATGATAATTACAAGAATTGACATATGTTCATATATTTTTATGAATGTTTTGATTTTAAGTTTTAAAAAAAACATTGATAATACAATTTTACATTTTATTTTTAAGGATTTTAAAAGTTTTTAATCCAAACAAGCCACCCACATTTTGACCTTCCTGCGCAATATAAAAAAAACATCTTTGTAAGCATTCGTTTAAAATAAAACAATTATTGAATGCTTCCATCACCATTTTAAAAAATTGTGTTTGGATATTTTTAGTTCAGCTTGTAAGGTGGCGAAGTCTAAAAAAAACTATATTTTTAATTTCTTATTTAAAGTATATAAGCTATATACCTCACATTATTAAGTTGTTTTGACATGCTTATTTTTGTTTATTTGGGTGTATTCCAGATGATTTCATGCTAGATAATAAATTACATGTAAAGCTAAAGTTGCATTTCATGTGAAATTTAAGCAGTGAATTCTAAGTAATCCCTGATGCTAATTATTTTTTTCTCCCTTTCCTTTTTTTTTTTTCATCATTCTGAGCTTGTCTTTTTGTGTGTAGTGATTGTATTTATATTTAGTGTTTAGTCCCATATGGGATTCATAAAATGACATGAAAATCTGGTCTTTAAAAGGGGAGGGGGTGGAAGTCATGTATCAGGAGTGATGAAGTTAGTACAAACAAAATAATCCTTGTAGGACTAGATATTGGGGAATGAGAGGAAAGCATATATTGGGGGTGGGGGGTGGAGAGAGGACCCCCCCCCTCTGTATTATAGTTATTGTAATTCATAGGTAGTTAAATTTAACAGAATTGTTACTCAGTAACTTTATTTTTAAATCTTACTTTCACTGAAAAAAAGTAAATTGTTCTGTTCTGTATTTGTTCATGTCACTCACTCTTAGTTATTTTTTTTTTCATGACTTTATCATTACATGTACTTGTTTCTTTTTACTCTGATATACAGAAATTGAAATATTTTTAACTTTTAAATGTGTCTGTAACTCAGTTGAATTGGGATAAATTTTTAAGAAAATGGATTTATTTTATACAATTCTATAATGCAACCAGATGACTGCTTGGATGTTGTTGTTTAGTTTGTACAGAATAGTGTAGATAGTAGATTTATGGATTCGTGTAGATAGTAGATTTATGGATTCGGCTGGATTTAATGCTATGACTGATACTTGATGAAAATCATTTTGTGTGTTTGTGTCTCAGAAATTGGTTACTTATGGTTTTATTTTGTTAATGGTTTGAACTGAACATGCCTAATATTATTGTGATAATTTCCTTATAGCTACTCTTTTGATATTGTCAAAGTATTACTATGATTCCTGCATTTATATTTACTTCATTGTTAGTTTAGCCTGTGCTATTTATAGATTGAGATATTTATCAACGGTTGTTATTGGTTCAATCATTTATTAACAGTCAATACTTAAAATGCTTCAGCATTTTTGTTTGCAATGTTTTACATTTTTTTAATGTCTGTCTTATAGCTTTTCATTTGAAGAAGCATTTTTATTTTTCTAGATTGTAGACACTTTTCTTAATTTTGTTAACTACTAATCTTCCCCTTTTTTTTCTTTTTTGCATAATTATGCTGTTTGTCTTTTCATAATGGCCACAAGGAAACTAATTGGTCAGATTTTTTTTTTGCTGAATAAAGCTAAAGTTTTGTATTAGCTTTATTTATTTTTTTCCTCTTTAATTTACGTATTCATCAGCTATATTTTGCTCAGCCCAGTCTGGCAGCTAAATTTGTACAGAGAGCTTTTTTTCCTTTGTTTTTTACTTTATTTTTTGACTTGCTTTTCCCTTTTTATCACTGATTCTTGTACTGCATAGTGTTAAGATGTGAGATATTTTGGTGGAGGGGAGTTCTAATTGTTTTATGTTTATTTAATGTGATCTTTGTGTTGCATAATTTATTTTCATGTACTGTAAGTCAGCATTTTGTAATTATCTGTTAACTTAGCATGTAAAATTAGCTTTTAAAAATACTAGAAACCTAAGTATTCTCTATATGAACTAATTGTTAGCATTGCTGTAGAAAATGATACAATGCTCAGCACATCCAGCTTGTTTTCTTGGTTAGTCTTGCTGCTAATACTGAAAACCCATTCAACTTATAATGCATTCATGTACATGTATTTTGATTTTTGTGAAAAATTAGTTTTCTTTTAATAGATATTTATGTATTTTAGGCTATTATATTGTCTGTAAAATATGTTAAATCTTAATATGTGTTAATTAATTGCTGATTCACCTTATCATATATACCTCTTCATTTTATTTTTTAATGATGTCCAAAAAGTGCAGGATTTATTGATTTATTCTTTTATACTTTTGTTTGTAATGTCTGTTTATATTTTGAGATTTTTGTGAAAAAAGTGGGTTGTGTTTTTCTTTGTTTTCATTTGGTAAAATAGGAGTTTTATGTATATCTTTTTTTTTTCATTTGTCTTTATATGATTATGTATATTTTTTTTTTACAATTGTATGAAAAAGATAACCAAGCTTACTATAAATATGTCTATAATAATATATAAATATGTATGAAGCCTGAACATTATGGGGTTTACATTTTTAATTACACAGTCAATTACTATATTATTAAAACAAAATAACACTATGTGCCTTGTTATATTATAACCATGGATCCCATTACCTTAATTTTAGGACAGTGCAGTTTTGTGTGCGAATATTGCTTTAGTGTAATGATGGTTTGTTTTTGGTTGTTTTTTGTAATACATCTCCACTAATAATCAGACCATTGGATGCCAGGTCACTTAGTTGAGGACTTGGATAGCATGTTTTGACTTTGCTGAGTCACTTAATATATTTTTAGATTTATCTGCTCTTTTCTTAACAACTTGTTGATTTACGACAGCAAAATTTCCATATAATTGCTTAAAATAATACGTAATAAAAAACTTCTATGACACTTGGAATATTTTTTATTGTTTTGTTTTTTTATATATTAATATCTGGTGAATTAAAAGATCTCTTGATAAAAAAATTATATAGACATACAAAGATTGGCACAAGCTCTACATTATTATAAATACAAAAAATTTTCATGAAAACAAATCAGGATCTGATTTTGTGAGGTTTAATTCTTCAACCCATTGTGACCTCAGTGTAATGTATACAATTTGTTCATAGCAGTGGAAGAATTACTCATCTGGAAACATAATATCCTCTTTGTTTTATTTTTTGGTAGCACATGGAACAGCTTTGTTCAGCTAGTGAACTTAAACAATTTTTTGACAGAACTTTTTGATGGCTTAAGTGAAAAAATTTCCTAGCAGGACTTTGTGACTTAAATCCACATTAAATGTATCACATTTAGAAATGTTTGTGGAGTTATTAAATGTCGCAATTTTTCATGTTACAAGCTAAAATGTGTATTTTAGGTTATTATTGTCTGTAAAAACAATGAATTCTGAATTAACTTCATCAATAAATACCACATAAAAAAAAAGATTGCTAATAAAAAGTGCTGAACTAATATAGACCTCACTGCCAAGTCTGGTGAATTGTTCTCCCATTCATTTAAATTTTCTTCTTTTTAATGACTGAATAAAAAAAGCACAACTAGTATATTCAAAATTAATGTTTTCGTTTGTAATGTAGACATTCATACGTTCAGGTCTATTGATATAAGAGACAAATATGCAAAGGCAAGCATTGGTTAGAGTGAAACAATTATTCAATTTAGTCCCTATTGATGTGTTTTTTAATTAAAAGAAACTCATAGGCACATTTAATAAAAGTGCAAGCAGAGTCAATCTTACATTTTTGTTTTTACTTGGCTAGTAATACTGTCTAATTTTGGTATGGGCTTGTTGACTTATTTAACTTTTTCTTACCCCCCCCCCCCCCATCCATGATAGATTTTTTTGTTACCTTGCAATGTATAATAAATATGTTTTCTCCCACTGTTAGCAGCCTATCATCTTGCCCACAATGTCAGTTTTAAATTTTAAAAAAAATAATAATGTTCCCCTGCTGAACTAATATAGACCTCACTGCCAAATCTGGTGAATTGTTCTCCCATTCATTTTAACAATAGGCACTGGCTCCTCGACCGTCATATGACGGACGATGTATTTTTTTTTTACCGCTTCCGTCAACAGAATGAACTCTTATGATGTAAAGTTATAAATGCAGTTTATATCATGATATTATTACTTACACAATGATGGTGCTCAAAATCGGCGATCGTTTTAACACAATTAAAGAGTAAACAGAATGAATGAGAACTCTTATTTACTGCAGACGTTGATGACGTCATTTACTGTTAAAAATCGGAGATTTTTTTTTTTTCGGGGACCATAAATAGATATTGCTGCACACCCTAACCCTATCCCTAACCCTATCCCTAACCCTAATCCTGAAAAAAAAATCTGGAAAAAAAATTTATGATTTATTAAAAAATGACCATCAATAGATATTGCTCCACACCCTAACCCTATCCCTAACCCCCTATCCCTAACCCTGATCCTGAAAAATAAAATCTGAACAAAAAAATGTATGTCTCTATCAGGAATCGAACCCGCACATAGCTAGCCAAACTGGGTCTCAGCCAAGCGTACAACCTACATCACTAGCGCGCCACACAAACTAACCTCTCATTTTAATGTATAATTGCTCGGCTATGCAATTGTTGACGGAAGCGGTAAAAAAAAAATACATCGTCCGTCATATGACGGTCGTGGAGCCAGTGCGTTAACAATAATGATTTCTTGCATGAAATCTCCCTGGTTCCATGCTCATTCCATGCTAAACTCAAGCAGACTTAAAAACATTTGGAAAAAAAAATATCTGCAAAAGGATTATTTTTCCGCAATATGGAAGTTTTTTAACATAAGTGAAGGGACCAAAAACAAATTCGCAAAACTAAAAATTTCATTACACTGGATCTAGTAATAATGACTTTGCACCGTATTTATTTGTAGTGGGACGGGTGGCCGAGTGGTGTAGATACTCAACTGTCGACCTGAGAGTCCTGGGTTCGATCCTCGGTGAGAACTATGTGGAATTTTTCCAGGTGAAATGTGTTTCAAAGTCGTCCCACAAGTCCACCCAGCTTTAAATGGGTACCTGACTTTAAGTTGGGGAAGTAAAGGCGGCTGGGCGTTGTGCTAACCACACAATCCCTTCATATGCCGAGGTTATAGAAACAGATGAATTCTACACTTCATCTGCCCCGATGGCCCGTTAGGGTTAAGGGAACTTTTTTTTTTTTACCGTATTTATTGAGACTGGTAAAATATTTTTTTAGTAAATTAACAATCTAAAACTTGATGACTCAATATAATGGGTCACTAATGAATCTTTGTAAAATAATACAAATTGTAAATGAGAACTTGAGATTTGATTTATAGCTTCTTAATAAGAGACTGGTGTGAATATCTTATTTATATAATATCTTATATATATACATACATTTTGAATATCAAATCAAAAAGCAGAAAGTATAAAAAATACATTGGACGGATAAAGAAATTAAGTTAACTCAACAAAAGTTTTTGAAAGTTAAAAATCAAACACTTCCAGCTAATATTCACTATAAAATAACAAAATATGTTACCGATAATGTTCCTAGTAAAATAAACACCACAGATATGTATTTACATCATTATGAAATATTTAAAATATATTTTAGAATACATAAAACATAACTGTACATACCAAGCAGTATCCTAATCAATCAATCAATGTATAAAACTCACATAATTTATAAACAATACTTAAGAAAAACTTGTATTAGACTATCAGATCAAACAATGTGTAAATATAATCTATATACAATAGATAAGCTAATGTTTTAGGATTAATCAAATATACAACAGACAAGCTAATATTTTATGACTTTAAGGGCTGATCTTCATCATATGGGGGGCTGTCAGGGTATTTAGAAACATCCTTCTCAACATCTTGTTTTTCTCTAGGTGTCAGTTCAATGAGCTCAGCTAGCTGCTCATGCTGGACTTTATCTAATGCTTCCAGTCGAAGCCGTAAGACTTTTAAGTCTTCTTGATGTTGCTCTTCCTACAATTAATAAAAAAAAAGGTTTGCAATAGAGCACTGAGAAAGTACATCCGTACAATGATTATTATAGTTATATGCATGACCTAATCTACTGTACAAAAAGGAAGATTCTTCAATCTCATAAGATAAAAAAAATGGCTCTTAGGTAATTACAATGCAGTTTTTCCTTAAATTGTAACTCACCAATTCATTATCAAAAGTTGACTGCTGAAGTAAAGAGGAAATGTCTAGTGTCATTTCCGAATATTTTTTTTGAGAAACTTTAGTAGAGTTATGTGAAGGAACAGAAAATAATATGGTTCTAAATTCATTATGTCGACGCCATAGATCTTTCCACTGTTTATGAAGACGATTGTATTTATCAAAAGGAACGCTTTTCCTGAAATTTTGAAAGAATTAGATTATGCTAGAAAATAAAATTTCTTTCTGAAACAAAATGTAGAAATGTATGCAACTTAAGTGATGTATTGTATGTTTGCAACTTAAGTGGTATGCAGAAGATATGTTTAAATAGCAGTCACATCTAATATGTCCAATGACATAATTACAAAATATTACAATAACCAAATGTACACAATTAAAATATATAAAGTTAAAAGAAGAACTGCCTTACTGTAAAGCTTTAATCTCTAACTCTAACTCTGTTTTCTGGGCATTCAATAACATAAGCTTCTCCTTCAGTCTTTCAGTAATTAATGAAGTTTTTTTCTTCAGCTGAAATATGTAAAAAAAACTTCTTTTACTTCTTATAATGTAAGTTGTAGTCAAAGGGTGGCATGGATGTGGTGAATGAGAGCAGCAGCATTCTCTGATTTATTTTTTATGTCATTAACAAAATTCTTTATAAGAGATTCACCACAGTCAATTTGACAGGATTTAATATTTAGAAATAATAAAATAAATAAACTGACTCAATGCAAAACACACTAAGCTCACTGAAGAGAAGCTAATAACTCTTGAGTCACATTTGGTCAACATTGTTTCATACAATTTTGGCGACTCTTTAATGTTTGTAAATTGAGCAATGTTTGACTAAATTTTATTTCAGGTTCACTAAATGAATTGCATTATGAAAGTAGAAATGTTCATTTTGTTAGTGATAATAGAAATTCTAATTTAGTTAGTGATAGTAGAAGTATTCATTTAGTTAGTTATAACAGAAATGTTCATTAAGTAGGTGAAAATGGAAATTCTTTTGACGTTTACCTTTTTATGAATAACAGAAGCTCTACTGTATTTGGACAATGATTCATTCAATTTCTCTTCAAGTTCACGAATTCTCAATTCCAGTTGTGTACGATCTTCAGCCATGGCAGATCTTTGTTGCATTAAGATTACCTAATTGTACATTGAACAAATCAAATAAAAAATACAATTAGAATGTGAAGCTACATAAGTCTGATTGTACATTGAGCACATCAATACAGTTAGAATGTGGAGCTACATAAGTCTGATTGTACATTGAATACATTAATACTGTTAGAATGTGGAGCTACATAAGTCAGATTGTACATTGAACAAATCAAATAAAAAATACAATTAGAATGTGAAGCTACATAAGTCAGATTGTACATTGAACACATCAATACAGTTAGAATGTGAAGCTACATAAGTCAGATTGTACATTGAACACATCAATACAGTTAGAATGTGGAGCTACATAAGTCAGATTGTACATTGAATACATTAATACTGTTAGAATGTGGAGCTATTACCCGACTAAAGAGACCATGTTAGATCAAACTAATACTCTCCCTTAGTTTTAATGAAGCACTGAATACCTCATGATTATTTTGAAGTTTCTCTAACTGGGCTTGTGTCATTTTTAACTCTCCTCTTAACAGCTCAGCAGTATTTTTTAAGCGCATGTTGGAATCTGCTAGCTCATTCTCAGATGAATTGAAGCTACTGATTTCACTTTCTAGCTTATGAATTCGAGACTTTAACATGGAATTTTCAGAACGCTCTCTATCTAGCTGATCCTGGAAGCTTTCCATGTGATTTAGACGAAGTCTAGGATTAAATAGGAAAAAATTTTTTTTAACTAATGCATTGAATAAATATTATCACCGAGCATAAAAGATGAAAATCCTAAATTATTTCTAAAATACAGTGGTATCTCCATGAACTAACCGTATTTACAATTCTCTTAGTTCAGAATCTCTGGTCCCTGAAAGATTTTTGTTTTTACTGTATATATCACACTCACTTTACATTGCCCCTCCCCTTCATACCCACTGTATTACAACATACTTAACACTCAGAAGTTCTCTTTCAGCCTGATCTTTAGCAGCATAAGCCTGGGTGACACGTTCTTCAGCTTTTTGTTGGTCAGCATGCCTGCGAGTATTATCATCAATTCGGCGCCGCTCAAGTTCTTGGAGCTTTGTCTCTAATTCAAATCTATAATCAATGAGAAAAATATGCAGCTGCATAACTAACTGGCTAAAACATAAGAACTATTTGTAATGACTGATTCAGATTAAGAATTTTTACTTTTCATTTTCTATTTTAGTCATTTTGGAAAATTCCTCTTCTCTTGCTGCTTGAATTCTTAAAACAGATTCTCTTTCCTTTTCTTCTAAATTTCGTTGTAGCTGAAGGATTTTTGACTCAGCAATGTCTACTTGTTGTTTCAAATCTATTTTAATAAACACAGGTCAGTTCATTGATTAAATTAAATGGACATTTACTTAGAGATAAACTTTTAAAAAACATTGTTAAAAAATATAAAAATGACTCAGTATGCATGCTCTCATGATGTTAAACAATTAGAAATGAAAAAACAGCAACATATGAAGTAAATCAAGAAATGTTCAACTCTTCACCTTCAACTTCATTTCTTAATCTATCTCTCTCTTTTTCCAACTCTCCTCTTTGTTTTAACATTTCAATTTTCAAATCAGATAAATCCACTTTGGACCTATGGATGACTTCTTCTGCATGACTTTTTAACACAGTATTTTGTTTCTCCACTTCATGTAGTTCACCCCTGAGTTTATTATGCTCTGTTAATGCTGCCATAAGCTCACGTTGCACTGATTCAACTTGTCTCTTCAAAGACTCTCTTTCAGCCTTTTAAATTTAGAAAACAGAATATAGGATATACATATAACAAAACAATTAAAATAAAAAAATAAAGATTTTAAATTCTATACACCTAAATTAATGTTTCACTATATAACAAAGTGTAGAGATTTATTATAAAATTTAAAAAAAATTACATACTTTGCTAAATAAAAATACACAGGGTTGAGAAAAGAAAATTATTGTATGATGTGTGCCAGTATACCTCTAAAGATCTTATTGTGGACAGCTGTTCTGAAATCTGTTTGGCATGTGTTCTTGATATGTTGTCAGTCTCTAGGCTAAACTTCTCTTTCTGGGCTCTTACTTCTTCCAGCTCAACCAATAACTCTTTTACCTACAGAAAAACTCAAATTATAAAATTGCCTCAAAGATTTGTAAGGTTAAAATTAACCTTTAAAAAATAGATTGTTAAAAAATTGCAAAAACATTGTGCTTCTACTATGTTTGTTTTAGTGGGTAGATAAGAATCAAACTTATACCCATCATAACATATCACCACCATGACAATAAGAATAACTAATGAGGTTGGAACAGTCTTTCTGGCCAGAATAGTGGTAATAAAATCTCTCCCCTGATCACCACCGGAGACTTCAAGTGTTTTAATTTTTACATTAATAGCACAACTAAAATGTATTTTAGAAAAGTATTTAATTATGCATCTAGGTTTTGTAGGATAGCATCATTAAGGTAAATGTGTGTTTTTATAAATCAGTAATCAATATAATCTTAATGTCTTCATATAAGACCTGGACTGAGATGGTAAATGTATTTATGGGTTATTGTGAGACCAATGCAATGTGAAAAAACTACATACAGTTTGCCAGTAGAGAAAGAAGAAGGAATCAGGAAATTATAAACAGACATAAGATAGTAAAACAAAATCTTTTATTCACATGTAAATGTAACTGAGCATTATCTCTTTGTAATACTCTGACTTTCTGAATATCTTGACTTGCTTCTGCCTGAACTTTGGTGATGGTTGTATCCCGATCTTGTCGCAGATTTGTAAGCTAAAAGATAAAAAAGCAATAATTAAACTATTCTAATAGTTAATCGGTTCATTATAAAATTATTTAATGTTCCTGTAAGGATGAGATGTTTCTCTATTGATCCTGTAAACCACTAATGAGATAATTTTGCAGTCAGCACAGAACACATAGCTATGTAGCTTAACTCGCTAGGATTTCAACACACAACCTACAGATTGAGCTCACAGCCAAAGTCCCACAGTCCTAAAAATCTGGACTGCTAGTTTTAAATATAGTATGTATTCAATTTCCTAAATTGTTAATTTGAAAAAAAAAAAGAAATGACAAAAGTAAATCTGTTAATATATACATAGTGAATGTATCTCAAACAGCCACTAACCTCTATATCATGTTGCTTTACTAAGTCTTGCATCTGCTGGACATGCTCTGCATGGTCATGCTCATACTCAGCCTTTAAGAATGATAACTCATACCGAAGTTTACTCAGGGCAGATCTATACTCTTCCACCTCATCTTCTAATTTTTTAGATTTCTGAATGTAAATTTTGTCTAAATCTTCTTGTATCTGTGATTTGATTAGCTCAATTCGATGTGGGGTTATAACCTGTAACAATATATGAAAATCTTAAATCTGAAAAAAGAATCAAGTGCATAATAAAAAGTGTTGAAGTGTGGATGAGCTGGATGTAAATATTTTAATTCTTTTACTCTACAGTCTATACAGTCAAACTTCAATAGAAAATAAGTAAAAACAATACATGGATACATTTTGAAAATTATCGAAAGAACGTTTGCTAACTCTGAAAAAAAAAACAGATTTGGTAACTAAGTAATATTAACAGAATCTCAGCATGATGATTTTATAAATAAACAAATAATATTTTTACAATTTTAAGAAAAAAATCATTATTAGCCAACAGACTGGTCACACACAACATGACTAAAAAGTCCAGCACCAAGAAAACAAAAACACAAATCTCACAACAAAAGAGCACTTTAAATGATATGCTTAAGTAGTTTAACTAGTAACAGCCAAAAATGTCTAGAAAATCGACAGAGTAATTTTAAGTACAATAGACGTGAACACAAAGTTTAATTTACCTTTGTTTTAATTTCTTCTATTTCTGCTACTTTTTCAGCCAACTCTCTGTTACAGTGTTCATACATAGTTACATATTTTTCTTTTACTATACGGGACTCTTCAAGTATAACTTTATTCTCTGCTTCTAATTCTAATAACTTTTCCTGTAGACTTAAGTATGCAATAAAAAATATTCTATAAATAAACAATAGAATTTTTTAATTTTAAATATTAAGTCAATGGCAGTTAAAAACCATTACATCCCAATTTTCAAATAATTGCCAACATTTTTTTCCCTCTGCCATTAAAGAAATTATCGGCTTTCAAGATGGTTAGGAAGAGCTCACTACATCGAAGGATTCCACTCTTGACATGAATGGGGTAATCAAATTACAAGAGTCTGCCAACCTCAAGTTTAAAATTTGCCCCTAACACGTTTTATTGTAAAAGGGACTTTTAGGACATTCTCATGGGCAGGTCTCTCCACTTTTCTCTTTGTCATGTGATTTCAAGTAAAGTCACCACATTTTAAACAGTGTATTCTTAAATATGGAAAATTTATTGCTTGAAAATATTTCTGTTATCTGTGTGATAATTTATGAAAACGTTACAGACACCTACCGAGTATGCTCAACTTTAAGTTGTTGATAATTAATCTTATGTTTCTCAGCACGAGCTTTCTCATCAGCTAGAAGTTTCTGAAGTTCTGTCTCTACCATCAACTGAGGTAACTGGTTGGTCAGGTTACCACTCAGTAATCTGTTCCCACCAACAATGTTGGAGGTATGGAAACTTGTGCTGGTCATTCTATGGTAATTATCTGTTGTCTCCTATTATAGATACATTATTCTACAATGAATACAATTATAGACCATGAAAAAAATAACTTATCATTAAACATATTATTTTTGGCAAAGTTTATCAGCTGCTAAAGTGATCATCAAGTCTTGGTGCAACCATAATTTCATTTGAGGACAAAAAACAAACAACTGAGATGAGGCTTCTAGATCATTGAAAGTGCTGTAAAATTGTTTGAGTATGATGTATTGAAAGAATTTTGACTTATTTTTTATTTCTTTTGTGCTTATTGAGTGTTTTGGTTCTGGTGTTGTGCTATTTAGTATTTTCAGGATCAACTGTTTTTAAAATATATTATTTATAACTTTTAAAACATTAATGACTTTCACAAAATTTTGTTTTAAGATTGGTCAAACTTTGACAAAAATTCAGTCATGATGCTTGATCTTCAAAAATTACTGCTTGTTACATTACAGTCAACCTTCAATTTAATGGGGGGGGGGATCTTAAATTAGCAGAACAATTTAAATAATTTAATAGAGTATTCATTCAATCATTCTTCTAAGAGAATGACTACTTTATTAATATTGTCAAGATGACTGATTAGAAAAATTAATGTTTATTTCGAAGCTATTTATATACCTCATTCAATATAATTTACGATAATAGTATTAAGTGATCATGAGTGAACTAGATCTAACATTGATTTTCATTCTTACTTAGAATGTACAACCATTTTGTTTGATTTTTAACATATAACTGAAAATAACCCATTCAATTTCATATTGTTTTGAATGCATAATTTTATGTAAAGAAATATTTTAAATGTATATTTTTTTAAAGATTTTAACAACCAGACATGTTGAAACATGTTTATCATTAGATTTATGACAGCGAAACTTAGTTCACAGTAAAAAAAAAAATTAACAATAATTTTTAATAATGTTTAAAGCCTTAACTTTTTTAAATAGTAAAGAACCTAAATATGGCACTTTTTAACGTACCATTAGTTAGATAAATGCATTATTTAGAAATGTTTATGTTCATCTAAACTGTCTATGAATCTATTTCAAATACATAATTCCGGAAGTTTACATCTGTAGTCGTGATCAACAGAAGTCTTCTTTATTGGTCGATGCGCGAAAATTTTGCGATGCGCATTTACATGCAACTTCCCTGTTAGCAGTCGATATCGGTCCGCTATCGAGAATCAAGTGGCATGCCGACAGCGGCATGCCGCTGATGCGCCGACAGCGCACCGATGTCGAATAACCAGCGGCATGCCGCTGTCGGCTTTCTACAGCGGTCTGATGTTGGCGCGCCAGCGGCATGCCGATGTGCAAAAGTCTGTCGGTCCTGTATTATAGTGGCAGCCTATACAGCAGACCGACAAGTTTGCGACCGCTATATAGCGGATCAGTTTTAATGATCTCGAATTTGATCGAAAAATAACTTAATTAAGGGCATTTTTGATCAAAATTCTTGATAATGAAATAGCTTTTCATGTATATATAAAACTATTTCACGTGGCATTTGCAATGAATTAATTTGGAGAAGAACCGTCAGCTTAAAATGTTAATTAATATTAATATTTTGTTCAATATTAATTTGTATAATCGTATATGGTAAAGTATATATCTATGTGGTAAAGTAACAAAAATAACAAGAGTTCACAAAGGGCGAGCACTCTGTTCTATTTATTTCTATGCAGTATTCGCGCAAGTTCAGCATTCATTTTCCTTTTCAGCCTTATTGGTTTCAAAAATACTGGGAGAAATTTTAAGTAACAAGTCGTCAGCTCGAAGGTAAATAACATTTTCTTTACTCATTATTCTGTTTGAAATGTTCCTATTGACTTTACTAACAAGCGTGATGCTTATTTAGGATAAATAAAGTTTATTAATGATGTAAAGTTTATTTTATATTATAATTTATATTATACTCAGTAGTCAGTGCTTTTTTTGTGAGGCACTGGCTCCACGTACGTCATATGACGTACGATGTATTTTTTTTACCTCGTACGTCAACAGAATGAACTCTTATGATGTAAAGTTATAAATGCAGTTTATATTATGATATTATTACTTACACAATGATGGTGCTCAAAATCGGCGATCGTTTTAACACATTTAAAGAGTAAACAGAACGAATGAGAACTCTTATTTACTGCAGACGTTGATGATGTCATTTACTGTTAAAAATCGGAGATATTTTTTTTTCGGGGACCATAAATAGATATTGCTCCACACCCTAATCCTATCCCTAACCCTAATCCTATCCCTAACCCTAATCCTGGAAAAAAAAAATTATGATTTTTTAAAAAAATAACCATCAATAGATATTGCTCCACACCCTAACCCTATCCCTAACCCCCTATCCCTAACCCTGATCCTGAAAAATAAAATCTGAACAATAAAATGTCTCTATTAGGAATCGAACCCGCACATAGCTAGCCAAACTGGGTCTCAGCCAAGCGAACAACCTACATCACTAGCGCGCCACACAAACTAACCTCTCATTTTAATGTATAATTAGAAAAAATTGCGAAAAGAATATAACTTCAAATCATAAGAGTTCATTCTGTTGACGTACGAGGTAAAAAAAAATACATTGTACGTCATATGACGTACGTGGAGCTAGTGCGTTTTTGTGACGGTACACACAGGTAAGGCGTAAAGCACCTTTTTTAATGTGGGGGGGGGTATTACTTTTTTTGTATTTGAACGTTTATTATTAATTTATTATATTATTAATTTGTTAAAATTGAATTATTTTAAAATCATGCGCAATAAGAACTAAACTGACGCTGGGTTTTAGCTAAAATTTAGGCAATCCACCACTGAGTACCAGCATCTATTTTTTTTTACAAAAAAAAAAGCACAATTATGGAATATTCTGTCATGCAATTTAAAAAAGATATAAACTTATAATGGTGTTAACTACATTTTTTTTAAAACCTGAAGGTCTATATGAATGTAATTCTATTATTATGCAGTATATTTATATAAATATTTTGTCTTATCCTCAACTTTAGGGAACAAACATATATGACTATGGCATTAGTGATGATGGACCTCTCAACACTTCCAGCTAGGGCACCAGGCCTTCATCTTTTTGATGATGAATGACAAGAAACAAGACAATGGTATCTTGAATTTCTTATGCCAGGTAACAATCATTTATAAATAAAATAGCCTACTAATAATATCAAATTCATTGGTGTATATGTATTCTATACTAAGGAAGAAGTGTTACTTTTTACTAATTTGTTAAGTTTTATATCAACAGAATTTTGATAAATTCATGTATGGAATTAGAAATTGTGTATTACAAACTGTATAATACTTTTACATTTATGAAAAAAAATTTCACTAAAAATTTACATTGTTTTTACTTTTCTGCAGGAGCTTTTATCAAGTTGTGTTCTTCTGGAGTTATGATACAAATGGGAACTATACAAACAGCAATGCAAAACAGGAAAAAGACCTGAAAAGTTCCCTGTAGGAGTGCTGGACTAAGTGACACCCAATGAGCTTTACATACTCTTTGTTTTGTGCATGAGTATTATACAAACACCAATTTAACATTCATATTTCTACACCGATGTGCTATTCCATGGACTTTGGACGTGATCATTCATATCTAAGCTCAGATTCAAACTAATTCATGGATTTTAAAAATATAAAATATCAAGCCAAGGTAAAATATTCATTAATTTTTTAGAAGAAAGTGTACTGCCTGCCTTATGAAAATCTTACTATAGATGAAATAATCTACATTGGTAAATATAGTTTTAGACAATATATTATAGATAAGCCAACTAAATGGGGTATGAAAATTTGGGTTTTAGCTGATACATGTTGAAGAAATGAGCACGATGTTAAAATGTCTTTCACTTAATTTCAGGAAAAAAATCTTTTTTTTTTTTTTTCGATAAAGAAATGTTCATGCATGTTTTACCGAAAATGATTTTAAAATATATTTGTGGATAAATATTTATAAATCCTTAGTATATTGTGTATTTTTAATGTAGATTTAATATAATCATAAGAATTACAGGGATTGTTATAAAAAAAATATTTCTACCTGTTTTTTTTAACTCTGAATAAAATTAACACCATCTTTTTTTCTACATTTTACATTCTACAAAATCATTATAAAAAAGTTGTCTAAAGTAATCTAACAGATGTTAAAACATTCTGCATTTCTGCTCTCACTAATATATAAATATGTGGCATTTTATTCAATTTAAAATTAATTTTTTTGTTTTGGTTATCTGATAATTTTGGCTCATAAAATTAGTGTGTGTGTGTGTTTTATATAAAATGTCATAACTATTTAATTTATTGATAGATTTCATTGAATTTTGTGTTGTAATATGTAGTTTTGACTGAGTTTTAATATAAGAATAAAATTTCCTTCTTGGTGTTTGATGTTTGTAAATTGTAAACAAAATTTTTTTTCTTTATGAGATATGTCAACAAAATTGGCACTGTTTTAATGTTTGTGCATTTCTGAATGAGTTGATGCATGATAAGGGGTATTTAAAAAAGTTTTAAATGAACAAAAACTTCATTGAACAGAGCAACCTAATGATAATAAAAAAAAGGCAGAAAAACATAGACCACGGGAGAGTTAAGATAACTCAAAAAACAGGTTCTTTGTTTAAAAAAATAAATTAGAGAAAAGCTGTACCTAATTGAACTTGATTTCTATCACTAACTGACAGAGAAATGGGTAACATATATTTAGAATTTATAATGAAAAAAAAAATTATTTACTGTGGCCCTACCCGATGATAGCCTATCTTTCAATGGTTTTCCCTAGCGACATCACCAGACTTATTTCATTCATACTTTCATTTAAATCATCTGATTAACTATTTTACATAAGAATGCAAACTAAAATACATTTTAAATCTATATCAATATCACTTTTTATATCCATTTAAAAATGTATCTTCATGATATTTATCTATATATACGTGGAATTTCATCCATTTATCCAAAACTTAACAAAATCCACTAAATTAAAAAATTCGCAGAAAAATAAATTATAAAAATAGTTCGTTTTCCTCTATTTAAGGAATTTAAACCTTTATAGCTTAATATAGTTTATAGAAAACACGGAATCAAAAGTAGCGGAACAAGTAAAAGAAGCTGTGATCGGCGCCTACAAGATACTATCGGTAGAGACGACGACTACAAGAATATAAACACAGAAAGCATGCGCTGTAATATTATGTTTAAAAAAATATATACATGAATATTCCCAGAAAGCATGCGCTGTAGAACCACTGGATAAAAGCAATAGTACACAGACGTCAGGCCGCCATTACGCCGCTGAGCGGATGCCGACATCGGACCGATAGATTGCCGATGGGAAAAAATCTGTCGGTCCGACAGCGGACCGACAAGTTTGCCTCTATAGGGCCGCTAGCGGTCCTCTCACGTTTTGCGTGACGGGTTAGTTAAGTCTAAATCATGATGTAACATTGATGTATATGGTCTAGATTTATCTATACCTATAAAAGGCAAAGCCCTTATTCAATCTCTAACTAAAAGGCAGAAATATGTATGGGTTTCGCTCTAAAGAAAATTCCAAAATATGTACAACAGGGCTTACAAAATACAAAATTATGCCATAAAATTAGCAAATATAACAAAAAATGACATAAAAATAAATAAAAAATCATCAATATATATATATATATATATATATTTACTTATAAGACGCATTTGCTGTATGTCTGTCTGTCTTTCTGTCTGTTCCCTTATAACTCAAGATCCAGACAACAAATAACGTGAAATTTGGTACACGTACACATAATTACATGGGGAAGGTCATGTGACAGGTTTCGTTTTATCTCGATGGGTAGTTTAATTGTAATTAATTATTTTTATTTTAGTATTTTACTATATTAAAGTAATCTCGACGGCGCCATAAATAAAACTCCTCTGTGATGCCATTTCCCGATGATGCATTTTACATTTTTAAATTTTCCTACTAATAAAGCCGAATAGAACTTGCGCGCTGGTGCTGTATTGTGCCTTTGTGCTGCAAAGAATTGTTGTTGTTTTTTCATGCTCCCTGATTTGTACAGTTTGAGGAAGGTAAAGGAATGAAGAAGGATTTTAGAAGAAGTGTGAAGCCATAATAATAAGTATATATATATATATAGAGAGAGAGAGAGAGAGGAAAGGAGGGAGGGAGGAAGGGAGAGAGAAAGGGAGGGAAGGAGAGAGTGATAAGAGAGAGGGGCAGGGAGGGTGAAGGAGAGAGAGGAGGGAGGAAAGGAGAGGGATGGAGGGAGAGAGGATGGGAGAAAAGAGGGAGTGAGAGATGAAGGGGGGTGTATCTCAAAATGCCAGTGGTCATTGGCGGTGATGTCCCTGGGGTATCTCAAAATGCCAGTGGTCATTGATGGTGATGTCCCTGAGGTATCTCTGAATGCCAGTGTCATCAATGGTCATCAGTTAGCGTTGACGGGTAAAACGTAATTAGTGAGTATAAAATGTACGTCGTTTCTACACATTAGGTAGGTGACATAAATTAGCACCCATATCTTTACCTAATGGTGTGTTAGAAATGTTTCCAGTGTCACGTTTGAACTGCCGACTTACCGGGCAACGCCGGGTACTCTGATAGTTATGCCATAATTATTTAATAAACGAACAATACATAGGTCTGATTTGAAAATGAGTGATTGAACAATGTAAAGAAATGAAATAAAATATTTCATTACTATTACTGTAAGTGTGGAGTTATTTTAAATTTAATAATCGTTTACTCTGTGTTACATATATCTAGCTCACATTGGAAATCGGTTGTATGCTTTTCAATGCTTGACATATGATGCAGCTACATGAACATCTTCAAACTGAACATTTTCTAAAAAAACACACATAAACAGCATTCTATAATACAACAGCGCTACACTAGCATTTGAGTGACATGCTATGTATTCAGTTTAAGTCCAGGGACTAGTATATCAATAGACTTTTACCTATGTCGACTGATTGGCAGACTTTTACCTATGTCGACTGATTGGCAGACTTTTACCTATGTCGACTGATTGGCAGACTTTTACAGCCACAGTCATCCGGCTCGCTACAGCCACAAGTCACTCCGGCTCGCTACAGCCACACAGTCACTCCGGCTCGCTACAGCCACACAGTCACTCCGGCTCGCTACAGCCACAAGTCACTCCGGCTCGCTACAGCCACACAGTCACTCCGGCTCGCTACAGCCACACAGTCACTCCGGCTCGCTACAGCCACACAGTCATCCGGCTCGCTACAGCCACAAGTCACTCCGGCTCTCTACAGCCTCAAGTCACTCCGGCTCGCTACAGCCACTCGCGAAGGGTTATACCCCCCCCCCAACCCCGACCCCCTTTCAATATGACCTCCATACTGCATCATTGGCCAAAAATCCGTATCGTGAGGATATAGAAATATTGTGTAGTGGATCAAGTAATAATTACATATATGTTTATATATACAGGAACACCAAGGATTATTTTTAGTTAAAAAACAAACTTAATTTCTACACAATCAATGGTTTATAAGTACAGACATGCAAGATATATGTAACAACTACGTTCTGATTAGTTATTGGTCAATACCAAAAGTTTTTACCGATTACGATACGATATTCAATTCAAGATATTAACTAGATTATTGTGAACTTTAAACATGTGTAAATTATTAATAATTCAATTTAAAAAGCATGAATATAATCGAATACTAAGTAGTCATAATGATAATAATGAATGTATATAAATGTATATATAGATGTAGATATTACGACCAGTTTACAGCTCTCTAAATAATACAAGTTTTCTCTTGAATTCTTCCTATCTCCCATGAAACTAATCATACAACCAACCCAACCCAAATACTTATCTGAAATAGTAGAAGTCCCCTACTCAACACATTTGTAATAGATGCTATCTCTTTCATACATTACTGCTTACTTCGGCAGTTTGAGATTTGCGCACATTGGCTCAACTGCGCAGACTGGCTGGACAGCACACATTGACCGACTGAATGTGCACATGGCTGGGCAGTGCACATTGGCTGGACTGTGCACCTTGTCTGGACTGCGCACATTAGCCGTAAAATCACACACAGTTTGTTTGTAACGTATAAGCAATTAATTGCCGCGTGTAAAAAAAAATACTGAATCGTTCTCTTCCATTTGTCTCTCCTCTCCTTCACTCTTTCATTCCCTTCATACTCCCCCTCCCCTCTATCCACCGGGTGTATAGCAATTCATCTTTTGCCCAGCCAATTACGCTAATTTCCCATCATGCATCACTTTACCTACCCCGCTTTGTTTTGTTTTTTCAAACTGGTTTTGCAGGTGTTGGTGGCTTTCAATGTTCTTGTTGGTGGCTTTCAATGTCCTTGTTGGTGGCTTTCAATGTCCTTGTTGGTGGCTTTCAATGTCCTTGTTGGTGGCTTTCAATGTTCTTGTTGGTGGCTTTCAATGTCCTTGGTGGTGGCTTTCAATTTCTGAGTCGCTAAACACTTCTGGTGAAAGTTTACACACATCACTCACTTAACACTTCTGGTGAAAGTACAAATACATCACTCACTTAACACTTCTGGTGAAAGTATAAATACATCACTCACTTAACACTTCTGGTGAAAGTATAAATACATCACTCACTTAACACTTCTGGTGAAAGTATAAATACTATTAAATACATCACTCACTTAACACTTCTGGTGAAAGTAGACACACATTACATTAAATACTTTGTTTACTACTTTTTAAATAATTTTACTTATAATTGAAAAAAATAAACAACGAAAAAATTCATTAATCAGAAGTGAATGATCTATTGACTATAAACATTTGATTTTTTTTTTCTTTTACAGAAACGTTACTGATTTCTCGAATGTCTAGACAAAAAAAGTACAAAAACTATCTGTAAGGCAATGTGATTGTAAGGCAATGCAAAATATAGAACAGCATGTAGGCCAGTGCAACCTCTAAGGCAGTCCAACCTTTTAAGGCAAGGCAACCACTGTAAGACAGTGAAACTGGTAATTATTTATATTTTTTTAAATACAATCTTGTACTTGAAATTGAAAAGACTATTTGGACACTTTGTATAATAAAAAAAAATGTAAGTACGGATGCCGCCGAGTTAGAGATTATACTATTTATACACAAAAAGAGCATAATCTCCACGAAGGTTAAACGTCAGTGGTAATTGGCTCACAATCTCCTCTAACTGGGTCTGTTTCATCACAAATACCCACCAATTGCTAGCCCATTTTATAGAAGATTGCTGTACCTGAATTAGTCTCCTAAAGTAAGGGGCCCTTGGTAGGTACCAGAGTTACAGCCCTTTACTCGTTTTCTCATCACACCCATTGATAGGGTTGCCATATTTTTTCACGGACCAACCGGGACAGTTCTGTCTTTTTTACTTTAGGTTTAGGGATGTCGGTTCCGGGGGGGGGGGGTGAAAACAGTAATGTAAAAAACACTTAAAATACAGAATAGATAATTTTTGTTATTTTATTCATAATGGTACACAAACATGATATTTTTACAAAACAAAACAGTTTTCTTCTTGTTGTACCACTCGTATTTTTCACTTCTGTAAATTTGTATCACTGTGTTACTTACCAAAATATTACTGATCACACAAGAGCAGATAAATCATTCTCTGATCTAATAATTTTGCTCAATTATTTCCAAGAAACTGTGCCCTGAATTTAAACCGGGACAATTTCAACAACCGGGCGGGACACTGGGACAACCCAGTAAATCCGGGGCTGTCCCGGCCAAACCGGGACGTATGGCAAGCCTACCCATTGAGCTCTTTCTTTGTTCCAGATCCCCCCCCCACCCGCCCCCAACCAATGAACAGTGTCATGTCTTTAACTAATTCCTCAGGCTGGTTGGCATATCTAGGTCACATGATAGTTTCTACATTTCTCTTTGTTTTTATTTAATTTATTGCTTCATTATTTTAGTGTTGTGTAATTTAAAATATAAACACGTGATACAAAACACTACGTTACAATAATACAAAGAAATATACAAGTTTAAGAAATTCACCATTGTAATAGTTGTGGAATACATCCACAGGTATGTGTGTGTGTAGATATGTGTGTGTGTAGATATGTCTATGTGTGTGTGTAGATATGTGTGTGTGTGTGTAGATGTGTGTGTGTGTGTAGATATGTCTATGTGTGTGTGTAGATATGTGTGTGTGTGTGTGTAGATATGTGTGTGTGTAGATATGTGTGTGTGTGGATATGTGTGTGTGTGTAGATATGTGTGTGTGTGGATGTGTGTGTGTGTAGATATATATGTGTGTGTAGATATAGATGTGTAGATATATGTGTGTGTAGATATGTGTGTATGTGTAGATATGTGTGTGTAGATATATATGTGTGTGTAGATATATATGTGTAGATATATGTATGTGTAGATATGTGTGTGTAGATATGTGTGTATGTGTAGATATGTGTGTGTAGATATGTGTGTGTAGATATGTGTGTGTAGATATGTGTTTGTAGATATATATGTGTGTGTAGATATAGATGTGTAGATATATGTGTGTGTAGATATGTGTGTATGTGTAGATATGTGTGTGTAGATATATATGTGTGTGTAGATATATATGTGTAGATATATGTATGTGTAGATATGTGTTTGTAGATATGTGTGTATGTGTAGATATGTGTGTGTAGATATATGTGTGTGTGTAGATATGTGTGTGTAGATATATGTTTACTACTTACACTGTATTCCCGGGTCACGTGTGTCCATGTAATAGCGCTTCACCCACTAACATTTTCTCCAAAGTGTTCTAAAATAAATTTACAGAATAATTTTTGCGACCACACTGGGTTGTACTACCCATGGAGATAAAATCAGAACCGTGTACGTTTTTTTTTGGGGGGAGGGGGGCTCCTGGGCTGACACGGAGTCAGGTTTAAAAATAAACATAGACAATAGAACATGGGGGTCTGAACAAACGTATTATATTATGTAGGAGTGTTATATAAATATTATAAATGTCAGAGTGTTTTATAAATATTACATCTGTCAGAGTGTTTTATAAATGTTATATCTGTCAGAGTGTTTTAAATATTACATTTGATCCAATTTTTATCATTAGATTTACCAAACTTCATACTAGCAGAGATCTCCCTAAGTGTCATCCAGCAGAGATCTCCATAAGTGTCATCCAGCAGAGATCTCCCTAAGTGTCATCCAGCAGAGATCTCCCTAAGTGTCATCCAGCAGAGATTTCCCTAAGTGTCATCCTGCAGAGATCTCGCTAAGTGTCATCCAGCAGAGATCTCGCTAAGTATCATCCAGCAGAGATCTCCCTAAGTGTCATCCTGCAGAGATCTCACTAAGTGTCATCCAGCAGAGATCTCCATAAGTGTCATCCAGCAGAGATCTCCCTAAGTGTCATCCAGCAGAGATCTCCCTAAGTGTCATCCTGCAGAGATCTCGCTAAGTGTCATCCAGCAGAGATTTCGCTAAGTGTCATCCAGCAGAGATCTCGCTAAGTGTCATCCAGCAGAGATCTCGCTAAGTATCATCCTGCAGAGATCTCGCTAAGTATCATCCTGCAGAGATCTCGCTAAGTGTCATCCAGCAGAGATCTCGCTAAGTGTCATCCAGCAGAGATCTCGCTAAGTGTCATCCAGCAGAGATCTCCCTATGCGTCATCCAGTTTCTTCACTTCCCCCAAGAACGACTTGAAAAGATCAACTGCATATTTGTAAGTATAATTCGGATCTGATGCACTTTTCTAAAATAATTTGATTCTGTAACCTTTTACTAACATGTTAAACTAAATCCTGTGTACTTTATTTTGCTACATTTTACTAATATGTTAAACTAATCATATGTGTTTTAATTTGTAACATTTTACTAATGTGTAAAACTAACCATTTAAGTACTTTATTTTGCAACATTTTACTAATGTGTTAAAGCAACTTAAAAGCGTTTCACTGTGTGTGTCTGTGCATTCCTGTCATTTGATTTCCATCTTTTTTGTTCTTACTTGGATAGCATCCATCAAGAGAATGGCTACAATAACGAGAATCATCCCATCTGACCAAAGTGACCGGAACCATCATCAAACAGTTTCATACATCTGATCAATGTGATCTGCACCATCATCAAACAGAAACTGCCGCAGTCTTTCCTGAGTCTTTCCTACCCCATCATTGTCAAGCAAGAGGAAATGTTAAGGTCGATTTGACTTCATACTTTTCCGTAATGACAGGAAGTGCCTTCGTTTGAACCGTAAGTAATCCACAATACATTATATTCCAATATTTCTTTGGACGTTTGAACTTAGTTTAAGTTATAGAACCAATATTAATTGTAAAACATGTTATCCCAGTATTGACCTAGGAGGCTAACAAAAATCATTTCTTATTAAGAGAAAAAAATCAAATCAGGAAACTTTTGTAACACTGATATAAAATGATTGTTTCCAAAAAGTAATGAAATTATCTGAAACATTTTTACCCTTACCATTGAAGCATCTACATAAATATTTTCATTCTGTCTTCTGTAGATCGAAAAAAAGAATTCTGTTTCCTGTTTAAATATTAGTGGCCTCTTGTCTGCGTCTATATTTGATAAATGCTTGTTTTCTTAATTTCTCATAGCATAAATAGAAAAATTAATTACATTAAAATATTCACGTTACCGCAAGTTTAGGTAAGACATCATAAAATTATCGAAATATTTTTTTGTTCTAAGACTAATTTTCAACAATGAAAAAGTTTTGCCCCCCCCCCCCCCCCCGGTCAAAGTTGTCTAGATCCGCCCCTGTTCACGATGATGTCAAATGTTTAACTGTGGTGTAATGTTTTGCTGGGTTCAGCTAGTGTTGAATATTGACAAACATTAGATTTAGAAAATGACAAGGTTGACAACACCAGCCTCCTTTACAATATTCTTTGGTTCTCAGTTGGCAGCAAGGGGTATTATATGGTCCTAGGCATTATTTTACCATTCTTAACTGTTTATTTCTGTAACGTGATGTAATAATTGAACGACACCTTATCTAGACAAACATGTTTTACAAAACTTTATCTAATTATTGAATTTCAGTGTCAACTATTTGACATCTTTAAGTTTGAAAACAATATTTAAAAATGTCATAAAAAAATTATGATTCAATAGTTGTCAATGAAAATGACGAAACCGGATACGGTCATCTGTCTATCAATTTGTCTTGCTCATAGATATATAAGACTAGATCGCTTATGGGCTATGCATAGACATATATTGTGCGGACCATAACTTTAAAAAGAGAAGAGTACAATTCTGTATAACCTGATGACGTAGTACGCATAGAAACCTTAAGTAACCAAAATAAATAGCAGAAGACATGTTGCATTGTTTTCCTTGACAAATTTTCAAAAACTTTTTTTTTCAATTAACTTTGAATAAAATGCCTTCGTGTTGTGTACCCAGCTGTTTGATTATATTATTACTAACCGTCAAATATATTTTTTTCGGACACATCAGTAGATTTTAAAAGCGCCAACCTTTAGCATGAATGGGGATTTTTTTTAATTAAAAGGAAGGAAATCTTTTTCGGTAAAAAATAAAGAACTGTACAGAATTGTACTCTTCTCTTTTTAAAGTATGGGTCTCGAATACAACACTTTTTCGGTCTCTATTAAATAAGCATAAGCGATCTAGTCTTATATATCTATGGTCTTGCTTATCTACCCTATTGACCTATATTTAACTCTACCTAAGGGAGAGAACTCCTTCAATTACATGTAGTACATAATTCATAAACAAGAAAGCGAAGAAAAAATACGTGATATAATAACTGTCCTAGATACAGTAAGTCGTGTCTCTGAGTGTAGAGATGATATTTGTTATATTTCTCTCGATCTCTCTATATGTCCATCTATATGTCCATCTATCAACTTCAGTGACAAATCCCATTCCTGTCCATCTATTTCTCACCAACTGTTTAAAAAGAAATCAGTGTGCCAATTATCTCATTACTTACTTTCTTTATCTATCTATTTATTTAATCTAATTATCTATCTATTTAATCTAATTATCTATCTATTTAATCTAATTATCTATTTATTTAATCTAATTATCTATCTAATTATCTATTTATTTAATCTAATTATCGATAGGTCTCTCTGTCTATATCTATCTCCCTTTCTATCTTATATCTACAAGTAGTCGTCACTATTAATTAATCCACGTTTCCTTTTCATCAATTTAACATTAATATATGACTCTAAAAAATTCCTTATGTTTCAGTGCAAATTCTATCTATTTATCGTATCTTATCAATATCTTCCCTATTAAATCTATATGGAACTATACCTTAGGGAATGAACTCGTATTTAAATGAGTATATATTGCATAAACAAAATGGAGAAACAATATACATTTTGTGAATAAGAGGGTTTCTTGATTTGTAAATGTTAAAATCATGAAATAAATGAGTATTTCATGGATACAGTAAGTCGGGTATCTTATTGGAGAGATGATGATGATGATAATAAATGAGATGATGAAGATAGATGAAATATTTGCAGACATGTGTGTTTTCAAAATGATATGACAGACAATACGAGGACAATTATAAAATATCAAAGATGAGTGAAATGGGAGACAACCAGAAACAAACTTTGTATACACTCGCTTTGAATGCGTTCGTTTGTTTTACTTACTAATATCTTAAAGAAGTTCCCAGCTTTAATAAATCTATATCTCAATAATGTTAGCTTTGTCATCTCTATATGATTATATCGCTATCTCTAAATGTTTCTGTATATCTTTGTGCCTTTTGAAAATCTTTTTTTATAAGGTAATGTACTCAAATTAAAATGAATACATCGCTCCTGTATGCAGAAAGCATTAATATAATTGAATATAACATATTTGTGAGTTGAAATATATTTACTTACACACAATATTAAATGACCTTTCGTTCTATCAGTATCTCTATACTTATAAGACGCATTTGTTGTCTGTCTGTTCCCTTATAACTCAAGATCCAGAAAACCAAATAACGTGAAATTTGTTACACATACACATAATTACATGGGAAAGGTTATAGGACATGTTTCGTTTCATCTCGATGGGTAGTTTAATTGTAATTAATTATTTTAGTATTTTACTATATAATTCCTCTGTGACGTCATTTCCCTATGATACATTTTTAAAAGAGGGGTAACTCCCGGAAACTCCAATTGTAAACATGATGAAATCAATAGTCATATCCATTTACCTAGCGTTTTATGTATTCGGAAGATTAAAATTAAGGGTGCACTTTAATAAACCGAAATACGTTAATTAAAATGTTTCTGTGACATTATTAACATTATTAATACAATCTCAATGCGTAGTTTAATTGTAATTAATTATTTTAGTATTTTACTATATTAAAGTATTCACGGTATGGGATCGCCTTAACTATAAATAAAAATCGCGCACCAAGTGAATGTGTAATTGAACGGACGGAGAAGAAAGGGCTAGGGACGGGAAAAAAAATATTGTTTTTTTTTTCATGCTGCAAGTACCCAGCTTTGCCCGGGATTAAAATAAGGTTTTCTGTTTATTTAAGAAGCGTAATTTGACGTTTAATTGTACAGAGAGAGGGAGGGGGGGAGAGAGATAAAGAGAGAGGGGGCAGGGAGGGAGAGGGAAGGAGGGGCAGAGAGGGGTAGAGAAGGAGGGAGGGAGGGAGAGAGGTGGTAGGGATAGAGATTAAGGGGGACGGAGGGAGAGGGAGGGTTGGGAGAGAGAAAGGGAGGGAAGGAAAGAGAAAGGAAGGGAGGGAGATAGAGGGGAGGGAGTGAAAGGGGAGGGAAGGGAGAGGGAGAGAGAGGATGGGAGGGAGTGAGAGATAAAGAGATAGAGGGGGCAGGGAGGGAGAGAGGGGGAGGAGGAAGGGAGGGAAGGTGGGAGAGAGGGGGGACGGGGGTGAGAGAAGGAGGGAGGGATATAGGAAGAAAGAGGGAGATGGGAGAGAGAAAGGGAGAGAAGGGGTAGAGGGAGAGAGAGGGGGAGGGAGGGAGGGAGAGAGGGGGTAGGGAGAAAACAAAAGGTAAACAGAAAACCTTATTTTAAACCCGGGCAAAGCCGGGTACTTGCAACTAGTTCCTTTATATCTCATTACCAAATGTTTCTTTCTCTCTCTCTCTCTCTCTCTCTCTCTCTCTCTCTTTCTCTCTCTCTTTCTCTCTTTCTCTCTTTTTTCTGTTTTCTCACCTTTTTTGTTTCCAGTAGTTTCTATGGAAAGTTGTTTGTAATAGTGTTGCAATGTATTACTGAAGTGGGTTATTACTGAAATGAGTCATTACTGAAGTGAGTTATTACTGAATTAAGTTATTACTGAATTAAGTTATTACTGAATTAAGTTATTACTGAAGTGAGTTGTTACTGAAATGAGTCATTACTGAATTGAGTTATTACTGTAGTGAGTTATTGCTGAATTAAGTTATTACTGTAGTGAGTTATTACTGAATTAAGTTATTACTGAAGTGAGTTATTACTGAAGTGAGTTATTACTGAATTAAGTTATTACTGTAGTGAGTTATTACTGAATTAAGTTATTACTGAAGTAAGTTATTACTGAATTAAGTTATTACTGAATTAAATTATTACTGTATTACTGAATTGAGTTATTACTGAAGTGAGTTATTACTGAATTGAGTTATTACTGAATTGAGTTATTACTGAAGTGAGTTATTACTGAATTAAGTTATTACTGAATTAAATTATTACTGTAGTGAGTTATAACTGAATTGAGTTATTACTGAAGTGAGTTATTACTGAAGTGAGTTATTTTTGTATTTGTACATTTTGTTTAAGTATATGGGTCGGTATTTTTTTTAAATTCTTACAGTTCGCCACTAATGTTAGTTACGCCACTGAAGCTAAATTAACAAAAATACTTGATATTAAATTCAGGATTTATCGACATGAGTTTCCTAGTTTATACTCTTTGAAAGGCCGGGCTTTGTTTTAATTTCATAATTATAAAATGTATTTTGATTTCAAATTCCACTCTTTTTCGTCTCTTGAAAGTAAACAGATTAAGCCAAAAAAAAAATCGCAGAGAACTGTTCAAAATATTGTTTCTCGTCTTCCACATTGTCTTAGTCGTCAATTGCCATGGACACCATACTATTATGTGCTGTGTCTAACTTAAAGCCAGGAGCTTGAGTGGAGCCCTCACATAGGATCGTAATTTTGAAAACTTAATGAGATCACACAGCAGACGACTGAACCGGTTAGCAATTTACTTGTCCAGCGAATACCATACATCGACAAGTCTAAGTTTTCAAAATTATGTCCAAATGAGGTGATGAATAGGGGCAAACAGGGGCGTATATAGCGCCCGGGGTGGACTTTAATAATGTAGCCCCCTTCCCATACAAGAAAATACTTTATTAATGCCGCTTCTTATTCGTTGTACAGAAGGTGCCGCCAGGGGAGTACCGCCCCCTCCGCCCTCCCTATTTTTACGCCAAATTTTGCAAACGTAAACCTTTCCAGGCATTTAACGCTTTGTACATAAAGCTGATATGTTTACAAAGTATTATATACTTTTAAAAAGCTTAAAACGATAGAAATGTATCAAACAATGAAGAGTAGGAAAGATGTCCTTGATTTTGATTTGTAGATCGCATAGTGGAAAAGGTGAGTGATAATATATTTACATAAAATCTAATACATAAAACTTGGTGAGGTAATATTTCATCACAATTTAAAAGACAGTGAATAATTTGTGCACTCATCTTTCATTCTGTCTTTATCTATCTGTCTATCTCTATATCTTAGCACTTATTTCTTTGACTTTCTTGTCTCTCTCTACCTTAGCACTTATTTCTTTGACTTTCTTGTCTACATATAAACGATAGATCGACCGATCAACAATCAATATTCTTAAGAAAATAAAAAAAATATTTATTACAGCAAATAAAACTGAATGTTGAGTAAAACAAAATTCATACAATATGGCATAGATACGATAAGTCAAACCACTGTGAGACATATAGACAACTCTACGAGTTAAACGAGTCAAGAGAGACTGGACAGACATAGACAATTCTAAACGAGTCAAGAGAGACTGGAGACTCATGTGCTTTTCGAGTGCCCCGGGCTGGCGGAACACAGGGTGGACCAGTCCGGACGCTAGCTGGCCATTGGGTTTTATGGCAGTCTCCAGATGTTGAGAGACACAGCAAGTCTGATCTCACGTGCTCTAAGAGACTAGGGTGATAACTATTTTCATTATTTTTCGTAACGAAACTGAAACCCCTTACATTCGAGGAACAATTGTATGTAGATGACAGTAGCAACATTAATTTTTTTTAATTGAAAAAAGTTCCCCCACCTTTTAATTTTTATTTTTCACATATCGCGCAGTTTGACTATCGGTTTCAATTTCACACTGAATTTTTATATGACTTTCTAGACTGCTTTAAGCACATTCCAGTCAGTTGTTTCCATTCGTTTATAAACAAGGCATTTACAGATGGTTGTTAATTTTTTTCTCTTTGTTTTGATCCCAGCTATACCGTGCGAACTCGCTCCAGCTTGGGGCGAGTTCACTATATCTCTATACTTATAAGACGCATTTGTTGTCTGTCTGTCTGCCTGTCTGTTCCCTTATTACTCAAGATCCAGACAAACAAATAACGTGAAATTTGTTACACATACACATAATTACATAGGGAAGGTTATAGGACAGGTTTCGTTTCATCTGGATGGGTAGTTTAATTGTAATTAATTTTTTTTATTTTAGTATTTTACTATATTAAAGTAATCTCGACGGCGCCATAAATAAAATTCCTCTGTGACGTCATTTCCCGATGATCGAATAGAACTTGCGCGCTGGTGCTGTATTGTGCCTTTGTGATGCAAAGAATTGTTGATGTTTTTTCATGCTCCCTGATTTGTACAGTTTGAGGAAGGTAAAGGAATGAAGAAGGATTATAGAAGAAGTGTGAAGCCATAATAATAAGTATGTATGTATATATATATATATATATATATATATATATATATATATATACTTATAAGACGCATTTGTTGTCTGTCTGTCTGTCTGTCTGTTTGTCTGTTCCCATATAACTCAAGATCCAGACAAACAAATAACGTGAAATTTGTTACACATACACATAATTACATGGGGAAGGTTATAGGACAGGTTTCGTTTCATCTCGATGGGTAGTTTAATTGTAATTAATTTTTTTTAATGTTAGTATTTTACTATATTAAAGTAATCTCGACGGCGCCATAAATAAAATTTCTCTGTGACGTCATTTCCCGATGATCGAATAGAACTTGCGCGCTGGTGCTGTATTGTGCCTTTGTGATGCAAAGAATTGTTGATGTTTTTTCATGCTCCCTGATTTGTACAGTTTGAGGAAGGTAAAGGAGGGAGAGAGAGGAAGGGAGAGAGGGGGTAGGGAGAAAACAGAAGGTAAACAGAAAACCTTCTCTTAAACCCGGGCAAAGCCGGGTACTTGCAACTAGTATAAGTAATATAACCTCGACTATCAAAAACTCAACCTCAAGCCAGCTCTTCTCAATCACAACCTACACAAACACATACAACTGTCTCACAACCTACACAAACACATACAACCTACAAAAACACATACTACTGTCTCACAGCCTACACAAACACATACAACTGTCTCACAGCCTACACAAACACATACAACTGTCTCACAGCCTACACAAACACATACAACTGTCTCACAACCCACACAAACACATACAACTGCCTCACAGCCCACACAAACACATACAACTGTCTCAGAATCTTCGAATTCTGAAACCCCTGCTTCTTCACCCGAGTCGCCAACCTATTCTTCCAATCTTCTCTTGAATGCAAACCGAAATAACAAAGAGCATGCACTACAACAGCCGGTTTACTTTAACTGAAAAACAAAATTTCTACACATAAAGGATATGACGTTCTTGCAACCAATGCTGAACAGGGTCATGATGTGCCGGTTCCAAGTCAGGCGGGTGTCTGGAAACGAGTAATCTCTTAAGGACGGAAAATGAAAACCAAAATGGTTCAAAAACTTCAAATCAAAGATTGTCTCCAGTTTGATGTTAAAAGAGTGCAAGCAGTTCTGATGAAAAATATGACAACCGAAATCAAACTCGGTATTTTTAAATGTGAGAGTGGTTCTACCGCGGACATTCACAAGGAACTACATCAGTTAATTGATGAATACGATGCTTGGGAAAATATTTGCATGATAATCTGCGACACGACCGCAGTAAATACTGGTCGTTTGTACTGGATTGTAAAGCTCAAAAAGGATGATGTCTTGAGTAAGGGCTTTCAGAAGCCACAATATATTGACTGTCAGCACTACGTACTCGACCTCCTTCTGAAACATTTCATGAATTTTCTATTTCAGGAGCCAACGAGCAAACCAGAACTCAACTATTCCTTCATTGACAAATTAACAAAAAACTATGTCACTCTCGTTGCGACAGATGATGTTATCACAGGCGAGAATCCTGGATGGCAAGATGATTTCAAGTTCTTATATGAATTATGCCAGGCATATCGTCATTACAAACTCACTTCACGTTGGTCTCGCATCAGCAGGAAGAAACTACCAAATATACACCGGACAAGATAGAACTCACGTGCAATATTTACTGTTATAGCATTATTTCTGATACCAGAGTGGCACAGCATCCTCGCTCCTGCCTGCGACTTTATCTGCTACGAATGGGCAAATGCTTGGTTCCATTCGCAACACTACAATGAAGTGTCCGACAATGAACTGTTTACCTCACTCATCAAGATAAAATGCAAGAAGGCAATTAAGTGATTAAAGCAGGGCTGGGGAGCCGGTGTTGGTGTCGGCGGTGTCGGCAGTTTTTGCCGGTGTCGGTGTCGGCATTTGTACTTTACCCGGTGTCGGTGTCGGCATTTGCACTTTGTCCGGTGTCGGCATTTGTACTTCGTCGGAGTCGGTTCGGTGTCGGCGCAAAAACTTGCCACAAAAAATACTGGAACTTTAATTAAATAATCCAGAACACTGTCAGATAGTTCTTAACCAATCTTTAATTTAAAGTGTTATCAAGTTCTTCTTTTATTTTTAAATAAACACTTGGTAAATCTGTTTATCAACAAATGTATTATTTTCCAAAGCGAGATTCTCTACATTACAACAACTTGTCAACATTAACAGAATTGTGACTGACAGCAGATAGGAAGGCTACTGGCTATTTTCACTCTGTTATTCACTCAATCATTGTAAATCATAAGAAATGTTTAGTTTGCATCTCTCTATCTATGTCCATGTTAGAGAAAAATTACACACACACCTATTCAAGTCTTTTAGAACCTCAAAGAATGATCTGCTTAATTTCTCTCAGCCAGAATGAAACATTCCCAATCTAAGTCGCAATGGCACTACATAAAAGCCCAGCCCGTAGCTGGAGCTATTGAGGCGCCATGTGCGAGTTTTTTTTGGTGCCCCAGCCCCCCTCCCCACCGTTGTAAAAATTGTACAACCTATTACAATACATTACATTTTTCACTACATACTTCAGGTATAATTCGGGTGTAAAATAACGATTCCTTCCTCTATTAACTGTTAAGTATGTACTGTCTTCATACGTCTCTCTCTTTCTTCTCTAAAAATAGGTCTGGAACAACCATTTTTTATCGTTGTCTGTAGCCCTTGCCGTGATTTTATTTCAGCATTCTGCATTCTCTGAATGGCCACTTATAAACTTCAAAGCATCATATGTCTCTAGTGTTGTTAGATATGTCTGTACTATGCAGTGACTTGCTGGCAGGCAGTCGTTGATAATAATCTTGACCAATATAATATTTGAGCATAAGCCTACACATAAATGAGAACTTATTAAAAGTAGCGCACTGGCTTCTTCAGGTGTACTATAAAAATAGCATTCCGCATACTGTTGCATATCTTGAAGTAGACAATACACTTTTGTTACTTCAATGTATTCACTGCAGCTACTCTTGATGTCCATATCTAGTGTTTTTCGTGACCTTCAATGTTACATGTACAACTGATAACTTTTTTTCATCAATGGACAAGCTGCTTTTGCAGATCACAGATGTAAATTTATAACTACTGAAGAACCACAATAGGTTTTTAAATTTGATTGAAGGGCTGGACCAAGAGCAGATCACTGGAGTGTTTATAATACTTTATCTGAGGTAAAATAAATGTAAATGTTATCAATGTACAGGAAAAAAGGGGCGTGTGCTGTGGGTCAAAATATATGGGCCAGTAAAGAACAATAACGAGTGGAGAAGTAGAACCAATTCAGAGCTGTACAAAGAACCAAATATAACAGCTGAAATCAAAATGAACAGATTGAGGTGGGTAGGGCACATAGAAAGAATGGAAAACAACAGAGGTCCAAAAGCAATATAAGACAACACCCAATGAGAAAAGGCCTAAAGGCAGACCAAGAAGCAGATGGTTGGGGGAAGTGGAGAAAGACATTAAAGCCATAGGAGTGAGAGAGTAGAGAAAGAAGACCATGGATCGGGGAAAAGTTGAGAATAGTAGTATGGCAGGCTATGGTCCTAAATGGGCTGTAGAGCCAAAGGAAGAAGAACAAATATACAATTAGACGAGTACCTTAATATATACTAGTTGCAAGTACCCGGTTTTGCCCGGGTTTAAAATAAGTTTTTTATTTACCTTTTGTTTTCTCCCTACCCCCTTCTCTCCCTTCCTCCCCTCTCTCTCCCTTTCTCTTTTCCTCCCTCCCTCTCCAACCCTCCCTCTCCCTCCCTCCCCCTTTATCTCCCTCCCTACCACCTCTCTCCCTTTCCCTCCCTCCTTCTCTCCCCCTCCCTTTCCTCTCCTTCCCTCTCCCTCCCTGCCCCCCTCTCTCTTTATCTCTCTCCCCCTCCATCTCTCTGTACAATTAAACGTCAAATTACGCTTCTTAAATAAACAGAAAACCTTATTTTAATCCCGGCCAAAGCCGGGTACTTGCAGCATGAAAAAAAAACAACAAAAATGGTTTTTTTCCGTCCCTAACCCTTTCTTCTCCGTCCGTTCAATTACACATTCACTTGGTGCGCGAATACAGGGAATTCCCTGTGCATTGAATAGTAAAATACTAAAAATATTAATTACAATTAAACTACCCATTGAGATTGTATTAATAATGTTAATAATGTGAAGTGGTTTCATAAAAAAAAATTTTGTTATCACCCTACTGGACACACATAGACAATTCTAATCGAGTTAAACAAGTCTAGTGAGACTGGACACACATAGACAATTCTAATCGAGTTAAACAAGTCTAGTGATACTGGACACACATAGACAACTCTGAGCGAATCTATTTTTTTATTCACTTTGAATATGTTTATTTGTCTTTCTTATCTACATCTAAAAGAAGTTCCCAGCTTCGATCTATCTATCTTTCAATAATGTCAACTTTATGACCCATATATAATACTAGTTGCAAGTACCCGGCTTTCCCCGGGTTTAAAATAAGGTTTTCTGTTTACCTTCTGTTTTCTCCCTACCCCCTCTCTCCCTTCCTCTCTCTCCCTCTCCCTCCCTTTCTCCCTCCTTCTCCATCCCTCTCCCTCCCATTTCTCTCCCTCCCACCCTCCCTCTGCCATCTCCCCTCTCCCCCTCCTTCTGTCCACCCCCCTCCCTCTGTCCCCCTTCCTCCTTCCCTCTCTCCCTCCCTGCCCCTCTCTCTTTATCTCTTCCTCCCATTTCTCCCATCCTCTCTCCCTCTCTCCTTCACACCTCTCTCTCTTCCTCCCTAACCCTCTCTCTCCCTCCCTTCTTCCTCCCTCCCCTCTCCACCTCTCTCCCTCTTCCTCCCTTATTCCCTTTCTCCCTCCCTGCCCCCTCACTCTATCTCTCTCCCTCCCTCTCTCCCACCCTCTCTCTCTCCCCCTCCCTCTCTCTCTCCCTCCCTCCCCTCTCCCTCAAGCTGTACAAATCAGGGAGCATGAAAAAACATCAACAATTCTTTGCAGCACAAAGACACAATACAGCACCAGCGCGCAAGTTCTATTCGATCGATCATTGGGAAATGACGTCACAAAGGAATTTTATTTATGGCGCCGTCGAGATTACTTTAATATAGTAAAATACTAAAATAAAAAAAAATTAATTACAATTAAACTACCCATCCAGATGAAACGAAACCTGTCCTATAACCTTCCCCATGTAATTATGTGTATGTGTAACAAATTTCACGTTTTTTGGTTGTCTGGATCTTGAGTTATAAGGGAACAGACAGACAGACAGACAACAAATGCGTCTTATAAGTATAGAGATATTTCATATGGTTGTCTATCTATATATAATACTAGTTGCAAGTACCCGGCTTTGCCCGGGATTAAAATAAGGTTTTCTGTTTACCTTTTGTTTTCTCCCTCCACCTCTCTCCCTCCCTCCCCCTCCCTCCTTACCCATCTCTCCCTTTCTCTTTCCCTCCCTCCCTTTCTCCCTCCTTCCCTCTCCTTCCCTCTCTAACTCTCCCATCTCCCTCTCTCTCCCTATCTCCCTCCCTTCTTCTCTCACCCCCGTCCCCCCTCTCTCCACCTTCCTCCCTTCCTCCTCCCCCCTCTCTCCCTCCCTGCCCCCTCTCTCTCTTTATCTCTCACTCCCTCCCATTTCTCCCATCCTCTCTCCCTCCCTCCCTCTCCCGTCTCTTTCTCTCCCCCTCTTCCTCTCTCTCCCTCCTCCCCCCTCTCTCCCTTTCCCTCCCTCCCTTTCTCCCTCCCTCTCCCACCCTCTCTCCCATCTCTCTCCCCATTCATCCCTCCCTCATTCCCCCTCCAACCCTCGCTTTCCCTCCCTCCCCTCTATCTCCCTTCCTACCCCCTCTCTCCCTCCCTTCTTTTCTCTCTCCCTCTCCCCCAGCTCCATCTCCCATCTCCCTCTCCCCCTCCTTCTCTCCCCCTGTCCACCCTTCTCCCTCCCTCTCTCCCCTCCCTCCCTCCTACCCTTCTTTCCTCTCTCCCCCCTGCCCCCCTCTCTCTCTTATCTCTCTCCTTCCCTGCCCTCCTCACTATTTATCTCTCCCTCCCTCCCCCTCCCACCCTCTCTCTCCCTCCATACCCACTCTCCTCCCTCCCTTCCTTTCTCTCTCCCTCTCCCCCTGTTCCCTCTCCCATCTCCCTCCTGCTCCCTCTCCCTCCTTTTCCCCCCTGTCCATCCCACTCCTTCCTCTCTCCCCCTCCCTCCCTCCTTTCCTCTCTCTCCCTCCCCCTCCCTCTCTCTCTCTCTCTCTCTCTCTCTATATATATATATATATATATATATACTTATTATTATGGTTTCACCCTTCTTCTAAAATCCTTCTTCATTCCTTTACCTTCCTCAAACTGTACACATCAGAGAGCATGAAAAAACATCAACAATTCTTTGAATCACAAAGGCACAATACAGCACCAGCGCGCAAGTTCTATTCGATCATAGGGAAATGACGTCACAGAGGAATTTTATTTATGGCGACGTCGAGATTACTTTAATATAGTAAAATACTAAAATAAAAAAAAATTAATTACAATTAAACTACCCATCGATATGAAACGAAACCTGTCCTATAACCTTCCCCATGTAATTATGTGTATGTGTAACAAATTTCACGTTATTTGTTTGTCTGGATCTTGAGTTATAAGGGAACAGACAGACAGACAGACAGACAGACAACGAATGCGTCTTATAAGTATAGAGATATTTCAATATGGTTGTCTATATATTTGCTTTATTAATATCTACTATATATGATAAGCTTCAACTATATTTATTTACATGAATTTACTCAAAATCAAATGAATACATTAATTTTATAGAAAAAGTATTAATAAAATTATTTTTCAAAACTTTATGCATACTGTATCTCTATGACAACATTTGAATATAAAAGGACATTTTACATCTCCATAGAGCTTGTTTCTGTTCTTTTTTCAATTCTAAGAATTGTATATTTTAAAATGTAAATAACAAAATTATATATGTGGAATTTTGTTATAGTTAAACATTTTGATATTTCAGCTTACTTCTCTCTCTCTCTCTCTCTCTCTTTCTCTCTATCTTTCTATCTCTCCATATGTCCATCTATATGCCCATCTATCCAGTCAGTGAGAAATCCCATTCTTGTCCATCTATTTCTCACCAACTGTCTGAAAAGAAATAATTACTTACTTTATTTATCCATCTATCTATTTAATCTAATTATCGATCAATCTATTTGTCTATATCTATTTATTTAATCTAATTATCAATCAATCTATGTGTCTATATCTATCTATTTAATCTAATTATCGATCCATCTATTTGTCTATATATATCTATTTAATCTAATTATCGATCAATCTATCTGTCTATATCTATCTATTTAATCTAATTATCGATCAATCTATTTGTCTAGATCAATCTCCTTTCTATCTGTCAACAAGTAGTGGTCAGCATTAATCAATCCACGTTTCCTTTTCATCAATTTAACTTTAACATATGACTCTAAACAATTCCTTTTGTTTCAGTGCATATGTCTATATATTTATCGTATCTTATAAATATCTAACCTATTAAATCTATATGGAACTACAACTTAGGGAATTAACTCGTATTTAAATGAGTACATATTTCATAAATAAAATGGAGAAACAAAATACGTTTTGTGAATTAGAGGATTTCTAGATTTGTAAATGTTAAAATCATGAAATAAATGAGTATTTCATGGATACAGTAAGTTGGGTCTCTGATTGGAGAGATGATGATGATGATAATAAATGAGAGGATGCAAATAGAAGAAATATTTGCAACCAGGTATGTTTTCATGATAATATAAGAGACAATACAAGGACAATTATAAAATATCAAAGATGAGTGAAATGGGAGACAACCAGAACCAAGTCAAACTTTGTATACACTCACTTTGAATGCGTTCGTTTGTTTTACTTCGCCATATCTAAAAGAAGTTCCCAGCTTCAATATATCTATATCTCAATAATGTTAGCTTTATTATCTATATATGATATATTGCTATCTCTATATGTCTGTGTATCTCTTTGAATTATCACTAACTACTCACTATGTATAATCTTTAATTATATTTATCAAAAGGAATGCACTCATATTAAAATGAATACATCAATCGTTAAGAAAACGCATAAATAAATTATTTTTCCAATCTTTATGTAATACATTGTATTATTGTATTACATTGTATTACATTGTATTATTGTATTACATTGTATTATTGTATTACATTGTATTACATTGTATTATTGTATTGCATTGTATTATTGTATTACATTGTATTATTTTATTACATGGTATTATTGTAATACATTGTATTTTTGTATTACATGGTATTATTGTATATTACATGGTATTATTTATTACATGGTATTATTGTATTACATGGTGGTTTACAGGGATTAAAAGATGAACATCTCATCCTTACATGGACTAAACAATATTTTATTGTATTACATTGTATTATTGCATTATTGTATCATTGAATTACATTGTCAACATTATCCTGATCAACGAAACAATCTCTCAATGAATCAATGAATTATTTAAGTAATAGCGACAAAAAGCAAAGGCGTCTTTAGACCTAAGCTGTTTATAGTTTGAAAGAGATTATCTGTTGGTGTTGTTGTTTATTTTTGAAATTAGGTTTATCTCAATTCCACCATTTATCTAATACGGTTACGGTCGTGCGATGTACATCACCCGATGGTGGACATGTAGGTCCCCGGTTCAATCCCTGCTGTTATCAGACCCCGGTAGAAAGTTTCCAAGTCAACCTGCTTAAAGGTTAAGGGCAAGCTTGGTTATTGTGGTTTGTCTTCATCCCATGGTGCCTCCATGGTAAGTGCACTTTTGGCTATAATGTCTATAATAGAAGGGATTTAGGAAAATTATCCCACTGGTGGTTTACAGGGATTAAAAGATGAACATCTCATCCTTACATGGACTAAACAATATTTTATTGTAATACATTGTATTTTTGTATTACATGGTATTATTATATTACATGGTATTATTGTATTACATGGTATTATTTATTGCATGGTATTATTGTATTACATGGTGGTTTACAGGGATTAAAAGATGAACATCTCATCCTTACATGGACTAAACAATATTTTAAATATATTATTACAGACTGTAAGGGGCAAATAGCGTTACGATCAGTCCTAGTTTATTTCGTTAATTAACATTTTTTACATCATCATATCTCTCTCTCTCTCTCTCTCTCTCTCTCTCTCTCTCTCTCTCTCTCTCTCTCTCTTCTCTCTCTCTCTCTCTCTCTCTCTCTCTCTTCTGTTTCCTTAACAAAAAGATTATTTCAATATTTTTTACTTTTAGCATGTCAGTGTTTACATAAATATGAAACATTCAAATCTCAATATACCTGTAAATAAATGTAGGTAAACAAATAATTCTTTAATTTCCAATCGCTCTTTTGAATAAACTTTGGCTCATTGGAAATGGCTATGTTATTTTCCGCCTGAAGTCTTTCACTGTTTGATTCAATTGTTAGACATTATTCTGGGGTCACCTTCAGTTAATTCACTGACAGTGTTATGGCCATAGCGTGTATTAGTACAATGAAACATTTTTGTTGTCTCTCATCTTTTTTTGCCTAATGCCATTTATGTTTACGCAGAAATCTATTTAAAGATTTACACATGCGTGAATATGTTGCACTGTTATTCACATTCAGACAGATCAGCTGCTGAAATAATAATTGCATTTACCTTTAAATGCGGTAACTTTACTTGCCCATGTTTGCAAGCTCAAACATTGCTTTAAGTATTAGGAACTAATAGTGCCGAAATATGTTACTACAAATAAAATGAACATAAAGTTCAAAATATGGCTGCTTATTTGTAACAGCAGTGCAATGGGGACACTCTCTGCCCACAGTGAGATTCGGACATTCTCACACTATACCCAGCTACCAGGCTAAACTACATCTGGACAGTTATAATCCTTTATTGTTTTGTTGTACATGGAAAATCTACGAGAACTATCTCGCCCTTCCACATTCTACAAATATTACGAAAGGTCGGAATACATTAGTTTCTGTTATTCCTAGTTTATTTTCATCAGTTTCAGTGTAAAGTGCATGTTCAGCGCATAGTGTAAATACTAGAAGCAAAGTCCAATTAACGTGATTTATAAATGAGTGGTTGAATAATAACGAATTAATCTTTCCATAAATGAGTGGTTGAATAATAACGAATTAATCTTTCCATAAATGAGTGGTTGAATAGTAACGAATTAATCTTTCCATAAATGAGTGGTTGAATAATAACGAATTAATCTTTCTATAAATGAGACTAAATTGGTAGGTGTAACAAAGGTATCTGGGTTTTATATTTTTAGTTGTTTTTTTTTTGTCAAAACTAGGTTGAAGCTTTTTTGTTTTTAATAATACAAATAACTCGGTAAATTTAACGTTCAAGTGCAGATTGTCCTGAAGATATATACCTAATTAGCGGCCTCATCGACAACGGTGGGGACTGGCCCAGTCCCTGCGCCAGTGGGGACAACCGCGTCTGAGGGAGGTGGGGGGCCTTGCTTGTTAAAGACTTCTGTGTCAGTGAAGGTAGATAACAAAGTTGTACTTTTGTCGCTATTGTTAACTTCAATAGTACTCTCTGTATCAGCGACGTTTGTATAAACTCAAATCTTTTCAACAATTTTGTGAACTCGTGCTTTGTTTTAGGACTCAAGGCTTTAACTAATTCTTCTGGCTGGTTTGAACTCATCAACTGTCGCAGGCATCATAGCAGTGTGTGGAACAGAAAAACGTTAGTTTGAAAACAGGAGTTAAATTTTACAGTTCATTACCTTTTTAAAATGAAATATAATTTATGATTATTCAAAGTGGTTGTGTGAAGTTTGAGATCAAATATATTAGATCCTATAGACCACCAATGGAACGGTTTTTGCAGTGCCATTCTTTCATCCCCACCAAAGCCGATAATGCAATGGCCAAGGAGCCACCACGGGAGACATATTGAGGACTTAAGCCATGACCTTAAATATCCATTGGTCCTCACCAGCTCGAACCAGTGACCCTCAGTCGAGCACTTTTCCACACGGCCGACCTTATTCAAAGTGTGTAGATACATACATATACACCATATACATTTTCTTTGGAACTACCCAATGATATACAGTGTATGTATTAAAAATAAAGTTTTTTGCAGTTTTGTAACAACAAAGAATAATAAAAACAGTCTGGCTCTGTAAAAAAGAAATTAATTCCTATCAACAAAATTTAAAGAAAAAGTTTAATTTAAAAGATCGCATGTAATTATATTGCAAGAAATATTCATATGCTACATATATATTATATATTAGATTTGAAAAAAGAATATTTAAAGTCACGTGAGCTAAATTTTCTCTTATAAGTGACGTTGAATCTCTTGAGATATTCATTGTTTGTTGTTCTCACAATCATTGTGCGGTATACTAAGTCGAGTTATATTTAACTAATATATGAAACATAACAACAACAAAAATAACATAGATATTGTTTATAAACTGTAAAAAAGAAATGTTAAGTCTATCTCCGTAAATAAAAAATCTATCTGTCTACCCCTCACCCCAGGGTCTTATGTCTGTTTTAATATTTATTTTTCCTGTGTTTCATCCTGATTAGTTCTGACCGATTTCATCCTGATTAGTTCTGACCGATTTCATCCTGATTAGTTCTGACCGATTTCATCCTGATTAGTTCTGACCGATTTCATCCTGATTAGTTCTGACCGACTACATTAAAAAAAAAATCAACATATCAATTAGCTCAGTGGTCGGAAGCCGCATGTGGCTCTTTGGCTCCTTAATTACGGCTCTGGCATTTAGTTTTATTTAGTGTACAACTTATTTAGTGGACTACTTATTTAGTGTACAACTTATTTAGTGGACTACTTATTTAGTGTACAACTTATTTAGTGGACTACTTATTTAGTGTAATAAAAGTTTACTAAACAAGCAGATTTGGCTCCCAATTTTTTTTTAATTGTTGTAATGTTCATATTTGGCTCTTTGGCTGATAAGTTTGCCGACCACTGAATTAGCTCATCATTTTCATGGCCATTTTATGTAATTGATATTCAGTAGGAATGTTGCTGGCATATGGGGTACATGAACTTACATTACATAAGTCTGTTACATGAGCTGACATTACATACGTTTGTTACATGAACTGACATTACATAAGTTTGTTACATGAGCTGACATTACATAGGTCTGTTACATGAACTGACATTACATAAGTTTGTTACATGAGCTGACATTACATAGGTCTGTTACATGAACTGACATTACATAGGTCTGTTACATGAACTGACATTACATAAGTTTGTTACATGAACTGATATTACATAAGTCTGTTACATGAGCTGATATTACATAAGTTTGTTACATGAACTGACTACATAATTTTGTTGTTCGTCTTTTCTATACAATACAGCCAGTTCTTTCAAAGTTTTAAAACAACTACGTTGCAGTAAGTATGTAGAGATTATTAAGATCCAAAATTCTGGGTCCATGGCCTGACAACACAAATTATATCAATAAAGCCTGAAATTAAATAGATAAAAAACATTGTCTGTCCTTATTGTTTTGTGAGTCTCATTTAGGAATCAAATTATCTTTTTTTATATTTATCTGTATTTATCTCCAGCCAAATTTGGTTGATACTGTAGCGTTCAATAATAATCTAATTCCCTTATATCAGGGGTGGGCAAACTACACCCGCGGGCCGCATGCGGCCCTTCTGACAATATTGTGCGGCCCGTATGCAAGTATATGTTCTTATTTTAAAATGTAATGTGCATGTGTAATACAGTGCGAATGTGAAATAAAATGACAAATACAAGTTTATTATCTTTAATTAATATTTTCATACGTTGTAAATTGTAATTGAAGTAGACAAAATATATGCGGCCTGCAGTAAAAATCAAGTTTTAAATGTGGCCCTCCGTCGAAAAAGTTTGCCCACCCCTGCCTTATATGGTAGCCATTTACTGTGATGAATACATCTCATGGGTATAAAAAATACAATTTTCAATATGCCCACAATAATTCATCAATATAATTATGTTTAACAATATGGTTACACAATTAACCAATAATGTTTCTAAAACAAACAAAAAACTTGAAGAAATATATAATAAAAATTTATAAAAATGAATAAGCATAACTTAAGATGTAATTAAGATAAGCTTTATTTAAAATTAATTTGGAAATTGTATCGCTCTCTAATGTCAGTTTGTTTGTTATTATTGATATATTTTAATGTGTGTATCAGTTTATACATTAATGTGTTCATAAAATGCATGTAATAATATGATATTTATGTACAATATGATAAACATGTAATAATATGATATTTATGTGTAATAAGATATTCATATAATAATAAGATATTCATGTAATAATATAATAAACTTGTACTAGTTTTTATGAAAATATAAAAACGTATGATCAAGTTTTCTATTGTTGTTTGTTTTCTTTGAGAAAGGGGCGTAATCTACATAAAATATTTTCCGTTAAGCATGTCGTTCATTAATGCATTAATATTTTTTTATATTCCTTATTGTTTTATAAGTGTACAGTACTTTATTATACAGAATGAAATAACAAATACAGATCGATAAACTACACAGATCATTCAGATGAAGTTTTTCTACATGATCAATTGATGTGTAAATACGTCTAAATGAAAATCAAATACAAAACCACATTTTATAAGTAGTATGACATACTAAATACAATAGAAAAAGTAAACATAAGACATGTGAAGAATAAACAGAACATTTAACTGAAGTCTTCTTGTGGTATGGAAAATGGCGTCAAGAGATTTTACTCTTTAACGGTTTTATATGGTGCCCTTATTTCATCCCCCACCACAGTCAATCCTGCAGCGGCCTTGGAGGCACCACGGGAGACATGGAGGGAACTTCAACAACGACCCCTTTTCCCCTAAGATCGAACCAGACACCCTCAGGTCAACAGTCGAGCGTTTATATTGCACGACCATCTGTTCCCCCATTCAGATGGTAGCAATTTCTTTTCAGATGTTTGTCAACCTGTTGTTACACATAAAAACAAAAGATTAAAAAACAGAGGTTTTACTTTATCACGTTTAGAATGTTTACGTCTTACATTACTTACGACAAATTTCATGATAAAATATTATATTAATGTCTAATTCAGATTTAAGTTAATTATCTGTCAGTTGCTTCGTTAAGTAAAACATTTTGGCTGATGTACATTGACGACCTATGAACTCAAATTTAGAAGTAAATAAAAAGATTTCTTTTCAAATGGAAAAAAAATAGACAATTTTTATTTTAATTGAAGAAAAAAAATGAGTAAATGAAAGTCAACTGACATACACACGTCAACATTGGTTTTGGTGAAGATGTTTATAATACATAAAGTAAAGGATGCTGATGTTGAATACGTCAAGTCAACAGCATTTTTTTAGCTAATTAAAAATGTTGACTGTTAGGGGTAATAACGCTGTAAAACAAATATAGACCATGGACATCTAAATGAAGTTTATGAGAAAAACAATTGAAAAGTTTTCTAGACCATTGGTAGATCCTTTAAAAAATATATAAGGAAGTGGGGCGTCAGTTAAAACAAATTCGATATATTGGTTGATGGGTGGGTATGTAGATAGTTCGATATATTGGTGAATGTATAGAAACACATCATGGTTGATGGGTGGGTATGTAGATAGTTCGATATATTGGTGAAAGTATAGAAACACATCATGGTTGATGGGTGGGTATGTAGATAGTTCGATATATTGGTGAAAGTATAGAAACACATCATGGTTGATGGGTGGGTATGTAGATAGTTCGATATATTGGTGAAAGTATAGAAACACATCATCTCTGGTGGGTATGTAGATAGTTCGATATATTGGTGAAAGTATAGAAAGACATCATGGTTAATGGGTGGGTATGTAGATCGGTATATTGGTCCGTTTGACTTTCAATATAAAACCTACGTATAACTACTGGTTACCTGTTTTGCCTGATCAATCCATCACATATACCAGTGGCAGGTATTAGATCACGTTGAGAGGATCAGATGGACTGACTATCTCCGGAGACATCCGACAGACAACGACATCACGTCTGATAATGTCTTGTCGGAGTCTGGCGTAATGAGCGATCTTGGCAGAAATGTTTAATGGAATGACAAACCTCAAACAACATGGCAGCATCTCCATGAATTAAGAAAGGGTGAGTTTGTTTGTAGTCCTATCGATGTTAAGACAACCTGAAACGGACATTTTATATTTTCCAAAGTAGTCCAAGCATAAGTCTCTTTATATCCAGCTACAGCTAAAAACCAACCTAAATATATGTGTCTGTTTAATTTTGTTTGTCAATATTCATTAAGTTTAAGATATCCGTAATTTGATAATATATGTTGAGCAGTTTGGTATAAAAATTACACTGGTCTGCGTTTGAACATTTTTTTTTCTGAGGTCTGACTTTTAAAACATGTTTCTAGATCAATTTTTCTCCGCTGATTTCAAATATGTAACTGTTTTTTTTTCAATCAGGTCAAGTTTTTATTCTATATCAAAGTAAAAATTACTGTTGTAATGTAAATTGAAGGATACGTGTAGAAAAAAAAAAAGTTATTGTGGAAGAAATGACTTTCTCAAAGATTTTCGTCGGTGATCTGCATCTGGATCATCTCTTTTGAGGCACAAGCAGTAGTCTATAAGCATATTTACATCACAGCATCCCTGGTATCGCTCTTCCATCACACGAATGTCTTGATGGAAACGCTCCCCCTGTTCTTCACTCATATCGCCGCAGTTGTCTGGAAAATAGTCTAAATCTGAGCTGAGGAAATGCATTTTCACAGACATGCGTGCTCCAAGAGCTTTGAAGCCATGAAGTAGCAACTCTTTTTCCCGGTTACGATACCAGAAGAACGTTGTTGCTGGAGCTAACTAATGATTTTCTTTGAGCCATGATCCCAATAGCTGAGCAGAATCTTTCGATAAGCATAAATCTCTTGTCAAATCATTTAGTTCAGCTTGATTATCAGGTTTGGGTTGAGTTGATTCAACAACAGGCCCATATATTGCAGATTCGTCCAAGATATTCGTGTATTCACTTGATTCAGTTGATGAATCGAGATTGTCAGATGGTTTTGGAATTGGAATTTCTGGTCCATGAGGTACTGGCCTTATAGCAGATGTAACAATGGTATACTCTACATGATGTTTATTTTTTCTGTTTAAACCATCTAGATTTGTCATGCAAAGATAGCAATCAGTAGTGTGATCCTTTCCTTCCCTCCAAACCATTGGCACACCAAAAGCAAGAGACGGTTTCTTCCTCTTACTATAACGTCGACACATGTTTTACAGCATGTGTGGGGTGCAAAGGGTTTGTTATGATCGCCAAGTTTCACACCAAAATAAGCATGATAGTTCTTTACATATTTGTGATCGGTGACTGCCTGTATGGCAAAGTGACTGAACCACATATGTAGCAGAATCTGTTTGGATCGTTTTTACACATTATGATCACCAAACTATTGGAGCAAACAGTTTTTTTATGAATCACTTGTTGCTTTCCTTGCTTGTAAATAAAATTTACAAGATGCTGCTAAAAAAAAGTAGTCAGCAAAATTTTACATTTAAATTAATATAAATTAGCAACAAACAAGAGAAAAAACATATGTTATAATAGTTTTTAACCTGAAGCTTCACATTCATTGAATGCTCCAAATAAATTGAAACTTCTCGCTATCTCTTATGAAAACATATCAGACCAAGATAAACAAAAGTATTTATTATTAGCTTTTTTATAAATTGCTAACATTTTTAAAACGGGAATTCTATCGGTTATTTCCTCACTTATTGCAAAGTACTAATAATACAGTTATTGCAGCATTTTAGAAATTCAAGTAGAATAAAAACTTGACCTGACTGAAAAAAAAATTACATATTTGAAATCAGCGGAAAAAATTGGACTAGAAAAATGTAAAAAACTAAAAAATCACACAGATCTGTGTAATAAAATAAAAATATTTTGTTCATGGAAGTTTGATTTAAAGTTTAATATTTTGAGCTCAGTTGTTACGTAAATGACTAAGTCAAGAATCATTTATAACTCCCGAATTACCTCGAAACAGTATGAAAGAACGTCCAGTGAATCTGTATTAGAATACATCTTACTTAACTGTCCAGCAAGATCAATCGAGATGTTTAGCCAGATTAAAGGATCGCGTTGTCCATATTAAGGATCAGGCGTGATTTCCACAGACCACTATGTTTGGTTAAAATATAAATCTAACAAGCCCGCCCAACTGGTTTTACATTTTTCCATTTGTTTTGTAAACATTGTACTGGTACTTGCTGTAAGAGGCTCTGGAATTGTACTCGTATGCAACTTCTCTGTATCTAAATGGAAGACATTTTAAAAAAATACTGTTTTAAAAAGTAAATACATTGTTGTATTCTATGGATGCTTGTTTGTGACAGCCCGATCGAGGTGACGTAGAATGCAGTTCAAGCCCCTACCCTCCAGCTGTTCCAGTTACCTATATCCCCAGTGGTGCCTCCAGGGTCATAGCAGCCTTGAAAATGTCGAGGGTGGAAAAAAATAACCCCAATGGTGCTTATAGTGTCTGATTTATATCCATTGGTGCTATCGGAGTATTCTCGTTCCCACATGCTTCTATATTGATTTTTATAAAATTCCTTAGTAAACTCTTTAAATGCTTTTCCAATATTTAAAATAAATCATAAGGTTTAATTCTATAATGTTTTTAAAAATAAAAATTGAGCTATTGAAAGGAGTCAATTTGACATTTCAATTGAATCATTTGTATCATTGTGCAATCGCTATAAAACGCGCTCAAATTTTGTTACTAGCAAACAGTTAATAAACGCTAACGATACTTTGTTAATATTGAATGTAGAAAAAATGTCCAAAAAATCTTAATTTTTTTAAATAATGTCTAAAACTACACATTGCATTAAACGAACAAATAAGCCTCATGTGCATACCTGGATGGAGCAGAAGTAAAATCAAACAAATTATTTGTTTCGGCTAGCTAGTGATGTTCTGTAAACAACCAAACCCATTAAAATGGTGAGTCATTATCAGTTTAATCTCTAACCCACCACGTCCGTTGTAAACAAACAGAAAGGCTGGACACGATAGTATTCAAGAGTATAGGGTTGAACTTTCAAAAAATGTTAGGGAGAATTGTGCAAGAAATGAATGGGGCATACAGGAGTCATCTTATCACATGGGTTGGCCCGAACGCTCTCCCGGGGGGGGGGGGCCTTCCTGACTGAACAAGTATAGGTCATTATTCTTTATACTTGTACTATGTAGAAGCGGATCTTTGTTAGGGCCACCGGCGCAAAAGTAAATAATGGGCTCATTTAGACTATATGGAGAAAGGTGGGGGAAATTAATTACCAATGTAGCAATGGGTTTAGTGGGCCCTTCGTAAGACGGGGACTAGGGCGTCCACTGTTAAATCAGCCTCTGGTTGTAGGCGTTTTAATAAACTGGTTTGAACCTTGACCTCTATATATGTAGGTCGGCCCTGGTACAAACAAAATGTCGGCGTGCAGTTTTAAAGCTCGAAATTCAGACACTGGGTGACAACCTATTTATAATTTCTTCGCTTTGCTGTACTAAAATTATATTAGCCGATTCTAAGAGTAGAGACCGCCCTTTTTACTCACTGTCATAAAAGGGTAGCTTCAATCAACAAATGATTTGTGTTTATTCCTATAGAGGTTGTCATTAACTCTGCATTAGAAAGACATGATAAAAGTTTTCTGTTTGCAATGGAAATGATAAACCACTATGACTTTCTTTGTGATTAAGATTATTAAGATTCGTTTTAAAAAGTATAGTTGTCTTAAAAACACTTAACTTTCTTTGTTTAGACATTAGCTTGTATATGTTTAAAGTTGGACTATTTTTACAAACAGTGAACTAACAGCTAAACATCAAAACTATTCATTCAAATTGGGCATGGAAACGTAAGCCGCTGTTATAGGGAAATCAGCAAAATTGTATTGCTATATGTTTGTTAGTTGTTGATATTAAGTGTTTTAACCTTTATTGTGTGCTTCAAAATCAAGGAATGGAGAAAACTGTTAAAAATATATATTATCTTAATATTAAGACAGTTTTCTGCCAAATGTTTCAATAATTTTGAGTGCAAAATTAAAACTGATAGGGAAAATAATGACATATTGACTCGTACACGAGTGGAAATAGCATGTTTGTGTTACATTGTGTCAAATAAGTTGCCCTCTCTCAGAGAAATGTAATTGTATCCCACAATTGTATCCCACAATAATTGTGTAGCACTTGTAAAAGAATTCATGTAGTAATAATATTATGTTATTTGTCTTATATACGGTAACAGACAGTCACCAACTTTGTTTTTCCATCAGTATTTTAGCACCATACAGTGGTTGTCCAACATGTGGCTCATGCCCTACACAAGAGATGTGGCAATGTTAAGAGGACAATTGAATAACTTCACTTCTCCATTATGTCTTATTCACTATCTGTGTTTCCATTTAGTCCTGAACACAAACATTCATATTTATCGGAAAAGCTTCATTTTACGAAGAATAGTCCATTTTGCCAACAAAACTTGTTTAATTTATAATATACATAGGCTGTAAGTGTATATGATTTTTAGCAAAAGTAAAAACAACCTAAATATCTCATTTCTTATCCGATTACAACGAGTTTGAGCTATGTAAAACCATTTCCATTTTCTGTATTTCTATGGCGGGAAATTTTTAATTTTTTCTCCAAATTGTTTACAATGATTGGTGTCTGAGGCTGGGTGCTTGTTTAAAAGAACAAGTTTATTTTTCTGTTTTAATGGCTGAGATTTTAATATCAAGGGCACATATTTTTTTCATTAAAAATTCATCTTTCAAATTAAGACGTTCGATTATGCCCAAAAAATCCAATACAAGCCATATCTGAGCTGTCTTAAATCATCCAATAGTGTTTCATGTTTTTAGTCTAATGTTTAACGTGATTAATTTTTACGTGAGTTCTTTATAAAATGTATTGATTCCATAAACATTTTTCTTCTCATCATTGAAACCATTAGTTTAGACTTCATTCAGTTCACCATCGAGTTTTCGAATAATGAAAGTTACATGGCATCCGAAATCTATAAATGGTTATAGTATTACATTCATTTATTATAAATAACTTGTTTTTTTTTTAGTTTAAAATTTTTTTCGAGCTAAGGTTTTGACTTGTTTTGCCTTCCCTGTGCCATAATACGTCGTGTTAACACATATATTGTGTGTATGTGCGTGCGTGTGTAAATGTCTACATATCATACAGTTTCTATTTCTCGTGCAAGGGGGTGGGGGGTGCTAACGAAGCCTATTATTAATTTGCCACACTACAATACATTGCAACCTTGAGTGCAAATGAACTTTTCCCATTAGGACTCTACACCTCCTAACCTTTTGAATAAAATTCTTTTTGTATGTGTGAAGTTTAAAATTGGAAGACCGTACATTGAAAAAAACAACCTCTGATGTAAGTCACTCATACATTGGAAACACTGAAGATTATTATTATTTTTATACCCTCCCCACCACCACCACCACCACCACCCTTTACGGAACTTACTCAAAAAGATTTTTTTAGTATAAATATGTTAAAGCTTGGATTCCTAAATTTGTTAAATTTGTTCACAGATTGTATTTATTTATATTTAGGCACTATTTTGCGTTAAAGATACACCGACACATACACCTACACATACACCGACACATACAGCGACACATACACCAACACATACACCGACACATACACCGAAACATACACCGACACATACAGCGACACAAACACCGACACATACACCGACACATACACCGACACATACACCAACACATACACCGAAACATACGTAGACACATACAACAACACATACACCGACACATACACCGACACATACAGCGACACAAACACCGACACATACACCGACACATACACCGACACATACACCGACACATACACCAACACATACACCGACACATACACCGACACATACAGCAACACATACACCGACACATACACCGACACAAACACCGACACATACACCGACACATGCACCGACACATACACCGACACATACAGCGACACAAACACCGACACATACACCGACACATACAGCGACACAAACACCGACACATACACCGACACATACACCGACACATACAGCGACACATACACCGACACATACACCGACACATACACCGACACATACACCGACACATACAAGTTTTTATTTTTTTATTTAAATATCACTTGTCACAGCTATAATAACAAAAGACTGTACAAACTAATTGAGCCAGTCAGTTCCCAAGAATAAAAGTCTGTACAAACTAATTGAGCCAGTCAGTTCCCAAGAACAAAAGTCTGTACAAACTAATTGAGCCAGTCAGTTCCCAAGAACAAAAGTCTGTACAAACTAATTGAGTCAGTCAGTTCCCAAGAACAAAAGTCTGTACAAACTAATTGAGCCAGTCAGTTCCCAAGAACAAAAGTCTGTACAAACTAATTGAGCCAGTCAGTTCCCAAGAACAAAAGTCTGTACAAACTAATTGAGCCAGTCAGTTCCCAAGAACAAAAGTCTGTACAAACTAATTGAGCCAGTCAGTTCCCAAGAACAAAAGTCCTGTACAAACTAATTTTGAGCCAGTCAGTTCCCAAGAACAAAAGTCTGTACAAAACTAATTGAGCCAGTCAGTTCCCAAGAACAAAAGTCTGTACAAAACTAATTGAGCCAGTCAGTTCCCAAGAACAAAAGTCTGTACAAACTAATTGAGCCAGTCAGTTCCCCAAGAACAAAAGTCTGTACAAACTAATTGAGCCAGTCAGTTCCCAAGAACAAAAGTCTGTACAAACTAATTGAGCCAGTCAGTTCCAAAGAACAATGTTGTCAGGAAAACTGCCTGTCCTATGAAAAAAAAACTAAAGAAGAAAATGTCAAGCTGACATCCTGATAGCCTCGTTTCTGTTATCTTGTCTTTGTATTCATTGCGCACATGATTGCGCATATCACTGTGTTCTACGTGAGCTTCCGGTTCTCTAGGTTGTTTTTGAAGTTTCTCTCTAGCGGCCACCAAGTCGTCAAAAACTGATTTCAACTTATCTTGAGATGATGTTTTATCTGCGAAAATCTATGAAGGAAAAAAAAGCTGAGTTTGACTTTTAAAATTGCAAAGAACATAAAAGTAATCAGCAAAGCATTATATAAATTCTTAGCTAACTCAAGCCATTTGGAATAAGATAATCTTTTTTGAAAGTATGTGGGAAAGAGAATAATTTGTAAATAGTAATAATAAAAATTACTTTTTATCTCTCAGACACAGCCTTGCCTGGGTATCTTAGAGTAATGGGGTGCGTAGCGGGTGGTGTGGCCTGGTCCCAAGCCCTGGAAGAGTAAGGACTAAGTAGGAGGACTAGGCGTAGCGCTAGCATGCCAACCTTGTAAAAAAACATAACCGCTACGGAAACCAATGCAACACATCATAAAGACCACTTGGAGAAGGTCTTGTGAGCAGGAAATGAAAATATGTAAACATATATGGGGAGAATTGAAAAGGGCCTTCCGAAACAGAGCGCGCTGGAGAGTGGTTGCAGAGGCCATTTGATCCTTAAGGAGTTAAAGGCATTAAGTCAAGTCACTCGCACATGGCGCCTCGATAGCTAACTACGGCTTTGGTTGTATATGGCTCATTTGAATCAATAATATTCAGGGCGGCGTGATGGGTCATTCAGAAATAGGCCCCAAACAGGGCATGAACATGAATTTATTAATTCGTTCTAATTTTAGAAAGCCAAGGCTATTAAGCATGCCCTGGTCAATGATGGGGCTTGGAAATTCCACCTATACCTAACAAAACAGACGATCATTTATAATTGGATTGATCTAATTTTAAATCTGACTTTTATTCGTTTACATTGAAACTAATTAACTCTGTGTAGTGGTCTGCGGCCAGTTACTTTAAGGCCACTGACCAACTACACCAACGGGGCTCCTCTGGCCGAAAAAGGGGGCGTATTAAGTGCCGTTTTTTACTATATAAGCTATATTAACAAAGGAGCACCCTATATCTCAGCAACCATAAGTCCTAGACCCATGATGTATATATCATTTTGTAGGTCTTGGCCTGCCAAGTGTACATCAAAAGTCCATTTCGCGATCTGATCTCTCAGAGCCAAAATATAAGAGTTTCTTATATACCGTTTTTGCTTATATTTTAAATATAAATAATAAAAGCTAATCAAAGGGGCGTAATCATTATTTATTTTTGTAACAGTTATTCAACATGATTACTTCCCTCTCTATTTATCAAAACCCGGAAAAAAATACGGATTTCGTCCGGCGGAACCGGCGAAAATGCTCTAAGATGTCCTTTGTCCGAAACGGAAAAGACTTAAATTGCTTGTTTTATTTACTCATTTATTTAGCACTTTGAAAATAATATTTTTTTCATCCCTGATCTAAGGAGTTTTTTTTAATTAAAAATGAAAGCTTTCTTTTTTGTTCTCAGATATTTTTTTTAATATTCGGTAATTTGCGGATGTTTTCAGCAGTAACAAATCTGGCAAGAATAAGGTAAAACAAATTTCATTATCTGTGTCTTATCCTATAAAACTATAATATAAAAAATGGATTAACAACAATCACCTATATATATATATATATATATATATATATATATATATATATATATATATATTTGATTTAAAATGTCTCTCGTCTAGTCATCCATAAATTGCTAAAACGATTTAGAAACTATGGTTGGTCACATTTTTAGAAATACCATACTTTCACTTTCTCTTCACCGCTGTACTACTTGTTCACCACACACAGGGCAGCCACGGTGGCACACAGACCAACGGAAGTGACCTCTGTCAACAGAATGGCCCGGTATGGGGTGCTGGACAAATTCTTTGGCTTCACCTGGCTGTTCAAAACAGGTCAAAGCTTTGCATCATTTTATTTTAACATATTAGCATCAATTACTTTGAAAAGATTAATGAAATGTAAAAGTCTTTGTTTATGGTGTACAAACCAGATGTAGCTCAGGAATATTGCTGATGAGGTGTAGATGGTCACAAGGTAGGAAATCTTTTCACCCGAGTTTTTAGGTATGATGAAAACCAGCGGGATCATACATGACGTCACCACCATTGGGAATATGGCGACAATGACGTAATACAGTCGCTGACGTCCAACTGTCATGATGTAGTGATAGTACTGGTCTTGATCAATGCGGATTTCCCCTGTGGCGAAGTTGAGTAAAATCCACTCGCCCTGAATATTGTACGGGCTGTATTTTACGACATCTGACATCATTTTAGTAATACCATGCAGGCTTAGCCTGGCTCTCGCTTCCTTCAGCACTCCATGGTTTAAAATAAAAGGTCCGAAGCTGCAGGTCTGCGTGTCGAACGGAAATTTCCGAACGTCCATCTGACACCTGAACGTGACGTGAGAGAGAGCCTGGCTCCAGACGAATCCGGAAGAGTTCAGCCTCACAGTGTCAGGGTAGGTGACTGTCGTCGAATCCCTATCGCCTATCCAGAGGCCAAGAGGAGGTAACCACATCTCATCGGCTGCCGTAATGACTGTATCAAGCCCACCATAGCTGTCCGGGTCCCAGGTTAAGCCTTTGTGCATCCATGTATAATAGAACATCCCTGCCACTGTCATCAGCTTCAAACATAAATATAATAAGTTATTTTTTTTTTACTTTCTAGTGCATTTTGAAAAGGCTTTTTTTATGTTGTTTTTTAATTATTATTTTAATAAGCTGGTTGTCAAAATGTGTCACTCAGTTTTGGACCTGTTCTAATTTAGTGAGAAGGCTCAAATCTAGCATACATGTAGATTCTATATGACAATACACAAATAAATAATTACCATTTGGTAGAATTACGAAGCCAATTACTTTTCAGTGTAAGTTTAAAATGGGGACAAAAATGATTGCTTTGAGATCATCATGTCAAAATAAAAACTAATAATAACATTGGTGCAATAGTGTAAAAAAAGACAATATTTTCGCCTTGTTTAAACTCGCCAAATTAATTAATCTTGTTAAATTTGGCAAAAGCAAGTTTAATTATTTCAAAACTAAAATGTATAAAATTTAAAAAAAAAATTATTTTAAAAATATATTTAAAAAATAAGTTTTTATTGAAAATGCACTAAAAAAGTACAATAAAAATTCACAACTACTTATATATATTATCATTTCTAAAATTAAAAGTGTGTGTGGTTACAATATACTTAAAGTGATACAAATATTTATACAAATTTAAATGACAAGTAATGATCGGCATTTTCATCACTTATCACATATTGACATATGACTAGGTCGTCATTTTCCATGTCCGCCCCACGAGCTGCTACCACTAGTCACGCCATTGGCTTCTAATGAACATAGGTGTAACAATAGCTTGAGGTATATCCCTACAACTTTAGAAGCACTGTTCAGTTTGTTAGACAACATTGAGAGTTCATAGGCCCAGGACACATTTATATATTTTGATAATGAGAATTCCAGCGTTAGATCTTTGTTTAGGGTAGAATTATGTTGTCAATGTAGGTCGGTGACCCCAGCTGTAGGTGACGATGGATTTGATTACGGGGAACAAAGAAATACTGGCCCAGAGTGAGTATTTTGCCGCACCAATCACTAGGCTGGAAAAAGGGTCCTAATGACGTAGATGAGTTAGAAAAGGGGTAGAAGAGCCAATCAGAAGCGTTGGGGCTTTGTGACGGCCTATCACCACATATAATGAGATGTGAGTTAGTTTTCAGACAGACCGAATAGAGACAGGTTAGAGACTGGACAGACTAATAGACGTTAAAATATATCTACTTAAATCTTTCGGGATGGTAGTATATTTGTAATGGTAGTTAGACGACAATTCAGTAGATAAGTAATAGAGGCACAAGTTATTAAGTATACTACTCTACTCCTTTGGGAAGATAGTATACATGTATTCAGAGAGAAGTTGAAGTTATATAGTACACGTAGTCAAAGTCTATTTTGTTAAAGTATACGTACTCTACTCCTTCGGGAAGATAGTATACTAAGTGAATTATATTGTGTACGAAGCATTTGTGAATACTGCTGCTCGTGAGTTCATTCTATATATGTTTTCTTATCGTTTAATAAACATCATTGAGTCGTGGAACTTTGCCTCATTAATGGTGTGTTGTATGTCAGTGCAACGAGATTGAACGCTACCACAAATAAACCAGAGATAATATCGGCAGCTACACAAAACCATAATAATAACAAGCTTCTAACATTCAACTCCGTAACGTTACAGTTGGTGACACAGCAGTAAAGAAGTTAAACAACACACACAGGTGTTACAATTGGTGACACAGCAGTAAAGAAGTTAAACAACACACACAAGTGTTACAGTTGGTGGAACCACAACAATATAAAACCATTACAGTAACAATTTCTAACGTTACATTGATATCTCTAACGTTATACATTTATAACGTTACAATATTTAGGCCTAGGCGCACTAGGCGCGCGCCTAGGGCCCCAGATATTTTAGGGGCCCCAAAAACCTGGTTTTATAAAAGAAATAAAAAATAAAAAATCCGGTTGCTATGAGGGTTCTGGGAATTCCACTAATCTATAAATAGTCTTTCAGACTGGTAAACAATGCGAGTTGTCGAACGTGGTTGACTGTGTCTTGCTTGCTGTGACGTATTAATAAAGTTGGCGCTAGTGTTCGAAGTGACAAATAACGTACGGTACGTACCAGTAGTTGGCACATCTTACGTGAACTTACGTCACAGATTTTAATTAATAATTCTAATTCAAATTTTAATTTTTTGCAAAATGCAATAATTAATTGTTAATTGCCAGTTTATTACACTATTTTGATAATTTTGTTCTTGTTACCCACTACGCTTTGTGCAACACAATCGTTTCATTAAAACTATGTCTGTGAGACAAAAATCCCTCAGGTGCAAAAAAGCGTGATATCCACAAGAAAAGAAAAGCAGAAGATGCGAAAAACGAAGGCGCCTTGTTGACATTTTTAGCGAAACGACCGGTAATCCCACCATCAGAAACTACTCAAACAGAAATAACAGCTAATGATCCAAGTCCAGTCGTCTCGGCAATAGCCAGTATGGATTCTGAGCCCGAGCCAACAGACTTGCCAGAACCTGAACAGCCGGCTGAAGGTCCTATACCGGAGTTAGTGAGTAGTGAAACTGTTGATGATAACAACTGTGGTGAAATTTTGACAGATATTGCTATGTGGCCAGCGAATTTGACAGAAACCATGCGTAATTATGTTTTGGATTTCAAACCAAAAAATGTTGGCGACCTTTCACGCGCTGGCATGTTGATGACAGATCGTGGCAGAAAATATTTTCGTCATTTGTCTGAACATAACTTTTACTTAACCAAGGCGAATGGCCAAAAAGAAAGACGTGAATGGTTAGTGTTCAGTGAAACTAGTGGAAGCGTGTATTGTTATGTATGCAAACTGTTTCCAAATAAAGCTAGTCAATTTTCAACAAACGGGTGTTCTGATTGGAAAAATATTGCCGCTAAAATTTCTGAACATGAGAATTCGTATGGCCAGGTTCAAGCAATGTGCACTTTCGCTAAACGCTTGAACGCAAAAGGGCGTATTGACGAACATATGGCCAGAAGTAAAGAAATCGATATATTTCTCTTTGATTGTTGATTCAACACCTGATGTTAGCCACGTGGACCAGCTAACTGTGATACTCAGATATGTTCTCATTGATGGTGAAATTAAAGAACGATTTTTAACTTTTGTTGACATCTATGCTCATAACGCTCAAAATCTGGAGCAAGTGATACTAGACGTTTTGAAGAACTGGGGATTATATATCACAAAATGCAGGGGACAGAGCTACGACAATGCTTCTGTAACGTTATATATTTTTGTATAACGCTACGTAGTTAAATGTTATGTAGTTTGTTGATATTAGGTTATGTAGTAGCCGATGTTCTCTCTGGTTTTACTTCAAAGATGGTAGCGTTCAGTCTCGTGGCACTCACACACACAACACACCATTAATAAAGCCAAGTTCCACGATTCAATAATATTTATTTAAATAATAGTAAAACACATATAAATGCACTCAAGTGCCGAAATATTCACAAATATGCTTTAGCAGAATAAACGTTGACTGTGTACTGTTAAACTTCAACTTATCTCTGAATGTATACAGTCTTCTCGTATGAGTAAGAGTACGTATATTTAATAACTTGATTTCTCTCTGAACACCTGTATACTGTCTTATCGTATAAGAGTACGTATACTTAATAACTTGATTTCTCTCTGAACACCTGTATACTGTCTTATCGTATAAGAGTACGTATACTTAATAACTTGTCAATATATGTATACTGTCTTGCGGTAAGAGTACGTATATCTAACATGTATACTGTCTTACAGGCAAGAGTACGTATATCTAACATGTAAACTGTCTTGCGGTAAGAGTACGTATATCTAATATGTATACTGTCCTACAGGCAAGAGTACGTATATCTAATATGGTGTCTTGATGTCTCTATCTCTATCGTCGTTCTGTCGATCGGTAGGTCTCGATGTCTTTCGTCGGTCTGACGAAATTTCAGTTACATCTCTTATTTATGTGTTGGTGAAATATCACGTGCCCCAAACGCCCAGAACTTCTGATTGGCCTCCCAACATCCTTTCTAACTCATCTACATATTAATGAATCTTATTCCAGCCTAGGGATTGGTGCGGCTAAAAACTCACTATGGGCTAGTATTCCTTTGTCTGCCTAATTACATCTATCGTCACCTACCTCTGGGGGTCATAACCTGTGGTGACAACCAATTTTACCCTAAACAAAGATCAACCGCTGGAATTCTAGTTATCCAAACATATGACTGTATCCTGGACCCATGAGTTTGAACAGTGGTTCTAAAATTGTATGGACCTATCTTAAGCTATTGTTACAGCTTCTAACATGTCTGGCAGATACTCGGGCTTGCAGGCTCGAATCAAGGCACACAGTCCCAATGCAGTTTACATTCCCTGCTCCAGCCATAGCTTGAATCTAGTTGGTAATGCGGCTGCAGAATCATCGCTTTCAGCAGTATCATACTTTAACTTTATTCAACATGTTTATGTTTGGTTCTCAGCATCCACACACAGGTGGAACATCCTTAAAAGTCATCTAGTCATAAATGGATGCATAAAGAAAGTTTCGGACACAAGATGGTCAGCAAGAGCGGATGCAGTGTTTGCATTGCATCAGAACTACATTGGTATTCAGGAAGCTCTTCTTCAAGCAGCCGAAGATCGTGATCAGAAGGCAGCTGTAAGAAATGAGACTAACGCTCTTGCTAATAAAATGGATCTTTTTGAAACTGCATTGATGACTGTTCTTTGGGATACAATTTTACAGCGGATGAATGCAACCAGCAAATCCCTGCAAAATTCAAATTTATATCTTGATGCTGGTGTAAATCTTCTAGAATCACTGAAGCTATTTATTAACAACGAAGTCCGAAACGATTTCACTCGTACTGAAGAGCGAGCAGCAATGCTTATGAACGAGGATCTCAAAGACTGTCAATATCAAGATGATATGAGCCGCAAGAAGAAGCGAAAACCGTTTTCTGATGAAAGCAATGAACCGGAAGTTATTTTAACTGGTCGTGATAATTTTATTGTTAACACAGTAAACGCCATTTGTGATAAATTGATCACGGAACTTGATCACAGAATCGAAGCATACAAAGGAATACATGATTTGTTCAGTCTATTTTTCAAGGACAATGTGGATGACTTGAACACAAAGATCTCGGCCTTGATCGAAGAATACAAAGACGATGTTAATTATGATACCACTGCCGATGAAATCAAACAGTTTTTGCATTTCGCTAAAGAAGAAGGCGCTAAATCTGCGGTAGACATGTACCAGCTTATAGCAGTGGGTGGACTACAATGTACATTTCCCGATGTGGAAACCCTTCTAAGAATCTTTCTCACCATTCCTATATCAAACGCAACTGGAGAAAGGTCATTTTCTGTGTTGAAAAGGATCAAGAATTACTTGCGCAATTCCATCAGCCAATGTAGGCTGGGAGATTTGTCTATTTTATGCATTGAATCAAAGGAGACATTAGAATACGATTTCAATGCGCACATTGACACGTTCGCGAAATTGAAAAGCAGGAAAAAAGTTATATAACTATAATACACTGACAATTGTAAGTTCCAGCTAGTATGCATAACTATGTAGTATGCATGTTAAATAATACATGAGTGTTCTGACTATTGTTGTATTCTGATCATTTTTAAATGCCTTATAGGAGAGGGGGCCCCAAATTGGTCATGTGCCTAGGGCCACAGTTTTGGTAAATACGCCTCTGGGTGTATACTTTCCTTGTGTACCCTTTTTTTGCACTCTCAGATATGGTAAACAATTTCTAGGAAAACTATATAGAACTGTGTAAAGATATATATAAACGTAATCTGCCTATATTTACCTGCCCTTATTTACCTGCCCATATTTACCTGCTCGACTGGGTCAACACGAACCACGTCTATCAGACGCATTGTGTGGTTGATAACTAAAGTGTCAGAGGTCTTGCAGGTTAAATCAGCAGGTATCTTATGAGCTATAACAAGCCTGCGCATCCGGTCGTTCATTAGCCTGTCATAATCTAGCACAGCGGAGTCGTTGTCGGCGTCCTGGTTAATTAAAATGAACTCTTGTACAAAATACCCAGTGGCGTCACTATTTGTCGAGTTTATATATAATGTGAATATGATTTACATTTTCATTGAAAAACAAACAGGATGCTGAAGATTTGGATATAGAATTTAAACAAATTAATGATTTAATGAATCCATCATGTGATAATGGTGACGAACAGGAACAGGTTATTTAACAGGTTATGTAACATGCCGCTTGTTAAATATTGTTGTTACGCGTGATACTAAAGTACTACAAGACGTAACCAAACGTTTTTCAGTGCAAGCATTTGCAAAATTAGTAGCTATCTGGAACAAATAAAATCGCTCATCTTTGGCTGCGGCAATTGGCAGGTATCTCGTTACTCTCGGAGATACTCGGTGGAATTCCACGTACGATTCCAGAATTAGAAGTTTAACTTGATATGATGTTTGATGACGATGAAATCAAGAGACTGACTCCGCAGCAAATAATATTCATAGAAGAATACATTGAAGTATTTGATCCATTGTGTCGTGGACTGGGCATTTTGCAAGGAAAAAATAATATTGCATTTGGCTATTTGATGTCCACACTAAACGTTATAAAAGGTAAACTACAGGTAATGATTTTGCGACATAAACACCCTCTCACGGGGTGTGAACCTCTTGCCAAAGCTGTCATTTATAGAATCAATGCGTGATTCGATTTGATATTTTCTTATCATAGAGGTAAAACTGGCAGCAGTGGTCAATCCAAAAATTAAGACCGACTGTATAGACAACTTGGATCACAAGGCTGAAGTTGTAAAAACCTTAAAGCGTGCCTGCAGTGCACTGAGTGCATTTCCCACTCAACTTACTCGGCCGGGTGGTGCAGCTTCAGTACAGTCAGCAGTACAGATATCTAGATCAACAATTTTTTTGGTTGTTTTACTGCAAGGCGACAGAACAAGAACGAATTGCTTAATAGTAACAGTTTTGCTGAAGTAGACAGATATTATGAAGAAAACTCATCAACAAATGCAGTCATTAGCAGCCTACCCAAGAAACTGTATCTGCAATTGAACACTGGACTTCCGGATAGTGCTGCAGTTGAGCGCCTGTTTTCGTTGGGTGGGGATGTTTTTATGCCATTACGTTCTAGGCTAAGCAATGATTATTTTGAAATGATGGTCTTCTTACGCGCTGCCAAGTGGTGAAGTGATTAGCATTAAAATTGTGCTTTGACAATGTATTCTATTGTTTTTACATTTTTTAAAAACTTGAGAAACTTGCACTCATTATATTTTAAATTAAAACATTTTGTTGTTCTCAAAAGTATTGGTATTGTATCGGTATCGATTTTGGCAATACATTTTTACTTGAGTATTTGTATTGGTATTGGCGATACTATTTTCATGAAGTATTGGTATCGGTATTGACGATACAATTTTAGACTATCGTTAACAACCCTGACTTCCAGTATACTACTTCCAGTGTACTTAATTAAGTCATATTACTTCCAGTATACTTAATAAAGTAATATTACTTCCAGTGTACTTAATTAAGTCATATTACTTCCATTACACTGAATAAAGTCATTTTATTTCCAGTTTAAGAGGTAGAAAGCTCCTGGTACTTAGGCTCGACACTCTCCGAAGATGGTTCTTGCATGTCTGAGATCTGCACTAGAATCACAACAGTTATGGCTGCCATGACCAGACTAGATAAAATCTGGATAATTATGTCATTAACTTTGACACGAAGTGGAGGATGTACAAATCAGTGGCGGAAACAGCTTTTGTGCCACCCGAGGTGGACTATTAAAATGCACCCCCCCCCCGCCCCATTTTGGAAATCCGACACTGTAAAAGTCGAACAACTAGGAAACCGAACTAAATAGATGTAAATATAATAGAATAAAAATATGTTAGAATAAAAATATGTTAGAATACAAATATGTTAGAAAACAAATATGTTAGAATACAAATATGTTAGAATACAAATATGATAGAACACAAATATGTTAGAATACAAATATGTTAGAATACAAATATGTTTTGAAATTCGTTCATCCGAACTGTTATTTCTGTTGTTTATGTTTTGGCATTATGTTAATCCATTCCCTGTTTTATGACATTTATAACAGTTAGTCTATTCCCTGTGCAATCACGCTATTTTTATGACATTTATAACAGTTAGTCTATTCCCTGTGCGATCACGCTATTTTTATGACATTTATAACAGTTAGTCTATTCCCTGTGCGATCACGCTATTTGTATGACATTTATAACAGTTAGTCTATTCCCTGTGCGATCACGCCATTTTTATGAAATTTATAACAGTTCTCTGTGTAGTGAAATTTTCCGATATTATCATTGCAACTTTTAAAAGCTAAGTTGAAACTTTTTTCTTCGTGTTTATTTTTTTTTAATATACAAATATATTTTTACTTTTTAAATACACGGGGGTTCTTATAATGTTTACACAGTAGCCACATTAGTGAGTGGCAACTTGGGCGACCGCTAGGATATTTTTTTATTTGTTACCTAACTGAAGAAAACTTAACGTTTGATTCATGCTCTACATATGACATCATATATCCACAAATGATCTCACCATAGATCCACCCATGACATTCACCATATATCCACGCATGACACTCACCATAGATCCACACATGACACTCACCATAGATCCACGCATGACACTCACCATAGATCCACACATGACACTCACCATAGATCCAAGCATGACACTCACCATAGATCCATGCATGACATTCACCAAAGATCCATGCATGACACTCACCAAAGATCCATGCATGACACTCACCATAGATCCATGCATGACATTCACCATAGATCCACGCATGACACTCACCAAAGATCCATGCATGACATTCACCATAGATCCACGCATGACACTCACCAAAGATCCACACATGACACTCACCATAGATCCATGCATGACACTCGAAAAGCAAATGATCTACGGGTATACACTGACAGTAGAACTATCCAGTGGTACAGGGTGCCAGCATGTAGAGCAGTAGCACAGGGTACCACCATGCAGAGCAGCAGCAAAGAGTGCCACCATGCAGAGCAGTAGCACAGGGTGCCAGCATGCAGAGCAGTAGCACAGGGTGCCACCATGCAGAGCAGTAGCAAAGAGTGCCACCATGCAGAGCAGTAGCAAAGAGTGCCACCATGCAGAGCAGTAGCAAAGAGTGCCACCATGCAGAGCAGTAGCAAAGAGTGCCACCATGCAGAGCAGTAGAACAGGGTGTCACCAGGCAGATCGTCTGGATCTTAGATAAATGAATACAATTTAAAGCTGCTCGGATCAATCTGGGGTTATTTTAAACGCGCTAAAAATGACGCATGTAGTCACGTGGTTTCATGAAACCGGAGACGTAGTTTAATGAAAGTGATATACATCTTGCTTATATATAGTCAGACTATCGTTTTTATCGCTTTAGTATTTTAAAGTAAATTATCTAAGGTCTAGTGCAGGGAAATTAGAAATAGGTACCATTGCTCATGGTGGAAGTCTTTCCGCACCGGGTGACATTAACCATAGTGACGCTACTCGTGTTATCGTTGTTGCTCCTGGTATATTCAGGCCGAGAATTCAGCACCTTGGTTTTTTTCCGCTTTCTGACCTCATACGGAAGGAGAGTAAGAAAAGTGCAGCCTCTATAGATATAAAGATTTATGGCAGCCTCCACCACACAACAAATCAAAGACTATTGGCAGGGTTGTTAGTATCGAAGTATCGGTATCGGCCAATACAGTATCGGCGATACTTTTTTAGTATTGGTTGCTGTATTGCCGACCCTTTTTGTATCAAGTATTGATTTGTATATCGCCGATACATTTTAAACAAAAAAATGTCGATACTCGATACCAATACTTTTCTATTGCCACTATTTGCAGAAAAACAAAAGCGATTTAATACCTTGTCATCTACATAAATTCAGAGTGATTAGTAAAGTGATTAGCATTAAAACTGTGCTTTGACAATGTATCCCATTGTTTTTACATTTTTTGTTTAAACTTGAGAAACTTACACTCATTTTAATTTAAACAAAAAATATTTTGTTGTTCTCAAAAGTATTGGAATTGTATTGGTATCGATTTTGGCAATACATTTTTACTTGAGTATTTGTATTGGTATTGGCGATACTATTTTCATGAAGTATTGGTATCGGTATGACGATACAATTTAAGAGTATCGTTAACAACCCTGACTATTGGCCTGGTGCAAGTTCATAAATCGTATAAACTAATTGGATATCTTTCGGCCAACAAGAATAATTAAGAGGTTATTGTGTTTTTCAAGCATCTATATAAATAATAGCGGTCTCACGTCTGCATTAGATCGAAAATAGGAATGAAGAATTCAAAATGGTTTCTTGCCGGCGTCTCAATTCAATAAATGTTTATTTTTTAATCTATAGTTTTGAATAGTTTCTGCGGTTTTTAAATATGAAATCCAAGGGCAAAATTTGAAATAATTCCTTTTAAATATTTGTTCATTTGGTTTTTGTATTTCTACAACATATAGCATCTTTAAATTGTAATAAAAATCATGAAAAAAATGTCTAAGCCAAAAAAAACATAGCCTACTGATCAAACCTAAGGGAATGAATATAACTATATATGCAAAGGTTTTGCAGGGTACAGCCCTAGATTCTTATATATCTATGGGTATAGCTAGTTATTTTTATTGTCTAATGCAGGAGTGGCCTCCCTTGATATACCATTAGATGATTTACTTTCAAGAGCCACACCTAAGTCAATATTTAGTGAACATTAAGAAGCAAGTTACTGAATATGTCAATTTATGCCAGTTTTTTTTTCCTTCTATGAGTTAAAAGTATGACAGTCCAAAAGTTAAAAGTTAATATCTATTGCATAGATATTAACTGTGAAGTGGTCTGAAATTATTTAACCATTTTGATCTAAATAAAATAATAAAAACAAAAATGACTGAAAAAAAAATACCATTGGAGACCTAAAGAACATTTCAGTTCAAAGTTTTATTGCCAAGAGAAGTTTATCAATAGAAAAAGTCTTATTGAACGACAAGTAATTATTAAATGGCAGCACATTTATCACATATGATTCAGGATCAGATGAAGTTTATATAAATAGACAAAAGTTATACAAAAACATCATCTCTCATCGAGTGCATAATATATAAGTGCATAAAATCTTTATTTGGAATCTATTTCTAATGATAATATCAAATATGTGTTAGTTAACAATGAATGTTCTTTTCAATCCTTCTGAGTTTCTGATGTTCAATGTGTAGTTTAAATATTAAAAATGTATTGCTTTTCAATTATTCAAAAAGTATATAAAAATACATATAGAAGTTTTGTAAAGAAATAAAAAAGACTTGCTAAAAATTCAAATAATAAGTTTTTAAAAAACATTAAAGGAAGATATAAATAATATTAAACCTGCATTTAAAAACAACACCATATTTTTTCTTGGAAACTTATGAAATGATATACAGTGTACCTCTAAATTAAATGATATTCAGTGTACTTCTAAAAAATGTAAAAATTAAAAAATGCCAACGTATTTTTAGTATTTAAAAAAAGGAAAGATTTGTTTCACATTATATTCCAATCCAATATTATGTTTTAAATGCCATTTATTATTGTTAATTTTAATTTTTGTACATAGCCCAGTGTTATTTTTCAATGCAAGCATTATATAGACCGAGGCAAGTTGTTTTTTCTTTTTAACATATCAGAGAACAAACATAAGAATATTTTACAAATAACAATGCAATACAGAGAAAATTCAAAGTCATATAATATAAATATATATGCTGACCCTGAGGTAAGGCACTTATGTTATTGTTACAATCAAGGTAAGTCGATGTGCTGCAATGAATGCCAATACTGACCATAATGTCTTCATTATATTTTTACCTATTAGGTGACAATGAAATAGCCTGAGAGGCAAAACAATCAAGAGAATGGAAGATATTGGGTGGACTTTACATAAATGTAATCAACCAAATCAGGTTTGGAAGAAATTGAGCAATCTGGAGGAAAAAAAACTGCATAGTCTTTATCTGCATTTAAATTATAAACAGAAATGCGTATTACAGTAATGTGTATTACAGTTATATGTATTACTTTGGCTGGTTGATTGTATCTATATATTTTATCTCTCAAGATGTGTTAACTGATATCAATATTTCATTCAACCCTCATAAATATTCTGGCTGAATTAATTTCTTGTATTTTGAAAAACAAAATTCTGGGCTTGGAAAGTTTAAATACAAAATATAATTTTAAAATTTTGGTTGAATTCTGAAATGTGAAGTCTTCAGTATACAAATTTTTTATGTAAAATAAATAAAAAGTATGCAATTCAATAATTCTTAAACAAGAGCCCCAAGTTATTCCGAAATATAATATATTTAAAAACTTACTCTTGAAGATTTTCAATCAGGCATTCAGTTCAAAATAAATTTAAATATTTTGAAGTTATGATTTAAAAAATCACAAACCATTGATTAACAACATTAAAATAATCTCATTATTATTATGACATTAATGAATGCTGTAACAATCTGCAAAAATATAATGCATAGTGGCTATTACCAATAGCCACAGTTACAATTAAAATTACCACTTTTTCAATAGCTAAACACATTTGAGGGTCAGAGACAAAGGAATTCTGTCAAAACTCTCACAAACATTCTTTCTATAGGGAGTCAATATACCAATTAATAACTGGTGCTGCCAAATAAGACAAAAAATCAAGATAGTTAGTGTGAACAAAATTCAATGAAGGAATGTTTTTTCTGGAAATATTTGGTATTAGAAAAAAAAAGCTTTTCCCATTTTAACCATTTTAACATATACATTACAGTACTTACAAAGGAAAGTTAAAATTAGGTTCATATTTCCCAGAGCGGTTGACCAACTAAGGAAATTTGTTTGAAATATTAATTTCATTATAATAATGAAATTTTTCTTTCTTACAAAAATATTGCTTTTTTTTCTTTATGAAAAAAGTAATCCTTCGCTGGAAAACATTTTTTTTTTATTTTGTAATAAATATTATGCTAAAAAAAAAAAAAAATTTTATTATATGTTTACGTGTTACTACTATATATAGCATTCTTGGATCTATGGTGTGTCTAGGTCCAAGGCACAAGCTGCTCGTATAACGGACTTAATTTAAATATTTAGAGAAGTATTTAATTCAGAATTGAACAAAGATTAGTAAAAAGTTAAATTCTTAGCAAAATGATATATTTAAATTAAAATTATAAACAGATCAACCACTCTGATTTCCTAATGAAAATTAAAAGAAAAATTTTACAATACTCATTTAACTCAAAATGATGAAGAGATAATTCTGCAATAGATCACAGTTCCCCAAACTTTACTTTTTTACCCACAATTCTTTCAAATCAAAACAATAGAATATTGAGCTATTACAATAGTATTTTGGATGGCATAAAAAAATAGCTAATGGGTTAAAATGTCAGATAAAGATATCTATATTTTTTTATAATAAAGGATTTCTATGAAAAAAAAATGAATCATTTACAAAAATGGGAGAGCACTGATGTATCAATGAAAGAATACAGATAATTATAAGAGAAGCATTAAAACTAAAAAAGTTAAAATAAGATACACAAGCATGTTGAAAAAAAAACAACCTATTCCAAGATTCCTCATAATGGTGCTAAATTTATAAAAAATTAAGAATGATATGATTATTATTTACTTGACCTGTTTGACACCGACAGATAAGAAAACAAAAATAACCAGCTGCAAAAGTATGGCAGTCTATTTCAAACAAGCCAACTTTGACAATTTGTTTCTTTAACAAAAGTACAGCAGTAAAAAATGAAGAAATAATAAATACTTCTAGTATATCTGCACCTTGATATTATTGCAAATAAGAAACAGCTGCAACAGAAAATAATTAACCTGTCCTTGATTCACAGGGATCTTCTCGCAAACCAACTGCCACCTCTAGCTGAGTCAAGTAGTGGCTTAGAATGGGAAGGTTAAATTGTCTTTCCCTGTTCACTGTATCACACTGGTTAATAGAAGATAAAAGATATGTATAATATTGGGAAATATTTTAATCAATGTCACTCAAATTAAAAATACATTTAAAAAGGAATAAAAACTGTGGTGCTCAATTTTTTTTAGGATCCCCTGTGTGTCAATCTGTTTACAATTTTGTTTAGTGTGTCTATCTGTTTACAATTTCGTTTATTAGTTGCAGAGGAGACATTGGTACTAGTGCAAATTACGAAATATTTCAAATGATAGACCTATTCACATTTCCCCCTATAATTGCTTATTGCCAGTTAGAAAAATAAGTGTGACAGAACAGTAGTTCTTACAATTGAGGAGTTAGTCCTAGCATCAGTTATCACAGGTTTGTTGTCCACAGAACTTTCTTCTTTAACTTTCCTTGGATTCAAAAGCAATTTTTTCTTCACCTCTTTTTCATTATTTGTCCATATACCGTCACTCTCCCAAGGTTTCTTGTGAAACTTCATATCTAATGGTATTAAATGTCCTTCTGTTGTAAACAAATACTTTGAAAACTCTTTGTTAACAGGATTATCAGTGTCAAACAACTGGGGAAAAAAAAGCATCAGTAATGCAATATTTTAAGAGAAATGTCACCAGTGATTACATGTGCTATTAAGTTAAAAACCTGAAATAAAAAATACTATAACACAACACAAAATTTAAAAACTCACCAAATACAAATATTTACAAGTTTCACTGAGGAAAAAACTTTCCATTCTGTCTTCTAGCTCTTTAGTGTCAACATCATGTATAGTGCAGTAACCACACCTTCAGGAAAAAAGTAAAACCTACAATTTCATAAAACTATTGGCTACAGATTAAGGTCTTTCAATTCAAATTATCATGGAAAGCTTCGATAGATATTACTAGATCACTATGAATATCCTGAATGGATTAAAACATGCATGAGTACAGACGTTAATTAAACTGGCATATATAACTTAGCTGAAAACTGTCTCAGCCAATTAAAAATCAAGCATGACCCAATAGGAAACAGTTGGTCATGTAGTGTAGAGCACTCTACTATCAAACAGAGGTGTACTGGGTTCAAACCTCAGGGAGAACCTTGGGATTTTTTTCAGGTTCTAGTGAAAGTCCCCAAGTCCACCCAGCTTTTAATGGGTACCTGACTTTAAGTCCCTTTATATGCAGAGGTTACTGAAACAGATGGGGGGGGGGGGGGGGCAGATAGTCGTGTGGGAAAGCACTCAACTGTTGACTTGAGGTTCCCTGGTTTTGATCTACATTGAGGACCAATGAATTTTTTAGGTCATGGTTAAAGTCCCGCTATATCTCCTGTGGTGCCTCCTGAGCCATTGCACTATCGGCTATGGTGGGGATGAAAGAAGGGCACCATAAAAAAAACATCCCATATAGTGATTTATAGGATCTAAGAAATTTCATCTCATCCTTTCAGGGACTTCACACACTAAAACAGATGAATTCTACACTTCATCTGCCCTGATGAGCCCTTAGGGGCATTAAGGAACTGTACTTTTTTTTTTTACTATTTCCAAATAATACCATCATAAGGAATATTATCAATCTAGTAACCAGTGTTGTGCATGAGTTAACTCAAATGAGATGAGCTCACGAGTTAACTCACAGAGAGTGAGTTGTGAGTTTGAGTTAACTCATCTCAACTTTAAATGATTTATGAGTTTTAATTAAACTTTTATTTCTGCGAGTTTGAGTTTAAATTGGGTCGATAACTCAACTCATTATCAATCTCTTTAAAATTATTTCAAGAAAAAAAATTTGATGCAAGATAATTGTTTTAATCTTTTGATTGCTCTCTTTGTTCATGCCGGTGCTTGCATAATTATTTTCCTGCGCCAAATAGTAAATTAGTCAATCGCGATCAAAAATATTATTTCCATGTCCAACAACTTATGATGCACTTTAACGTTTGCTAGAATTGAAAGAAAAATTATATGACGTGTTTGTCCATGGAGTTGCCTAAATTCAAATCAACCGACATTGATTTTTGAAAATGAATTTAAAGATGTTTTTCAACCTTTGGCTTCTATACTTGATTCACTGCAAGGCCAGAATGATTGCTATTACAGTATGTTGATTCCTAGGACTATAGAGCTTGGTCAAATTCAAAACAAGAATCTTGTTTATTGTCAACCATTGGTTTCAGCCATTCTCAATGGAGTTCAAAAAAGATTTGGTGACTTTTTAGAGTAAAGTATGCCTCAAATGAAAAGTGCAATTTTGGCAGCGGATTCACATCCACATTATAAACTATGTTGGGTTTCACCAAGAGATAGATACTTGATAAAAAATTTGTTTATTCAATCAGTTGGATCAGAAATGAAAACACAATCTACTTCAAGTGCTGCTTCTGAAATAGATGTTGATTATGGCTATGAAGAGACTGGTGTGAATTTAGAAAAGTTCATAATGTTGAAACAGAAGTTTCCTGTTATCTGGCTGATGCAGATAGAAATTTAAATATGTTGGATAAGTATCCATATGTCAAAAAAAGTATTTGTTCAATTCAATACAACTTTGCCATCTTCTGCAGCTGTTGAGGTTTGTTTAGTGTCGGAGGACAAATTGAAACCAGCAGGCGAAACAGATTCTCTGACGATAATATTGAAAAGCTGCTGCAGTTGAAAGCAAACAATGAATTGTTAGCTAAATAAATTGAAGTGATTTAATTTTCAATAATTTTTTGATGAACATGTTTTTTTTTCACACTGACATTAAAATTAAATTTTAGAAATAATGTTTAAAAAAAATGAGTTTATGAGTTTAACTCATTTTGTTCACTGAGTTTGAATTTAACTCATTGGAAAAAAATGAATTGAGTTTGAGTTTAACACTTTTTTTGAAGAAATGAGTTGAGAGTTTGAATCAAATCATTTTTGGGTGAGTTTGCACAACACTGCTAGTAACATGGTGGAGTGATAAAAATGTAATCAGTCTATTAATATGGTGGAGTGATAACAATATCCTATTAATATGTTTAATGATAACAAGATAAACAATCTAGTAATATGGTGGAGAGATAACAATGTCCTATTAACTGTCTTGCATTAAAAAGATAATCAATTAAAACTTAAAGTCATTATTTATTTCACACAAAATATTTTTTAAAAAAGAATACATGTAAAATATCAAATCTAGAATTACATACATTAATTTCTAATTACCTTTTGTATATTTAAAAGTAGTAGAGATTTTAATATATCAAATATATATTTTAGATACAACATAATTTTACTAAAATCTTAAAATTTTTTTTTACAACAGCCAAATAATACAAATATTTTTATGATCACTGAATTGAACGTTTCGTTTGTGAATTAAGGGCACTATAAGAAACCATTACAATTTAATAAATAAAATATAGCAAAGAGGTTAACAGGCACCAATTAATAATACCTTTCTTTAGTATGCTTGTTAATACTTTCTAAAATGTCTTTCCCAACATGGAGATAAAAAGGATTTTTCGTAGCTCTGTACAAAAAATAAGTTGATTCTACAAGCTCAGGCCGTAGGGGGTAAAATCTAACATCTGGTGCTTTTAGTTGCCAGTTATATCTTTCAGGAAGTGCATTATAGCGCCTCCATATGGCATAATATAAAGCATGAGAACAGATGGCTTCTTCTATGTCACCATTTAGAACCTTTAAAGGAAAAGAGTAACAAGAAACATCACACACATAATATATTCAATAAATTCATAAATGAATTTAATTGGTAGGTACCCAACTCAATCCACAAGTAGCTTTTTTTTAATAAAATGTAAACACTTAAGTAATGTAGGGAACAATTCAGCTGAAATGAATCTCCGAATTAAGATATACTTGGGTGTTATGGATGTCTATGACAAATGTACAAAATGGCTTCACCTGTACAGCAGACCAAGCTGCCTGGAGGGAATCAATCCATGTATTTACAGTTTCTCCAGTCTTCATGTTTACATTGACATATAATGGTACATTGCCTGATCCATAGTTACAATTAGAACGACTGGGAAAAAAAACAATAATTTGCATATTTTCAGTGCAAATAATTCTTTTGCATTTTGAATGATAATATATATAACCAGGCAAAATATAAAATACAATGTGGATGTGGAAAGGGACGCATGTGCCGATTATCATTTCTCTTAAATTAATATGTTGATAAAAAATTATTGTAACTGATGCAGAACTCAACAGTGTTTAATAAAAAATTCTTTAAAATACTTAGCTTAACTTTATATTAAAAAAAATGTCTGCCAGTCATTTTAAACATTGCCTAGGGATTCTATAGACTGCCTGATTGTACATAATAAATTCAAAAAATTGACAACTTGGTATAAACTCTTATTCTATAAGTTGTTTTTTTTTAAATGAAACAAAAACTCTTAACAAAGTGTTATGGTTATATACAATTTAACATATTAAACTATTATTTTCCTTTCATTTGTCCATTATGTATGTATATGAAAATGTTTGAAGTATTCAGCTAGTACAAATTATAATTGAGTCCATATTTGATAAAAGAGTTATTGTTACCCTCTTCTTAAATGAAATTTAATTGTTTCATAGGATTCATTAAACATTTCCAAATCACTTTTTTCTCCAAATAATATATAAGCCTGGAAAAAAATAAACAAAAATTATTACAGCTAATATATTACCTTTGATACAGAAAATTGTATTACATAAAACACAAATGAAAATTTAATATCACGACAATCAATGATGATAAATACATAGGCTATTTATCCCATCTGAATCAATGTAACATGCATTTTACTGTTTTGAAAACTCTTCTTAGCACATAGATAAAGCAAAAAGGGGACAGAGAGACACAGATATTATTACTTTGAAAATATTCTCAATATTGACCAAAATTATTAAAATTAGCCATCATTTGACATGGATAATTAACAAAAACCAAGACCATTGATGAAAAATAGGACATATTTATTTGCTAAAATATTGACAAAATATAAAACTGACAGTAACCTATAGCAACAAATACCGAGATAAAACTATATATCTTTTATCAGACAGCCCTATCTAGTCAAAATTTTGTTCTAAAACTTTTTATGCCAACATTTTAATGCCCTATTAAGACATTTAACCATAAACAGATCTTACAGTAAGATAAGAAATCATCTAAATAATTTACTTAAACTTTTATTAAATACCTTCAGTAAATATTCAAAAAATGAATCAATGCCAGCACCAAGTCCACTCATGGGACCAATCCATTCGCCAGTTTGAATGTTAATAATATTTCCTAAAACAGAATATTTATTTTCTGATATTTTTACAGCCAATTGAAAAGCATGCTAAAAAAATTATTTTTTTTTAAAAGAATGAGCATTAAAACTTATTTTAGATTTAAATATATTAGTAAAAAAACAAATATTTAAAGAGTTTGTTGTTATTTCTAAAACCTAAACTCAATTTTTCAATTGTTTAACAAAAAGGTTATATTCATACTAAAAATAATTATAAATGCACAGACTGTATTTTTTAAAACTATTTAGTCCTAACCTAATAGACCAGTAACATTGGAGCGCAATTTCCACAAATTGGCAACTGCTCTACGTGACACTGCTTCATAGACTGGATCATTCAACAGGCGTGACAATACACCAAATTCTAAAACTAATGTACCTGCTCCTGATGTACAAGTTTCATTGACACAATTTACAGGAACACCCTCTGATAAAGAAACCTGAAATTTAAACAACCAGATATAAGTGATTATATTATGGATACAGAGCAACAAAAGTCTATAATTTTTTTAAAATGCTGCAGATAGTAAATGATATACCCACAAACATAATAAATAAATGAATCATTTCTGGGACAACACTATAAAAAAAGTTTCTATCTTTTGACACTGTGACAAAGTTTGTACTTCTTTTAGTGGCTGTTCTTTATAAATTTAAAAAAAAAAAAAATTTTAGACTATTTTTAGAACTGCTCGTTCGTACAGCTCCATTTTCCTTACTGTGACAGCGACTTTTCTTAGACAACTTTTCAGGCGGCATGTTTTCTATATTTTTAGCTTAAATAAAAGAATCAGATGTTCCAAACTTAGAAAAGGTACATTGACATCATTTATAGTAAAATTTAATTTGCATTTTAGCTTTACAATAAAGTAATCTTTGAAACACAAAATATGTTCAGTAGTAGGAATTGAGTTAAAAATAAAATGACAAATGAAAGAATGGTTATCTCTTAAATCGCATAAACCACTTTCTATAGTGCCCTTCTTTCATCTCCACCATATTCAGTAATTCAATGGCCTTGAAAGGAACCACAGGAGGCAAAGAGGAAACTTTTACCACGAACAGAAAAATCCTGTGGTTCTCACCAGAGATCTAACCTGGGACTCTCAGGTTTACACCACGTGACCATCCCCTCAAAAAAGAATAAATAGCGCTGAGTACTTTATCTCCCAAAGAACTGTTACAACATACCCTAGGATAAGGTATTCCTGTAGCTGTGTTGCTAAATGCAGGGAGTAAACGGGATGCTAAGTCATGAGCCATCTCTAAGAGTTCATTGTTATAATCTGGTACAGTCATATCCCCAAGTGACTGATGAGGATCTGTTATTATCAGATGAGCAGACAATAGAGAGCCAATCATTCTAAAATTCATAAAATAAGAAAAATTAAGTCATATTTACTGAATAAGATTTTTGAGTGCTAATGAAGATAATAAGCACATTCAAAAAACATTACATGTTTAAATTATTTAAAATCTAAAAGTAAATATTTCTATTGCAAGAAAAAGGACCGTGACCATAAGCATACTTGTCAGACTCTAGTTTAGAACTGAAAGCTGTCTGTAAGCTGCCCACCATGGATAACTCTGCAGGACATACCATCATATGAGTTCTTTATTAGGTTTACTAGCTTTGTCATGATGCTGTAGTGCCAACAGAGCTTCCAGAGGGTCTCTCTGTCCACCCTGCAAAACACCTTCTCAAAGTCCACAAAACTGATATACATAGGCCAATTCCTCTCCAGGGGCTGATAGAGTGTGGTACATCATTCTTTTCATGTCCGGAGTACAGCAACATCTCTGTTGACACCAGTGACCCTCTGTACAGCTTGAGTCTACCTTGTCTTGCTGATAACAAATAGGATCAGGTTGTTCTCCTCAAATAAGCTGCTGTCTGTGCCATCTTTCCTAGCAGATAAATGGTCCTGACAATCCATGTTCTGAGAGTGTCTTCTTGTTGCAGATAGGTAGTCTTTTCATCAGTCACCATTCAGCATCAAAGCTCTTCTTGATGAAGAACCATCATCCCACATGACTAACATATCTGTTTTCTCTGTAGTTAGTGTTTCTGTGGCAAAGTTTATTGTACATGGTGGGTTTACTAGTCCTTTGGTTCTACTCTCCTAATTTTTCAGTTAGTCATTGACTGAGTTTTTCATAAGATTACTAATTAAATATGAAAATATATACCCATCTATAACATTACCAAACTAAACCAAAAAAAAAAAAAACAATTTAAGGAACAAAGTTTCCTATAAAAGTTCTAAATCATAAATTAATTGTAAAGGATTATCAGTTGACTGGAACTCTAGGTTTTTTTTTTTTAAATATCAGAGTTTCTTTAAAAGCTTTTTACCTAATAGTGGCTTCAAAGACTTGAACAGTATTGTTTTTATTAAAAGAAACATAGTCTGTGACAAGCTTCACTGCTCTTTTGAACTCTGAGGTGTTTCCCATAACCTGCCAATGTTATAAAATAGTTGATTTTTTTTTGTGTTGAAACAATTATATTGTAATAAAATGTCTTTACTTCACATTTCATCAATGATGAAAAATGTTTTAACCAAATATGAAAATTTAAAAATACAAGTAATACAGCCATAAATTTCTGTAAAAGCTTATCAGCTCTTTTGAACTCTGAAGCGTTTCCCATATCATGCCAATGTAATAAAGTAGTTTACTTATTTTTGTGATAAAACAATTCTGTTTTTTTTAATCTCTTTATCTCATCAATGATGAAAATTTTTTTAACCAAATATGACAATACTTCATTTTAAGAAAACATGTAATACAGTCTAAAGGTCTGAATCCACCAAGACGAAACACTTTTGCGCAGAACCTTCTGCGCAGAAGTTTCAACTTAGCGAAACTCTTGTAGATCCACTGGGACGAAACGGTGAACGCCGAAACAACTCACCGGAAACAAGATTTTTTTAATGATTACTTCGCACTTTTTCCTGCTAGTGAAAAAAAAAAGATACTTTGAAAAGCAGAAAATACTGCATCCCGTGTGCCTTTTTGTTCTTATTACAAATAAATTGTCTAGCTGGAAATGGAAAACTGTTTTTTTTTTTAACTTTTTAATCGATCGGTAGCCGTTCATTTCATGATCAGCCAAACATTTATTTAATAGCATTTATGTTTTCAGACAGTGCTTCGATCGAAAGAAATTTCATTTGTACAATATGTAGATAGACGATGTATATTTTCCTTTCAGAAATTCATATAAAAGACTGTTGCCGGCCAAAACTTACAGTAATTCATGTTTTTCTGTCAAAATTCACTTTGTTGTTGTTGTTTTTAATGAATATTCACTAATGTGAATCATTTTTTCTATTCGAATCGACGTTTCTAAGCAGCCATTTTTGTTTGTTTATCCTGACGGAAAATATAGCTCTCCGGAAAAAACCTGCAAGCAGCGAAACTAAAAACTTTCGCTGCTCCGCAGCAGAAATTCTGACCAGTGTACATGTTCTCGTTAGAATATCATTGCAGTGAAACAGAGACGGAATTCGCAATGCCCTTAGATACCAGAATTTCGTATGTATGTAGAATGTCAAAAATGTCAATCTCTTGTAAGTGTCAGAAGCTGATTATATTCAGTCAAAAATAAATACAAAAGCTCTTTTTGAAAAAGGAGAGTGTAATAAGAAAGCACATTAAATTTTTATGGTCATTAAGTTTGGGATGACCTATATCAATTCTTTTTATAAAGTAGATCTTAATCATAAAATTCTATTTAAGATAAACTATTGAAGCAAAAGTATTGAGGATGGAGCAGAGAAATAAAAGCAGACATATATTAAAACAGAGATATTGGATTGGTTAGAGATACTAGCAAATAAGCTGCCATTGCAGTTTCATATTCTACAATCAGATCTTCGATATTTACACATTTATCCCAAATTAATAATAACTAATCTCTATACTTATAAGACGCATTTGTTAACTGTTTGTCTGTTCCCTTAATACTCAAGATCCAGACAACCAAATAACGTGAAATTTGGTACACGTACACTAAATTACATGGGAAAGGTTTTTAAACAGGTTTCGTTCCATCTCAATGGGTACTTTAATTGTAATTAATTATTTTGGTAATCAAAGACATGAAAATTGGCAAATTTTTACCCCAATTTCATGTTTTATGAACTTCTCTCCCACATAGCTCACTTACTATAAATATGATAGGTAAGGGGAACCAAATATCACATTACTTATTATATTATTACATTACATTCCTTCATCCATAGGAATTGTCATCTTTTGCTACAGTCATGCCTAAGAAGAAAAGGGGGAGTCTGGGCAGGAAAACAATCAAGTCAAAAGTAGTCGAACGTACACGTGCAGCAGAAGCTCCTGATGAAAAAAGATCAAGACTACATGCAGATCAGGTCCGCAACAGTCTTGCGAGAGCAGCTGAAACTCCAGAACAATATCAAGTGCGACTCCAGTCACAACAAGTTCGCCAGAATGCATCTAGAGCAGCTGAAACACCTGAGCAAAGGCAATCACGTCTTCAGGAAGATCAGGTCCGCCACAGAGTTGCCAGAGCAGCTGAAACACCTATTCAGCATGTGGCACGTCTTCTTGGCTCAATAAAACCAGGAAATGTTGCCATCACTTTGAAATGGAAAGCGCAAATGCATGATGGTTTCATGTACAACCCAAGATACGACTATGAAAGCAACAATCTTCTTGACATTGGCAGAATGTCAAATGTTTGTCTAAAGTGTAGTGCACTTAAGTGGAAAGGAGAAACTCCAGGCGTGTGCTGCTCCAGTGGTAAAGTCAAACGGTCACCAATACTGAAGCCACTAGAACCATTGTGCAGTCTGTTGAAGGGTGAAACTGCACAATCAAAGGACTTTGTGAAATATATTAGACTATTCAATAATATGTTTGCCATGACTTCCTTCAAGTCTAATGTTGTCCTGAATAATGGGTGGATGCCAACATTCAAGGTCTAAGGCCAAGTGTACCACCATGCTGGACCTTTTCATCCAGCCAATGACGAAAACAGCAAATATCTCCAGATGTTGTCTATCACATTGCTTTAAGATAAATGTACCCTTTTAATGAATGCAAATAAACCCTTTTTTACACGTCTTATTTTAAATCTTAATTAAACGTCAAATTACGCTTCTTAAATAAACAGAAAACCTTATTTTAAACCCAGGCACTTGCAGCTAGTAAAGAATATTTCTTTTCAAACATAGATTTACATACAAATAAGCTTTTTATCAACAAAACATGTAACTTACATATCAATTTAAGATATTTTAAACATCTTTCAATGTAAAAAAAATCAATTGAGGTGAAATTCATATTAAAATTATAAAAACAGCTAATCTAATTACTAGTGTACAGTCATTACTTACTGCTAGTGTGTCAAGTGATTCAACAAGAGTGAGGGCATAATCTCCAAGTACATCGTTTATATTGATGTTATCTCTGTAAAAGTAATATCCATTTTATTACTAGTCATTCAATTTGTAAAGATTTTGTACTAAATAATATGCAGCTTTTAGTTTAAACTCATTAACATAATTTCATTTAAAAGTATCATAATATAATATAACTATTAGTTTAAAGTGATTGACATAACTTCATTTGAACGTATCATAAGAACCTATAAAATTAGTAAGACAATGAAAGAAAATAAAAAAATAGAAATCTATTTTTACTTATATGACAACAACATTTACAAAATTTTTTGTGTAAACTTAAACAATTATTTGTTTTCATGCCCACTTTCTGAATATAAGTCCATAACTTGGACTTGAGTATTCCTTGGAAATAACCAGCTAACTCACAATCTAGTCCCATAAAGGAACATCAACATAAAATGATGTCATTGACAAAGATTGTAGTTATTGCTTTTAACTATCAGTCATATTAGTAATATCAAGGCCCTGGAGAGGAGTAAAATGTGCCGGTGCAAGATTTTTTGGGGCCCCTCTTAGATAAAGCAAAAATTAGTTTTGGCAGCTCAGCTTTCACAGTTTATTACTTTAGAACGTATATGTAAAAAAGTTGAAACTTTAATAATTAAAATTATCACATATTATATTAAGTAAAATAAAAAAACTTGAAAAATAGCTTAGATTTTTCAGCTATAAAAGATTAATGCAGCTGTTCAATTACTAGAATATATCATAAACAAATATACCTAAATTAAACAGAAATACACAGAAAATAATAAAATGATAACAAAAATTTTATAAACAAATATTATTAAAACAAGGTTGCTTTGCAAGCTTTTTTTGGGCAAAACTACGAATTACAGTGTCAAAGTCTATATTCTTTGCAATTTCAAACTCAATACTGAGCCTAGATAGGCGATCCTGACCCATGGTAGACCTGAGATAATTTTTGATGAGTTTAAGTTTGCTGAAACTTCTTTCTGCAGATGCTACTGTGGCTGGTGTTGAAAGGAATATTCTCATTCTCAAATTGACTGTCAAGTTGGGAAATGTGCTTTCTACTTTGTATTCGCATAAAGCATTTAGTTATTCCAATGTGCCCAACTGTTTTCCACCAAAATTGGCATGGTGAACCATTGTTATGTGATTCATTTCCTGTTTAAGGTCTTCAGAGATTATGTCATTAAAATATGTCTCCGCTAGTCTCGCTGCTTTGCAATTTTATTCTTTTTCTGAATTTTTTGATAATTCCAAAGAAAACTGCAGTTATCAGAAATCAGTTTTGCTGCACCAAAACAAACTGTAAGCCCTACAATAACATTATCCAAAATTACATAAAATATATGCTTTCGAAAGTGTGCTTCTGATTTATTCATTTTATCTAAATTTCCATCAGGTGCACCCTCATTGTGGAAACATGTTTTTTTTCCTGGCATAGTTCCTAAACAATTTTATTTCTATCTGAAGACTGGATGCAACAAGTTTAGATTCAGTCCACATTGCTTTCCAACTCTCTCACAATGCCTGTAGTTGTGAAAGCAAGCTTTCTATGTTTGCAGCTTCTACATCTAAAGTTTCACCACTAGCTTGAATGGTTTTGTTGCAAAAATCAATGGGAACTAATATTCTGTACCATATGACTGACATATGATGCAGGTGAAAGAACTTACATAACAGAGCTCCAGTGATTTCGTTCCTAGTTTTTGCAGTGATATTGAGTTCTAGCAGGTTTTCTAAGGCCAACTTAACCCCTGGAAGATGAGCTACAAATGGTTTTACGCTTCCAACTCGATCTGACCATCTGGTACCAGATATGCCATGAAGCGAACAGCCAATACGTTTTAACAATATTTCCCATCTTTTTGGACTGCAATTGAATAATGTATATATTGTTTGTAAAGTTCCAAAGTATGTGATTGCTTCTGGAATACATTCAGCAGCATCATTACCACCAGCCCCGTAGCGTGAAAATTCTACAAGAGGGGACAGGTAATACATTTTACTAAGTAGAACAAATTAGCAGAGGGGGCCAGACAAAACGCCCCCCATGCCCCCCCCCCCCCGCACGCTACGGGCCTGATTAACACATACGTTTAGTGTGTGGCAACCACAAGGCAGTAGGGTATTGTTCTTTGATTATCGCTTGTGCTCCTTTGAATTTGCCTGACATGTTTGCTGCATTATCATAACCTTGAGCCCTATAATCAGCAAGGGGGATAGCATGGCTTCCCAATGTTTCAGTAATTAGTTGCGCTATTTTCGATCCATTTTTTTTCACTGCAATTAGCACATTTTAGAAATCATTCTGCCATTTCATATCCTGATTCATGGCAAACTAAGTAACGTAAAATAATCTGGTGTAGAATCTACGATTATTGCATAGTACTTTGCCGTTTGCCTTTCACCTAAAATGTACTGCTTTACAAGATCAGGGCATTCTGCAATGAATTCATTTTGAGAATAAATAGAGAGGTAATGTACTTGCAGCCTTCCCCCCTTTTTCTGCGACTCTTCTACTTTTAACACATGTTCTCCTAAAATAGGGTCCCAGTGGGAAAGCAACTCTATCAAACCTAAAAAATTTCCATTATTTGAGTCACCAATGCATTGCGAAGAGTCTTGAAAAGCAAGACCACGTTCTCCTAAAAAAGGGTTAACATCAATAATTCGTTTCAAAATGTTGTACCATTTTTCAGATTCCACTCTAATAGATGCCTCTAGTAGATTTTCAATACCTTCTTGCATTGACAGGCGTCAGTTTGATACGAATATAAATTCAATTTTTTTTTTTAAATTTTCAATATATTTACTTTAATTTATATCTACTGTTCATGATGGGCCCCTAAAATTTCATGGGCCCCGGTGCGGCGCACCTGCTGCACCCCCCTCTCATAGGGCCTGAGTAATATTGTAATAGCCAATAATAAGATGCCATGTCATCAAATTAAAATGCTGTCAAGATATTAGACTTCTTTCAATCTTTGAACTATATAAATAATGAACAAGACCCACTGTTTTATTCATAGTTGCGTGAGTTTACGACTTACGTATGTTCATAATCTGGCCCTCGTCCTCTACAATGAACAGGATCTAGTTCATCATCTGGAAACGCATATTTCATGTAACTATCGTAACCAAACTGAAACATCTTTTTCGATGCCTCCAACATTTGAAGCCTCTCTTCGTTGCTGAAGTATGAATATTTATTATGAACAGGATCCCATTCATGGCGATAACTATAGCAACAAATCCCTGACAGTATAAATGAAATATTGAAAAAGCTAACTATGATAGCTTTAACTGAATATTTCATGACAGTAAGTTTGACACACTACCAGCTTCCCTCCCTAACACTTCGCAGTCTAACTTTTTAGTTTATGTTTACATATTTTAAGGAATATCCGGAAACATCGAAAAAAGTGTTGTAGCCATCTAAAAAACGAAATAAATATTCATTTCTGATTCTTTTTTTTTTTTAGTAGGGAATGGGAGGGGGGAGAGATTTTTTTCACTGCATTTTAAGACCTCTACTGTGCCAGTAAATAATATCATATAGAATAGGAATTAGCTTGCTTGGGATATTTTTCATTAGGCCCCTAATAAACTTTATAAAAAGAACATTTTTCTGTAGGGCTAAATGTGGTAATGTAGAGCGTCTATATATCTATTTGTGAAGTAAACCTATAATTCATTAGTCTACTCTATAATCATTGGTATCTATAATAAAATGAGAATATATATTTAGGCCCCCAGAAAACCTGCGATTTCTGAATTTAAAGACAATCCCTGAGATTCCTGACAAACTAGTGACAAGCATATAAATATTATATGTGGTGACAAGCGTTTGTGATTGCCACCCACCTTTGACATGCCGGGCGGCGGCGAGCATTCGCCACGGGTTGTTATTGTTTTGTTTGTTTTTTTGTTGTTGGGACTGATTAATTACATCAATTAATACATGTCATAAAAGAAGGTATTAAATAAACTCTATAAAGTGAAAGGTTAAGATTACATTACATGATTAAAAGCATTTAAAAATTGTTTCTGTGTACTCGAACTGCTTCACAGCTACCTGGCTTTCTTACTACTGCTCGCCCGAGGCTTTTATAGCCCAGGACGCCTATTATGAGCCATTCTGTTATAACATAACGTTTTTTTTTTCTTGCTTTTACCACTCCCTTCCCCACCGCGTAACGTTTTTATCACTGCGTGTCACACATCGGCCACCCACCCCCTCCCAGGTCGTTACGTAATAAGTGAACGGTCCCTTAACTAATAATTGAAGTTCAATAAATAGATACCCTTCATCAATAAAAGAAGATTTAAATGCAATTTAAATATGAAATTTAAGTTGTAAATGTACAAACAGAAACCAAGCACTATAACGAAAGGCTTTTTAAAAAAAAGATCAGAATCTGAGATTAATCCTTAGAATTCTAAATCTTTTGTTTTACTATTATCTTTAATACAAAAATGAATGTAGCTATGTGACAATGTATTATGAATGTAGCGATGTGGCAATGTATTTTGAAAGTAGCGATGTGGCAATGTACTATAAATGTAGCAATGTGACAATATATTATGAATGTAGCCATGTGGCAATGTATTATGAATGTAGCCATGTGGCAATGTATCATGAATGTAGCATTGTGGCAATGTATCATGAATGTAGCAATGTGGCAATGTATTATGAATGTAGCAATGTGGCAATGTAATGTGAATGTAGCAATGTGACAAAGTATTACGAATGTAGCAAAAAAACTGACAAAGTATTATGAATGTAGCAATGTGACAATGTATTATGAATGTAGCAATGTGACAATGTATTATGAATGTAGCAATGTGACAATGTATTATGAATGTAGCAATGTGACAATGTATTATGAATGTTTAGTAAATTAGTTGGGCAGCATAGAAAAACAAAAACAAAAATACCCAACAAAATTTGCCATAGTAATTCCTTTTAACTCAGATAATGCACGTTGCAATTTATTTTTCTTTTAAATTTTTGAGATTATCTTGGCTCATTTAGACGGACCTTTTATTATTCGATGTCTGCATGTACTAAAAATTAGAAAATTTCTTTTTATTTAAAAAAAAAATATCCTGAATTGTGTTGTTTTTTTGCATTTTAAAAAAATTGTACCCGCAATTTTTTAGATGCCATAACAAAACATCAGTGAGATATCAACACAAATTAAACGTAGTTGAAAAGCTCATTCATTTCAAAACATTCTTATGAAAAAATACATGCAGTAATCTTTCAAAGACATTGCGTAAATTTTGAACGAAAAATGTGATAAGCCATAAAAGCAAGAAATGTTCAACTCTTACAAGTTAATAAAGAAATATTTTTAAATCTTTTTTTTTTTTTCATATTTTTTAAATAAGCTTTTTTTAAAAAAATGCACTGGACAGTAAACAAATAAATTCGTCATATCAAACAAACAAATATCTATATTTAATTATCATACCTGGCGTCGAGACCTGGAAGCAGACACCATAAAGATGGGACACTGGAATCAGCTGGAGAAGATGGCAAAGGACAGAGGACTCAGGAGATCTGTTGTTGGTGGCCTATACCCTGCCATGGGTGAAGGGCAATGAATGAATGAATGAATGATCATTGCTAAAAAATATAAGCGTTAGTGCCCATCTAGCTAGACAGATTAATTATTTATTTATCGCTACTAATCAATTAATGTAAAAGCATATTTAGTTCGGAAAATCAATAGCCATTTCTAGTTGCAATGGTGCATCGTACTCCGAAAAATGCTAGCCCACTCCCTTTGGTTTAAGCACTTGCCAAGACTGGCCAGACCAGCATGACGTATAGGCCTATATATAGGCCTACTGTCGATCAGCCAGAATGACGAGGCCTCGGTTTTTCCCACGGAGCTCTATATTTATATATTTCTTAGACTTATAATTGCGATCCCATAGTACTTACTGGTGCGCAGTTACAAAATATCTTACGTTTTTATAAACCACAAAGCTTGTTTTGCCACACTGTCTTCAAATAATCACGCTAAAAAAATCATTGAAAAGAAGAAATAAAAGCCTCTTAATTACTTTTTTTATGGGCTGTATATGCATGGGTTGTATGGGCTGTATATGCATGGGTTGTATGGGCTGTATATGCATGGGTTGTATGCAGTGGTGTCACCATGGTTGGTGTCACCCGGTGCGGAAAATTCAGGGTGTCCCCCCCCCCCATTTAAGACTTCCACCATGAGCAATGGAACATATTTCGAATTTTCCTGTACTAAACCATAGAGAATCGCCAATAATTGTAATATTTGTGAAATACTTCGTCCATTTAGTCCAATAGTTGATGAGTTTTAACGACGTAAGATATAAAGCAAATTACACAATGTAATTTAACGTGAAAGCATTTAAGAACTGCAACAACCAGCAGAGCAAAGTCAAATGATTGTTATTTTGTGAATAACTTTATTTTAAAATTTCCTTTCCACGTCTTTAAAACTGCAGATATGTCAATCACTACATCGATATCAATATCTTTCTCGATATCACTTTCAATAGAAAACAGAGCAAGATCAGAAAGCCTTGACTGTTCCATAGTGGATGGCATGTAATTTTTGATCAGTTTCAGTTATAAAATTCCCCTCTATCATGAAGCTATAGACACACAGAGAGTGATAAATAATTGCAGGCTCGGTGAAAGTGTTGACCTCACTTTGGCGTTGTCAAGATCAATATCTGCTACCTTCATATGTCTTCTCAGCCTTCGTAACTCTTTTAAAAGCTCAACTTCAGATAACTAGATATCTTAGAAAAATGAGAGCGATCAACATCTGGTCATTGTGTGATATGTCAGGTGTGCTATGCAGCTATGGAACATAATTCCAAAATACTTCGCAGCCTTTATATCCATGGAGGAATCTCCTTCACATGATGTGCCAGTACATTTATAAACTTCTTTTGAGTTTCAGGTGATAGATAAGATGCTGATGCATTTATTGTACATGTAGATTGTCCTCTTTAATTTCAATAGGTGCTCTTTTAACACAGATTCATATTTGAAACACATCAACCATCTCAAGAATTCTATTCATTTGCCTAAGCTCCAGACCCTCTGCATGATGGTACCCTGTGTTGCTGCTCATATTTTTAACTATGATCGGTCATAAGACCTGACTAGACCAGGGGTCGGCAACCTGCGGCTCGCGAGCCGCATGCGGCTCTTTTGATGCCAAGTTGCAGTTCTTTCGATGTCAAACTGCTGCCTAATCAAATACCATAATCTTGAAACAAAAAATTTTAGTGGCTCTTTAAAAACTTGAGAAAAATGCACATTTTAACTTTTGGCTCGTCCGTCTCAAAAGGTTGCCGACTCCTGGACTAGGGCAGTGACTAGACCGAGTTCTTTCTGCTGTGGAATTTAGAATTGTTCATTTTAGTGTCACTCCTATGTTGGTGTCACCCAGTGCGGCTCGCACCCCCCCCCCCCCCAATGACGCCACTGGTTATATGTTTGTATTGATTGTATGCAGTTTTTGTTAACACAATAGTTAGTTGTTAAAGTAAAAATGATGATAGTTAAGGTGCGGCCTGTGGTGTTATTAATTTATTTAATCAGACTACCGAAAGGTTGCCCACACTTGAGACGTTATACGTTTCTAGAACAGTCTTAAATATATTAAACTTACATTCAGACATATGCTTATGCTTGTTAAATAAGTATATATGATTTCAAAATATCGACGTCAATCATGTCATTATACCAAAAGGCAAAGCTTTTGAGTTAAAATTAGTGTTTAATATTCTTTTCAGATCTAACTAATCAGAAAATAACATTAAAACACAGACAAAACAGCAAATTGTGTTATTTATTTAGTTTTATGTAATTTATCAGAATTCATCACTGTGTTTAATTGTGTATTCTTTAGCCAGTGCATCTCTCTAAAAGCCTGTATTACTTTACTTGCTCTATCCGCGTAGCCACTGCTCTTCCTACGATTTTGATACATGTGGTTTTAATGGTCCGGACATGCGCCATTCTAATGCGCAGAAAAACCTCGGACAAGCAAACCACATTTACATAGTCGCTTTGATACCTCTAGTGAAAATTTAGTTTTTTTTATTACAGAATTTTTTTAATGTTTAGCAGAAAAGGTGCCACAAAACACTGCTGCTATGGCACGTGTAACTCAGACAGTCGATACGACTACCGACCTCATATGAAAGGTGTGAAATGGTATCCATTTCCAAAACCAAAAAGGCAATTACAAAAATGTGCTCGATGGGTAAGCCTCTGCCGTCGAGAAGGATTTACAATAGAAAGTGTGACCAAAGACACATACATTTGTAGCAAACATTTTCCTAGTGGTAATTTTATTGAGGATCCATTTCCTGCCACTGCAAATGAAGATGAAAAACTAAAAAAAAAGGTAAAAAGAAAGCCCCAACAAAGTAATCATAAGCCACCAGAGGCAGAAGAAACAAAAACGACAAAATTGCAAACTTTCTCTACGGATGAACATGCTGTTGCTAAAATTCTTCTGGAACTCAATGCCATTGACTCAAATATTTTTGAAGTGCATAACTGATAACACCAACTGCTTGAGGTAACATGTAATACTAAACAAAGTCTGAATCATTTTGTCAATTTCTTCTTTTTTTTTTTATTTCTGAATATTTTTTTTATAGTTATGTTTTTTTTAAAACTTCATTTGATTTACTACACACATTTTTTTCCCACTAAATATAAATTAAAGTAGTTTTTATAAAGTAAAATTAATACAATTAGAAATATTGTGTACCATATATCAAATTTCTTTTAAAGTTACATTTAATATCATTTTCATTTATATTGATTATTGTTGTACTTTCTTACAAAGCAATAATGAATTATCAATATAAAAACATTTTTTGTTTAGTCTTTGTTTTAATTATGTTTTTTTTCTGATTATTTAGATCTGAAAAGAATATTATACACTAATTTTAACCCATAAACTTTGCTTTTTGTACAATGTAATCAATATTTTGAAATCATATATGTGTCAAGATGTCGGTTGTATATTTTCTCGACTGTTCTAGAAACATCTTACTTCTAGATTACTGTAGCAATGTCTAGATATAGGTAGACTTGATAAGAGATAATGTACTCACTAATTCCAATGCTGAGTTCCTCATATCTAGACAGAAGTAGTGGAACCTTCTGGACAAAAGTTTCAGGTTTCAGATCAGCAGAAACTGCATGGAACATTTTCTAGTTTCTTCATTAATCAAGATGCTCTGTTAATGCTACAAAGTTACAAGTTATTTGGTGCTAATTGAATTATGTTCAACAAGATTGATTTTTTATGTCATATATGTTTTAAAAACTAATCAAATTTAGTATATTTTGATACAATAATTGAGACATTTCATTAATTTAGATACCAATTTTTTTCTAACATTATCTAGGGTGTACCAATTAGAAAAACATCTTTAAAAGCTTTAAACAACTGAAGCTTCTTACCTTCTTAATTACTAAAAGTAAGATTTTAATTTTTGCCATCAGGGAGGTTTTTTTAACATTGAACATTAAAAATAATAAATACTTAAATGCAATATTCTAATGACAACTTTGTAAAAAAAAAAATTAATGAGTGCTAGTAGGTTAAGATGAATAATAAAATTAACTGTTGCTGAGGCTACTGCATTAAGGGATGTAGTGGTGTGGAGAGCACAATGCTGCCTTTACTTCACCTTAGAAATTTTGCCAGACCTGATGAAAAATCTAGAGCAATCACAAGGGCTCAAACTAGGACATTTAGTTTGGCAGTCTGGTGCTCTGCACGACTCAATCATCCCTTTTGCTTTTAAAATAACTACTTTTTTTTTAAAAGAAATATTTGTATGCATATATTGTATAGCAGGCATATAAACAATGAAGTCGTGTGAAAGTCATGTGACATTACAACACAAATGCTGTATGTATTGTGTTCTTACATTCTCATTTAGTTTACTTTAAAATAAAAATTTTGTTTATTTTCTAAAGTATGCTTGGACTTATATGAATGAACAGTGAAATTGGGTGTAAGGAAAGATCATTGTTGACTAGTCATAAAGGAATTAAGTCATACTTTTTGTGAACATGATCTTTCACCTACTTCAACATAAAGAAAAGAAACAGATAATAGCAGTGCATAAATTACATTTCATTACTGATGTTATTTTTATTTACAAACTTAAAAAAAAAAGGCACTGGGGATTAAATAAACCAAAATTGGCCTAAATGTCAGTTTAGGTAGCTGTATTTCATTTGGTGCTATTTTTTTAATGGTATGATGCAAATTATAAAAGAATTGCAGGTAACAACTATTTAAGCAGAAGCATTTTACTTGTTAAAAATATATATTTAGAATGCATCATACCAGTAAAGGATACAAAAATATAAAAGGTTATCATTTCTCAAGCTTGCAATAATTAGTAATTGTTTTTTTTTCTTTCCACCAGTTTATCAGAAGCTGAAGAGAAGATATATTAGAAGCATCACACAGACTTATTTATCATTACATGATAACAATATACCAATGAGACATGATAACATTATACTAATGAGAATAACCCATGTGTCATGGCTGGTTCTGTCACTTACCTTCTGGTAATTGCATACAAAAAAGTTTATGAATCACTAGTCTCCAACAAGATAAACCTTACAAGAATTTTTCCTCCATCATTGAAAAAGCAGTGAAGTTTGTGAGTAGTCACTTTGGTTTTAACAGTTATTAGCTGTAGAGGTGGGATCAGAAACCTGGAATACATTATCTGCTCTTTGTGGCACTCATCAACAAGTTTTAGACTGATAGAGAAGAATGTAAACTATAATTTCTTTTGGCAAGAAGTGAAAAAAAGATATATCTACTATCCTCATTGTTATAGAACAAAGTAACTAATTTTTAATAAACAAATAAAAAAAATATTTTTTCAAAATCTGTATCTTAAAATTATTTTTTTTAAATTATATTTACATTTAATAACACAATTTATTTTTTTATTTTTTTTGCATGACCCAATCTAATTCAGATCTGCTAGATACTTGCTTATTTCAGGAGTATATAATTGTCAAGAAAACAGTTTCTTCATGTGGGACTATCTTGCCTATTAAGTTTTAATTTTTTTTAATAGCTCCATCAGAAACAATGCTTAAGATGGTAAAATATGGCCCTTTCTCAACAATAATACTTTTCCTACATTTCCTAGTCCTGTGATCATTGGGTTGGATTTAGTGGAGTATTTTTTTTTTATCTATCTTCAGTTTTTAAAATGTTTATTTTATATAAAACTCTAGTGATTGATTTTAATGTTATGAAGTTAGATGTTACCTAATATATATATTCTGATATGTATCTTTTAAATGAACTTAGATGCTGTAAAAAAAATATTAAAGAGTAATGAAATAAATAAATTAGCAGGTTTTAAAAGTTTAAATAAAATAATCAGAAGATAAAACTACTATTTCTACAAAGGAAATTTAGGCATTATCCCATTATATAAATATTATTTTGCTATTGGACTTAAAATTTTGCATAATATGTTGTATAATCTATTTTAACAAAATAATTGCAGATACTATCCAGTATTTTTTCTTGTTTGAAATGACACAAATTAAAACATTATCTGTTAACAGTATTATAAAATATAATAAAATGTCATAAATTTTAGAAGTAATCAATCAACAATTTATGCTTAATATATGTCTCTTCACGTGTTCCTGTGATTTTACTCCACATTATAATCTAAACAAATGACCTGACTTTTTTAAATTATTTCTGAATTTGTTTTGTGAAATTATTGAAAGCTTGTTTCCTGTTGACCATTCGATAGTTCTACCTTGTTAAGGCTTTTATTTTTATGATGTATGTTTTACAAACCATCATTTATGCATGTTACTTTTGACATTAGATCCACTTAAATATAAATTCACTGAAAAAAATGTGTAAGAACTTTGCAATTAAAACATTTATCAATAGAAATACTAATCTAGGTCTGTTTTTTTTTCTGCTGTCTTAACACTTTTAGAAAAGAATGAACCTAAGAGTTTTTATTTAAACCTTTGATAAAACGGAATTATTGATAAATTGATTGGATTAGAGATGCAAGTGAATTTTAGTGAATGCGAGATGTTTAATACTGATAATTTACTTTTATGCTAGTTTCAATATAAAGAGGGCATTGGTATCTGTGTCAGGTATTATTTGTTAATTTTTTAACAGAGACATTGAACTTCTACAGAGACATGAACTTTAGCTTCTATAATGGCAGTGGAGGGGATGTATGATCCATATCTTTCTAGAATTGATAAAAGTACTGTCATCAAAAATTCTCTTCACAGACATTGTAGAGGCCACGGTGTATAACTGCCTAGAGATGACAGTCACCCCAACTTCACTACATATGTTGTGGAGGCCACAAATGAACAAACATATCATTGGCACGAAACAAAATGATGGACTAATATAAAATTTTATAAACATTTTTAATTCTAACCATTCACATTAAAAAGCAAACAGGTTTAAAGTACAACAATAACAAAACATTAAAACTTAGACGAGTATCTCAGCAAAATAACATTAATAAGGACATTTATAAGATCTAATTGTATTAGGCTGGTTGTCCACCGGAACAAATAACACAACAATTGTATATATATGTGATGGCTACAAGATTTTAAAGTGTTGAAAGTAAAGTTACAAAATCAGCTGATGTAAAGTGAAATTATTTCACAAGAAGCATAGGATATTATGAAAAAAAAAGAGAACTTAATTTATAGGACTATGTACACTTGAAATAAATGACGGATACAAAGAAAAAATGTTGATTAATAAAAATAATGCTGCCTTTTTTTTTCCAAATACATGTAAATGGCTTTTATCTGCCACACAACAGCCACTTGCACTTAGATCATCAAGATAAAAAAAAAACATTTTTTACTCCACCAAATCAGGTGGATATTAACATAAATCATTTTAAAAAAAAGCAAATGGTACAGCAGCAAAAACTCCCACTGAGAGCAACTTATTTTCCAGCTAGTAATTTTGATTTTGAGTTTATTAAAATACTTCTCAATTTTAAATGCTGTATTTTTTATAAACTATAGAAAAAATTTTTATGAAATGCAAATCTGATACACATAGTCGTTATTTCACAAATATTGAAGAAATTTATTTTTAATTCTTAAAAATGTTTTACAAATAGCACCAGTTAAAAAAAAAATTAAAGAGAGAACCTAAATGAAGTATAATTCTCTTACACTACTGAAACAGAGTCAAATGCACCAACTTTTACCTTGACAGAATAATATACAAGTCCAAAAAAACAGCTAAAAATTGAAATTTGTAAAAATTCATTATACATGTAAAAGTAAAATAAGAATTAAAGACTGTTAGATGTTCTAAAGAACAGTTAAGACGAACACATTTAATATCTGTAATGCCCTCATGTCATATGCACTAATAATTTCTATATTTATTTGAAGTTTAAGAGAAAAAAAACTTTGTTGTCATTCCAACATCATGGCAGACTTTTTAAAGATCATCATATGAGATTGTTTTTGCTATGTTCAGCGCATCTTTCAGCATGAAGTCTCGAAGAGCCCAGAGTGCACTTGCCATGTTTCCATGACAACCTGTTCCATGAGCTAACCACTGACCAGGGAGATTAGACTCTGGTACAGCTGGTGTGTTTTCCTGTGTGGCTGTTAATGTTTTCTCCCAGTTCGAGATGTAGTGAGATTCTGAGGTAAGGCTTTCAATATATCTATGGAATGATAAAGCATGATACAATCATTTCCTCTGGCAAAGAAGTCATTAAAAAATGCCAAATGAGGTAGCCACAAATTAAAGAATAAGTAACCAAATTTTTAAAAATAAGAATAAAAAATCAGTTCTTGTTATCATTTAAGTGAGCCTTCAATTAAGAATTATATGTTATTATGTATTACAATTAAAATTAATATCTTTTTTTTATATTAAAGCAATACATTTTCTTACAAACCTGAAGTATGTTTCAGAATGCATTAATTTGTGGGTTCTTGGGGGAACAGATACAAACATTGGCGAGGGTGGGCACTGTTGTGTAGTAGCTTGCTGACCTGGAAAAGCATTTATAGTCTATATATTATATATATTGTATTTTGTAGTAGTGTTCTACTAAAAACACCATTAAAAAGCTAAGAAAACAAATTAAGTTTTTAAAAATTAGAGATTTTGTGGCTGCTAAAAAAAAAGAAAAATGTTCAAGTAACAAAATAAGCTTTCATTTTAAATGAATAAACAGTGACAAAAAAAAATGAATTACAATTACATTTTTTTTTAGAAATTCAGACATTTTAATGTTTAAACATTTTCTTTAGATTAAAAACCATTTAGAAAAAAAATAACTAAAACTGTTTCCTGCAAAATATTTATCACAATAATGGCTTTAAATTCTCAATACATGTATTTTCTTTCAGTGTTTCCCAAATTTTAAACATCCGTACCCTTCTTTATTTTCAAAATACTAAGTACCTCTTGTCCAAAAAATAAAATGATGCTCACTCTAATAACAATCATTATATATAAATATATTTATAAACATACATAGTGCACAAACAAAATGTAGGACAGATGGCAGAGTGGTGTAGATACTCGACTGTCGACCTAAGAGTCCTGGGTTCGATCCTAGGTGAGAACCATGGGAATTTTTCGCCCCTCAAGTCCACCCAGCTTTAAATGGGTACCTGACTTGAGTTGAGGAAGTAAAGAAGCTTGGGTGTTGTGCTAACCACACAATCCCTTCATATGCCATGGTTTTAGAAACAGATGAACTCTACACTTCATCTGCCCCGATGACCTATTTGGACTAAGAGAACTTTACTTAACAAACAAAATAACAATAAACGAAAAATAAAATTTATCATAGTCAATGAGCTTGATAAAATTGTTGAGACAACAGATCATCATTATTTGGATGTTCTCTGGATATTAATTTTAATCTGAGATGCCATTTCACGTCCAAATGCCTGTTCGTTTTTTGTACTTAATGTCTACATATGTTGAAAAAGCTTTGCATAGATATGAATTTGGAAAAGGTAAGTTTTATAAATTTATTTAAAGAAATGTATTAATTTCTTTATCATTTTCGTAACTAGCAAACACCATGAGATTTGCAAAATTCACAATACCAGTAGATTCACTGACTTGTAAAACACAATAACAATTTTGAGATATATCAGAAAGTAAGATCTGTATTATAATTTTTTATTGTCACCTCCTTTAAAGCCCTGCATCACTTTTTGAGAATGATTTAAATCCTTAAATTTGTTTTCAACAAAATCGATTGGTTTATCTTCTGAGTGATTGTGGTTAGTCTCAAGTTAGATGGTTTCATGTTTATGTTTTTATTTCTTAGATTTTTCAATTTTCGCAGGGTGGAATGCACCAATGTTCCCTCTAAGCTGAGCGCGTGAGCGATCGCTCACATGAATTCAGAGCGTCGCTCATACTACACGCACGATCGCTCACTCCGACAAACGACATCGCTTAAATCGCTCACAAATTTTGGCCTCAAACAAAATGTCGCTCAGAGACAAAATTTTTTGCTCACTTCATACCACACCTTAGAGGGAACATTGGAATGCACATGTTCATCTCCAGTCCATGATAATCTGATTTAAGCTTTTCTATGTTGTACTTGGGTGTTTTCCTTGCTTTACTCTTAACAGGTTCTTTTGTTAACTTCATTATTTCCTTTTTGTTGATTGTTATCATAATCACTGCTTTAGGATTTAAAAGTTCCAGATTTCAACCAGTGATGCATCTTTTTAAATCTTAAGGATAAAATTATACTTAGTATGAATTGTTAAAATCAGTGGTGGATTACTAAAACACACACCTATTAGAAATAGACACAAAAGCCAAATATATACATGCATTGTTTGTAACAGTTCAATGTGTACATACTGAAATTTTTTATGGGACACAATGGTCTGGGCCTTTTGAGTGGGAGGGGGGAGGAAGAAGGGAAGATGCACAGAATAACAGCTCACTGTGGCGCACAACAAAACCACAAATACACAAAGTTTCAATGTTGCAGTCTTCTTATCTTTCCCCCTCTTCTCTCTTTTTTTTCACCAGCAACCTATCACTGCACATTCTGGATTTTGTTTTTTCAGATGCAATAGTTCTTGTTGGTACATTAGTTTCCACAGAGTTTTCAACTGAGAAATTATGGTTACGTTATCACAATGCACATTTTAACATGTTTTCAATACAATCATTTTTATTTATTTATAACACATGTTCGCTGCAAAAATGTAGGCAAGGTTTTTTCCTACTTATTTCTTACTTTTACAGTTGGATTTCTCCTCAGCGCGTACGCCCACAAACTCTTCACATACCCCCAGGGCATGTGTACCACATTTTGGGAAACACTGATTTATTTGATAATATTGTTAACATTGGATGTACTGCATATTAAAAAAGGATGGTTTCAGAAACTTTAAAAATATATACACAACTTTTTAGGAGAAAATGTCATGTTTCATGCACACTCCTTTTGCCTACATAGTAAATGTGATTTTTCTGGTTAAATTTTTGTATAACAGTTTGTACTGTTTTAAAAAAATTACAATGCTGGAACGCTAAAATAGTGTAGTATTAGAAGAGAAGGTTCATGCCTAGGCATGTTCCTGCAAAACAAACACATTTTATTTTTATAAAAATTATCTTCACTGATGCAGAAATTAACAAAGTTAAATTAAAGTTCAAAATTTTCTCCTAAAAAAGTGGTGTAGATATTTTTTTTTTATTCTGAATCCATCTCTCATTAATATCAGGGAACCCTTCTGTAGTGATAGGTTACCAAAAATAGATAAAAGAAAAGCATAATGTAACTAAAACTTTACAAATGTATTCTATCGGTGCAGAAATATGACATGAGTATTTCATTTGTTATATTTTAGACATTCTAAAATCTCTGCTTAAACTATCGAAATAAAAGTTTTTATTAGAGGAAGTTGAAACATTTTCTTTTTGACATTTGTATAAGTAATTATTTTGTAATTATTTTGCCCAAAAATTAGAAATAATAGCTTTTTTTTTTCTTCAATTCAAACATTTTTTTAAAAATATGTTAGCTTTTTTAAGCCAAATCATTACACTAGAATAAGCAAACATAAAAACATTAATAAACATTTTATTTAGTTATTTTAAAGGATTCGTCATTCATTAAAATAATGATATTGACTAAAAATAAAAATTACAGAGGATTCAGTTACAAAATAAAAATGTTTGCAAAGCTTATTCTGCAGTTTCATATATAAAATTTTAAAATATATTCCAGATATTCAATGATACATGTTTATTTCCAATTCAGTTTCTAAATAATATATCTTTCTTATCTGTTACAGCCTATATATTTTTATTTCTCACTTTAGTTTGTTAAATAATTTGTAATCCTTATAGAGAGAAAGGGTTAACAGACTTTCATTAAATTATTAAGAAATATTATTAGCAAAAAGTATGTTAGTTTAAAAAAAATATATATAAATAAATATATATATATATAAATATATATATTTATATATATTAAAATATTATTTTTAAAAAATGTATTTGAAAGTGTGACATGGGGGGAGCAGCATAACTAAAATTCAATAATGTCATCTCTAGAAAAATAAAGCATCCTTACTGATTAAACAATGAATACTAATAGATGCATTTAATGCTGTGTGTTTATAGTGCCAGTGATTAATAGTTAAAAATGAAAACTATGCATAACTAAGAAATTTGAACAATATCAAGCCTTAAAGATCCAATAGCATAGTATTTTAAGACATTTTAGATCAAATAAAAATTTGATATCTGTGAAAAATTTAATTTTTATTGAGAAATCTGTAATTCACAATTCAAATATTATAAGCAAATTAATCATGATAAAACTATATTTTGATTTTAGTAAAAAAATTGCTTCACCATGAGTCTATTGCATGGGTGGCCACGTTTAAGCGCCCAGTTTTTTAAATAGTAAAAAATAAAGAGCCGCTCCATAGCCAAAGAGCTTCATTAGGGCCACCAATGGCAAATTGCATTCATTGTGGGAATCAGCAATTTTTTTATTTTATGAAAAAGATGAAATAGTGTAATGCACAATGTACAGTTAATGCCTTCAATTTTTTTACTTTCCATAATTATTATCACTTATAATTTTGATATTTCTAAGCTGTTGAGTAGCTAGGATGAAGGTAATGTTATTTTTAATTTATTTTATTATGTCTGCAATAGCAGTCTGAAAACAAAAAAAATTTATTGGTAATTAGTGTAGAACATTACTTTGTTTTTTTAGTTGTTTAGTAGGTTTCTTTACATAGCAGAGCAATAAACATAAAGAATACAAACTACAAATAAACAGCCTCACATTAAGTTACAAATCGTTTGATTTTGAATCAGCAAAAAGATAAGCTACTGAGTAAGTTATTTTCATAATGAGATAAATAGTAAAATAATGAGATATAGAATTATAGAATGTCTGGTGACATAATTAGGGTAATGCTCAGATTTAAAATTTTTTTTTTTTTTTCTGAAATTAATTTCCTTGTATGAAAGATAAAATGATTATGTAAAAAGTACTACAAAGTTATCATAATGCCAGAATTGCATGTAAGAGAAGAGTATTATTTTAACCTTAATGTCCTTAGAGTAGATAGATTTCTAGTCAAAGCAAGGTGGTACAAACAAAGACTATAATTGTAAAAAATATTAATAAAAAGTGGCTAATATTTCATCATCTTTATAGTTAATATACTTTTTTTTTTGTTGTAACTTACTGATTGAATAACTAAACTAATGAGGTAATTTGGTTTTTATCTTACGAGATTTACCCATTAGTATTGTATTTATATCTTATGAAATTTTCATACTTGATATCGGCCTCACAAAGTTAAAAAATAACAGTTGATGAAGCAATCAATAGCTTTTGAAGCTATTTCTAAATCACCCGTTCCAAAATAAATTAATAAAAAAGTAATAATGTAATAACAACAATGAAATGAAGATAACATGAAGGAAATTATCCAACAGGCATAAGGCATCTGTTACAGCAGAGAAAATATAAAGTGATAAACTGTTATCTAGCCAATTAAAAAAAGAGTACCAAAAAAAAAAACTGGGGTATAAAAGATTATATTTTACTTGTTTAAAAAAAAGGATTTGTTCTATAATTTTCTGAATTGCATAAATAATATTCTATTGAAATGTCTTATAAAACATATACAATAGCTCAATTAAAGCATTAGTTCTTTTCAATTTATATTGTATCTAGATTTTTAAATAAGAATTGATTTTGCTGGGTTGGCTTAAAAATAATATTTGCCATATTCAAAAATTTTACTGCATCAAAATGGAGCATTGCACATAAACATGCTTTTAAAATAAAACGTTAAAGTAAACCTTTATGGCAATTAAACAATTTAATACATTTCTGAATGGTAAAAGAAATGTATTTCTTGAATTAAAAAATGTTGGGTTTACGATGCATCAGGCAGAGAATGGTTAAAGTCCAATCTATGGTAGTACTAATTACAGGCTACACCTGCATGCTGGCTAAATTAAAGCAAGTTGTTAGCATTGAAAGGAAAACTGTCAAGGGAAAATGTAATTGTTAAAAAATTATAGGCTGAATAGAGTATTGTTTCAATAGGATGAATATCTGACCAGTTAAAAAGGGGCTACTATCACTGTTCATAAGCAGAGGTGAATCAGCAAGATAACCTTGATAAGGGTATAACATGCCATTGCTCATACCAGACTGAAGCAAGGGGCTGACATTGCATGGGCCTGAAAAGTTCAACATTTTCTTTGGTATAAAACATAAAAAAGTACACTGAAACATGCTATTGTAATATTGATTAATTCAATCTTCTATTTTGTTAATAGATTTTTTTAAAATATGTTATAAAAACAATATCTTAAACTGTTAACTCTCCCTAAAAGATGTAAATTGTATAGAATATACAAATTTATATAGAGAGAGAGCCAAGAAATTCTATATTAATACATTAGGCATAATTCTATTTTAGTCTCTAAAATTAGGTTAAAATAATATCAAAATATAACTAGAGCTAGAATTTTTTTTTAAAAATCATATTTTTTTTATTCTATGGTATATTTTATTCATATGCAAAATTAATAATATTTCACTTGGTCTGAATGCAAAGTAACAACATATATTTATCATAAAAAAAGCAAGTTTAATTATTTTTTTACTTAAAACCATATTTAAAAATAAAAGCATATTTTTCAGTCATGTTTCTTAAAACCTTAGACTTTAATTTGATTTACATCAAAACCCATCATTACAGTCTGATTTTATTTTACTATAAATACATTTCTGGATAAGATAATAGAAGAGAGGATGTAAGTCATGAACTTACCCCCTCCCCCCCCCCACCATCTGGTTTACTTTAACAAAGAAAAGATGGACAGCCTTTTATTTTCATGAATAAGTCTGACAACCAACACACATAACCCAGACTTGGGTGGGCGATGACAGGATTTAAACAAAAGGTGTTATATATTACATTTAGGCTCTTAGTAGAGCTAATGTCTTTGTATATTTTAATTTTTTTTTTTTTGCAGTTTTTTGATTAATTAATTTATTTGGCCTTTTAAATTTATTCTTAATCTTAACCCATTATGCCAAAATTAATACTTATTTACATTTTTTAATGGTAGAATGTATTTTATAACATAATTTTTTTTCTGATATTATTTTTCATTACTCGCATATGACACCAATGCATAGCTTTAGTTATAGTACTATTGATGTTTTAGCATTCTGAAACACAAAAAGATTTTGCTATTTTGTGTAAGCCTGTGACACTTTGAATTAAGTGTAACTAAGTTTGAAGTGTCTTCACAACATTAAATATAATATTTTATGTCATATTTCACTCTTTCTTAGGGCATGAATGCATGCATATTTCTAACTTTTTTTAGGTCATAGAACTCTGGGACCTAAATATAACAGATTCAGCCAGATATATATGTCAAAGAGATAATAAAATTAATCACCTGAAGCTCAAGACATTCAAGTAAGTAATTAAAATAATCAAGACTGAAATATGTCAGCAATGGTTAGTTGTTATCATGGTAATGGGAGGAAAAAAAATAACTGCAAATAAATGTATTACGTTAAATTACTCAAGACTATTTTTGAAAGTCATGCATAATAAGATACATAATGTAAAAACCATCCAAAATTAACTTTATAATATAAATATAGAAAAATTAAATGAAATAATATTCCAACAACATAAAGCAAAAAAAGAAATCCATTTGAATATTAGTGGGCCGATTTCCTATCAAGAAAATACTTTTCTTTCCCTTTTAAATCAAATTCCTTCTGAAAAAAGAAGTTTACTAGATAAAGTAGTAATGAAAAGAAAATGTTTGCAGTCTCACCTGCTGGGGTTATGTGACCTTGGGTAAAACCCTGTTGGATTACTTGAGGAGTGGGGTGAACAGGTGTGGCCGGGGCCGCTAAAGAAACAAGGAAAAGTAACAGCAACAATGACACACAAACTCAACAAAAACTATAAATATATAAGTAAATAAATGAATACAGTAGGACAGCATGCGTAAAAAGAATAAATAAACAAAATATGTGTTATTCATATTAAATAAATCAAACACATAGCATCAAGAAAAAAATGTGTACATGCTAAATCCTATGAGGGATGTTTAAAGCAGATACAAGCACATCAAAACCAGCTGAGCCTACATCTACAGAGAATGATTCAATTAGGTTTCTAAAATCAATAGAGATATTGAATATCATGTACTAACAAAATAGCCAATGCAGCAGCTACTTGAATTAAGGTAGAAACTTTCAGTCACTCTGAACTGTTCAATCTAATTTATTATTCAGCTAATCAGCTTTAATGTTATTATAACTTTAAGTGATGATAAAATCAAAATGCTATATTTTTAAAAACTTTTTAAACACATTTTAAAAACAAAAGATTTTTACTTCCAAAATCAGAGCTAGGGCTTTGGGGCAGAATAGAATCGTTGAAAGTCTTGTCAGAATCTGTTTGTTTAGAAGTCATATCTTCTGCTATTTTCCTTGCTTTCTCCTCAAATATATCCTTATCAGATTTGGGCAACGCTCTCCACTGTTAGAAAAAAGGATAAGGTCCAGTATTATTATTCCACATTGTATTATGATTAAAGTATATCAAGATATTCTAACAGCTGGTTTAATGGAAATTAATGTATTCTACTCATCCACTATGTCAAAGTAGATAAATGGATTCTTTTCTTACATATCAAGCTGTCAGTATAAGATAGTTAGTTCATTAACTAGTCCTCTGGCAAGTAACTTGCAGGGTCTAATTGTCCTGTTTCCAGTCATGCATTGGTATCAATTATTTGTGATATTTCGTTCTCTTCAAAGCCTTTTACTCACTATCTAATGTCTAGTCTGTGTCAAGTTAGTTTATTACTTTAACAACTGCAAGATTTCTACTTGTCTAGTTCCTTTAATTTATTAGTTTAACAAATGCAAGATTTCTAATCTCTTCGTAAAGTCTTGCCTTGCCTTAGTTACATCTACAAAACTGTAAGTTTATGACAATAAACAGTTCAGACACACATCGTCTCATAATTGTATTTTTATAATCCATTGTTTTAATTTTTAACATTCAGAAAAGAATTATTTCTGTAGTTAATTACTTTTTAGTAATGATAAAAAATAAAGCAAGTATTATATAGATATGTAAAAATGTGCAAAAAAACAAAGTTTAATTCTTTTAAAACTAAAAAGTAAAAGATATTTTTAAAATATTTGTAAAGTTATAAGGTTTTATTATAATGCAATAAAAGGTAATAAAAGGAATCCATTAGATCATACAAATATTTAAATTAGCAGTAACAAAAAAAAAGTGTGGGTGAGTGCAGTATGCTGGACTAAATTTGTCTTTACAATAGTTGATAAATAGCCATAAATAACAAAAAAGAATTACAGTGTTAACATGTGGCCTTGATGGATTAAAAAAAAAGTTACACGTCAAATATGTCAATTGTATTTACACATAAGGGGGAATGAATAAACAATAGTTTTTTTAACCTATTAACCCTTTTTCTTCCAATCGCTGTGTCTGGTTTAAGCATCAGAAATGTTTCAAGTGTCACACGGCACCTCAACTAACTGAGCAATGCCAGGTATAATGGTAGCATGTAAGTAAAGAACTTGTTTTGCAAAGAAATTTTTTTTACAAACCTTTGTGCCAACAATCTTGCTAATGTCTCCAAAGGAACAACTTGGATTGTCCTGCGAAATCTGCTTTCTTATCTCACCAGCAAAAACTATATAACCACTTGGGAGCCGTCTAGGGTTTATTGGTTTCTACAATAGATAAAAAAATATATATATTTCTGAACGATAGAGAACTAGAACAATTTAAACTCAGTGTGAGGTGATTAAGTAAGGCTGGGTGAAAATCTAGCAAATATTTTTTTTAAAAGGAACTTTTATATATAAGATTTAATATAAGATTTTGAAAAATGGTTTTAGAAAATAAAAAAATTGGTCATGTTGGATTTTTTCCCCACAGAAACTCAAAATCAAAGCAAATCAAATAATTCAAAAATAAAATCATGCTAATATCTAAACTTGGGTAGGGCTCAATTTTGTTAAATGATTGAAAATGTTTTTTTTTATTTCTTTCTGACCTAATTTAATAAGGTTGATGCAAATTTTCAAAATTCTAAGCTTATAAAAAAATAGAAAATGGTAGGCAAAGTAGCAAAAATAGTTTTGACAAATGTTTACACTCAGTTTCCTCATTAGCAAATGTATTTTATTGGGGAAAAAGTGGTAAAATAACTATTGCTGCATCCAACCAAACTAATGAAGCTTTAATTCTTATTAAGAGATCCCCTTGAAAAGACATAGACAAACAACAGCCCATAGGCCAGGTTTAGCCCATTAGACTGATTGATCCACCATACATTCTGCTTCCTTTCACTTGTTGACATCAATGATGTTAACATTTAATTTAAATGAGCTCATATAAGCCCCCTCCATCCATCTGCCCTTCTGTCAAATTTGAGAACAACTCATTTAAACCCAGAGGTTAAATAAGTTTGCCCACCCTGGCCCAGCATGTATACAAACAAAATAGCATAAAAACTAACTAAATAATAAAACTGATCATTAAAAGTTTTAAAGTAAAGGGAACATGATGATATAAAAGTGTAAGTTGAAATAAAAGTGTACATTGTCTTATTCTATTCATGTGATAAAAAAAATCCAGAAAGTAATAAAAAGTAAAAAGTAATTAACAACTAGCATGATTTTTCCGATAGATAATAAAAAGAACAAAAAAAAAACTGGTAAAGTTATTCAATTTCACATTTGAATGAGAATTATTTAATTATCATTCTACTAATATATTTTTATTACAATTACAAAACTGTTAAGTTTTTTAAGATCTGCATACTTTCTTATGTGATTTGGCTGGAGCAGGACTTGGAACATCCATGGAAAGTGACATGCCATCATTACTGGCGTCTGGCTCACCTCCCAAGGAGTCTTCAGTATCCAGAAAGAAATTTTCATCAGTATTTTGTTTCATCAAAAGAGGAGAGGGTTCCTAGAATATACAAAAAAACACCATTTTATGGTAATGAGTTCATTGAATATAGCTAGTATAATCTTATACTTTAAAAAAATGGACAGGCTTATATATAGGGATGTTGTAAATTGTTAACCTAATCATTTAAACAAATCTATAAATTTATACTTTGTTTTAATCTATATAAATATATGATTAGTCTAGAAAAGTTAATGAATTTTTCTCTTAAAAGTTATGAATGGCCAAAATGTCTGGTTCTGAGTGTTTATATATATTATATTACACACATAAAAACAAAGATATCAAGATTGTAACAATTCATGTACTATTTAAAGAAAGATGCTGCATTTTTTCTTATCACTATATGTATATTTAAAATAAATATTAACCAAGAGCTTAAAATAACATATCAGTCTCATCTTCTACTACATGACATAAACAAAAATTTGTGACACTGTTATAACAATCTTTTCTACAAAAGTCAATTTAAAAAAATATTTAAATATACAAGAAAATTTCTAAAATAAAAAAAACTTAAATAAGCTCATATAGTTAGATGAATACTACAGTTTCTGAGGCTACATTACTTTGACAATTCTTGACATTTTCCTCAGATAAAGCTTACAGTGAATAGAAACCATTCATTTAATCATTTACCTTTCCTAGAGCTATGGGCTTCCTGAAAAAATATATTTCATCATCCACCACTTTTGGAGATAGGGTGTACTTCTTAATGAAAACAAAAAGAATATGAATATTTAAAGTGTATTAATGTGTGTGCAGTTATATGTTAAGAGAAAAATTTAGGAGATTTAAAACAAAGAGTGTACAAATAAATGTTCAATTAAACAAAATAATTTTAAAAACCGTTAAATGATAGGAGTTTTAGGAGAACAATCAAAGAATTAATGAGTATTTACCTGAATATTTTCAAAATTCAATTATAAAAATAATTTTAGTTTGAAAGATAACTGGACATTTAAATAAAAAGAGATAACTTACATTCCTTAATAAACAAAGCATTTCCATTTTTAAGATTTCTCATCAGCGAAATATGATCAGTTCGTTAGATTGCTTACCTTGAGTAGTTTCTGTCTCTTTATGGATTTGTCTGCTTCTTGATACTTTGATTCATTCACAAAAACATCATGTTCAGCTATTTCAGTAGGTCGACCTGTTAATAATATTAATACAATAGCTCTGAACTTTTATCATACACTTTGGTCAAGTTGAAATTCATAGGAGTTTCAGAATTTTCCCACAGGTCAAAGCCTATTTCCATAGCGATTTGTGTAAATAAAATATGTAATTTTTACGACTAAACTCTAAAAAGAAATGTCATTCTTCAGTCACATGCAGTTCCAGAGTTTATAAATACAAATAGAAAAAAATCGATGAAGACATTTACATGTGATTTTGAACTATATATTGCAGGTGTAAATACCATGAAGTAAAGAACAGTCAGTCAGATATTTTGATTAACTGGTAAAAGACTATGATAGCCAATTTCAATCCAATGCAAACAAAAAAAGTCGGCAGGGGTGTAGTGACAGTTAAGCTAAAATAATGACCTTCCCCCAATTACCTACCCACCTTCCCAGTTAACTTTTTAACTATCTCACAATTAGATTCCATATATTTTATTTTAAAGGATATTTCATAGATTTTCATAGTTTTTCAATGGGGTTTTCAAAAGCCTAGAAGTTTGTTTTAAAATTCCAAAGGTTTTTTTTAATTTCATAGGGAGTATGAAGCGTACGAACTCTCTATTATATTTTCCAAGGGCGTATGAGCCCTTCTTTATATTTATTCACCAAACACACATTAATTTTATCATTTTCAAATTGACTTTGTGTAAAAAAAGATATAAACAAAGTGGTAAAAAAATTATACTCACAAGAACAATAGTCTTTAATGTGGAGGACACAGCACTTGCCAACAATATTCTTGATTAAGGCACAATCTTCAAGAGATGACTGAAAAACTTCTTTTTTATAAAACAAACGTGTTGGGGCGTGGTCTACTTCAGATGGATGCAGAAAACATGAATAATGGAAAAAAGCTTCACCACTGTGGGAAAAATCAGAACAACTTTGAAAAGTGGTAGAAGAATAAGTTTTTACTTAGACATATGTTTATACTGAGTAATTAGCCATTAGCTTGCCAAGTCACCTATCAAGTTTTCTCCCATATTGACGGCTATCGTCTTGTTTTTTAGAGCATTTTCGAAAAAAAATGCTCTATTGTACCCGTTTTGTCTGTCTGTCTGTCTGTCCGTCATCACCCTAGATCTCAACAACCATAAGTCCTAGACCCATGCTGTATTTATCATTTTGTAGGTCTTGACCTGCCATATGTGCAGCAAAAGTTCATTTCGCGATAGGACCTATGAGGGCCGTAAAAGGGGGCTTATAAAGTACCGTTTTTTACTATATAAGCTATATTAACAATGGAGCCCCCTATATCTCAGCAACCATAAGTCCTAGACCCATGATGTATATATCATTTTGTAGGTCTTGGCCTGCCAAGTGTACATCAAAAGTCCATTTCGCGATCTGATCTCTCAGAGCCAAAATATAAGAGTTTCTTATATACCGTTTTTGCTTATATTTTAAATATAAATAATAAAAGCTAATCAAAGGGGCGTAATCATTATTTATTTTTGTAATAGTTATTCAACATGATTACTTCCATCTCTAAATTTATCAAAATTCATGCGCATGGAGCAATATTTATGACTGTAACCCGGGAAAAAAGTACGGATTTCGTACGGCGAAAATGCTCTAAAATGTCCTTTGTCCGAAACGGAAAAGACTTAGATTGCTTGTTTTTTTGTGTGGAGCAACATATGGTTAGGGTCAAGATAAATAAACATAAATTTAGGTCATATAATGTTGATATACATTATTAAACTATCTCTAGATAATATTTTAAAAGTACAATTATTACGTTGTTGCCTTTTTTACAGCAAGTTATCTTACACATAACAATAATCTGTATAATTTTGAAACCTTCTGCCTTTTTGCCTGGGTGATGGTCACACATTGTAACCAACCTCTCACTGGCACTGAATATAGGCAATCATGTTAGATATCAATTAAATCTAAATCATTAGAAGAAATTTTATACAAGTTTATGAATTTGGAAAAAAGTTCCATTGATATTTTTTAAAACAGTGTTTATTATTTTGGATTTACCTCTTATCAAAGGAAGATTTGCGTTTTTAAAAAAGTCTTGAGAAGTTAATGGTTAAATTATCTTTATTTTGACTTACAAGTTTTTTTTAACAACTTTCAACAGTAGAATAAGGCTTAACAGTTGCATAAATATATTCATAAATATTTTTACTTACAGGTTATCAGTCCATATTTTATCGATTCTTGCTATAATTGGTTGTCCAGAAGGATTGTTTATGTAAACACCATCTCCTGCAGATTAGATAAATAATAATGCTCTTATGATTGACCTGGATGTGACATTTTTTTAACTTTTTTTTTTTTTATCTCAGCTGCACAGAACATTGATTGAACAAAATGTATGGCTGGTATATAATAAGTCATACAACTAGGTTCTTCAAATCTTCCATTTTATGCTGTGTGCCTGTTCCTGTATTCAGTGATGATTTCTATTAAAATAGTAAAACCTCTGGTTTTTAAGCAAGAAAATCTCTGTGAAAAATGTATCCTTTTTCTATTCAAGTATTAAGTATATTTTAAAATTTACAAATTAATGAATTAGGGTAGTTTTTTTTTTAATGATATATGATTTTAAAATTCTCACACTAACACTCTCATGTTAAAAACAGGGGTACAGTAAAAATGTTGCCATTAAGAACGCCAGTGTAAAGAATTTTTCTGTAATGTGATCCCTTCCCTTTTGCTTATATAACACCTGGTTAACAAAATTCTTACTTCCAGTATTGCAAAAAAAAAAAAAAAAAAAGCTTTTTGCTGATATTTTTTAGCCTAAATTTTAAATGTTTTTGAAAGTTGTCTTGAGTTCACCATGCAAAAAACATATCATGAGCGGGGTAGATGGAAATATTTTCTTTTTACTCTTGTTTAGTTAGGTAAAAAATTGTACGAATAGAAAACATTTCTATCAAACACGGTTACAGTTTAACACATAACCAAAAATGATTTTTGACTAATTTAGTAAAATTAACAAAATACTTTACATCATACCTAATAATGAACAAAATGCACAAAAAAAGGGGAGGAAAAATGTTCATGCCATATGAATAACGGAATAATGCCTTTAAATTTGTAGAAAGAAAACTCCTATGTGTCTTTTTTTATGACTGTATAGTCAGTTTCTGGAACATAAGTGATAAACCATAGTCCAGTTATGAAAATTATCTTTATTATAAGTGCCACTGAGTGAAATAAAATATCAGTGTTTTACAAGATGCCATTTCTTTTCAATTTATACTCTACGCTGAACTTAACTTACCACACTTATAGCAACTCATGTCACAGACATACTGTTCATAATAAATATTTCCATCTTCACTCTCTACCTCTAAAGGTATGCACTATAAAGGAAAAAAAATCATTTAATTACAATATTATTTTATAAATATAATTAAGAAACAAATATTTCAGACATGTGTGACCAGATTAATTAATAACAAACAGAAACTGAATTAAAAGATATAGGCTTAAAGAAAATATGCACAAATTAACATTGATGGATGTTCATTTCTTGATTAATAGATTAATAAGATTGGTACATATGATGAGTGAAAAGTAAAAAAAAAAAGGAAAAACACATTACCTCCCTTCTTTTATCAATAACTGTGTCACCTTCATCAAATGCCCCATCAATGCTCATTTTTTCAGCAAATACAGATGCAACTCGTACAGGAGTGAGTGGAACATCTCGAGGGACTATGTTCAAGTTTTTACTTTGTGGAATTTGCCAAACCTGTAAAATAGTGTGAAATAAAACAAAAGTAAAAACTGTCTTTATGAGAGGAATTCCTGAGGCTGAATATAAAAGTTGACAAATAAGAAAGGATAAAATTTGATCAAACCTTTATTTTCTTAAAACAGCGATGACGAACACTGTACCTTGACTCACATACATAAACATCTTTATCTGGAATATTCTATTTTTAACAAAAAGACATTAAAAGACCATTGACTTCTTGGTGTTTTCTCAAAGATTAACTGTAAATAACATTAAAATTTATCACATTCCAATAGTCCACGCTTTAAAGAAACGAATACAAGTATTATTGAAAAAAGGATGAAAGAATTTTATGCATGTATTTTTAAGTGGGTTTAATAATAATAAAAAAAAAAAAAAAAGAAATGTAATACCTCAGGCTTGCTTTTGAAATAGTCTTTTACAAACATGACGCAACATCGTCCAACAATTTCAGACAATGGTGTTCCATGACTTGTTTCACTTCTAAATACTTCCTGTTTAATATAGGAGAACTATTTTAATTAATGTGATAGTTTTATTGGTAAAAGAAATGAAATTAATTGTAAAAGTAAATATTTTCTTTTAGATATGCCTATTTTGGAAAATGCAGAATAATTAACATTTTCAAATATCACAACCTTTTCTAGAAATTTACGAGTAGCAAGATGATAAGTCTCTTCTGGTCTGTAAAACCAGTTGCCATTGATGACTTTTTGCCCACTCTGATCAGCTCCAAATGTCTCTATGACCATGATATGTGGCTCAGGAGTATCCCTACAGAAAAAGTGTCATTAATTAGATTATTTGTATACTATAATAGAAATATATAAAGAAATGATACATGACATTTGTTTTAAAAATTACTTGTTAAAGCAAATTTGTTTTTTACTGACCTTGAATCTATGTACACAAAGTCTCCTTTTACATACACTTGTCCTTTATATTCACATTCTTCATCTGTATTGACATTTTCACCTTCTATAGTCTGTGATAAAAAAAAAAACATGATATTATTGTAAAAGGCTATCAAAAAGTTTAGTAGCACTGATGAATACTTTTGATCAAGAGATTTATCTTGTATGAGGACATAAATTTAAATACCTTCTCTTCTTCCATTTTCTCTTCACAAGTCTTCTTCTTTTCCTCTTCTTCTTGTTTTTCCTGCTCCTGTTTTTCTTGTTCTAATTTTTCCTTCTGCTCTTGCTCTAAAGCCAAAGCCAGATGTCGTTCTGTATAGCTCAAAGCAGGAGTAAGAAGCATTTCTCCGTTCTTGCACAGCTCATCGCGGGTTCTAATGAAAAATGTCTGCATTTCTACTGCATCCTCATAAAGCTGAAATGAAAGTAGCACTTAAGAATCATCTGTACTATTTAGTGAACTGTCATTGACTGAATTAGTCTAATTAAAGTATTCAAGAAGAATATTTTTATGTATACTAACCTGAGAATCAGTTCGACTAAATTTTCTGGCTCTCTCGAAAACTTTAAACATATCTTCTTGAAATCTATCAACCCTTCGATAACGACCCTTGTTGGAAAATAAACAAAGTAAAGGACAATCAAATCCCATTTTGTAATAAAAAAACAAAAATTGCTTTTGAAGCAATTACAATAATTAACAACTTACCTTATCCAAATTTCTTTTTATCTGATCAAAAGTGAGAGGACGCCTAAAAAAAAAATTAACAAAAAATATCATAATCTTTAAATGTTAACATTTAAAAAATATTTGATTATGAAAAATAAAAACTTAAATAATTTCTTACTCTGTAATTTCTCCATTCAACTGTTGAGTTTTATCCTTTTCAATGAGTTCAGCAAATGAATCAGTATAACAGCGACCTTCATCATCCTTTAAAAAAAAATATCTCAAATCACAGCTACTTACAAAAAAACTTACAAGTCAAAAAAAAATATTGATTCACTAAAAAATACTTATCAGAAAAAAAATATGGTTCATTAATTATATACTTCATGGCTAATTGTAGAAATGAAAAGATTTTTCATCAGTTCTTGAGTCAAAGCTTTCACATCTGGTACATTATTCATGCAGTCAGACATCAACTCCAGCTTTTTCTGGAAACAAACACGCTGAAGTGCCAGGGCATCCTGATATAAAAAGGAATTATATCAAAATAAATCCACATAAAAATGCAATTTAGAAAAAAAGAAATTTTTTCTTCATTAAGTTTCTTGCCTTATATATGATGGAATCTGGCTCATTATATTTGCATGCATTGTCAAACATCTGGACAAAGTCAGCAACCATATCTTCTACAGATTCATACTGTGAAGACATCATCTTTTGCTGTATGCGCAGCATATCTATCGGACGCTTGATGACCTCGTAGTAATCAGGATAATCCTATAAAAAAACAAAAGAATATCAACAAACCTGAAAAAGGTCTATGTGTTAAATATTAACCGAAGAGGTTGAAGTTTAAAAAAAAATGCATAGCATCTGCTGTTTTATTCATTTTAAAAATGTACAAGTTTCTAACATTTTTATTGGGGAGTTTAATAAATGGAGATGACAATGCTCGTCCAGCCCTGTCTTGGTAATCTCTAACACTTTCATAAAGTTCTTGAAGTTTCTCAGCTAATGGGTTACATTCAGACAGTTTGGATCTGTAGAAAAAAATATCAAAGCCACAATACAATATTTTATTTTCAATGTCAGATAACGGTATAGACAAAAGGAAAATATAAATTAATTTTTTTCATTTAAGATTAATAATAAACTTACCTTCTGCCACCAGAGGTTTTACCGGACATCTGTTTCCACTTGGCCCTGAGAACTCTGTCCAATGTATTGGCATCTTGATAAACTTGAGACCCTTCTTCATTGTAATGTCTAGCATTGTTAAACATTAACTCAAAGTCAGATAACAGAGCCTGCTCATTGGGATACTGAAAAAAATATAACATACTACAGAGATGTAAAAAAAATAGTAATAAATTGATTCAATAGCAAAGAAAAATATTTCTGGAAACATAAATGCATTACTTAGTCAAAAAAAAAACAGTATCTACAATTGTCAATAAAAATATGACAAGAAAGAATATTCTAACTTAACATGAAGAAAAAGAATATTCTACCTTGTCATGAAGAAAAAGAATTTTCTACATAATCATGAAGAAAAAGAATATTCTACCTTATCACGAAGAAAACGAATATTTTACCTTATCAGCCTTGAGTCTGGATTCTATCATGGTCAAATGAATAGGCTCCATAATAACTTGGTAGTAATCTGGATAATCTTTGCGAGATGGAAGAACCATGAATATAGGTCTTAAAAGGCGCCCATTAACATCCTGAGAAAAAAAGGAAATATTTAAAAGCTCTTTAATCATACTATTAAATATACTATTAGCATTGGTGTAAAATAACAACAACAAGATTTCAGAAAAAGTTGAATTCAATTCAATTTAAACGCAAATTTAACAAATGAAAAACTAATTTAAATGCTTACACTATAATCATATACAGTTGAGAACAACAATTTTAATCTCTTCCTGATGTTGTCATCAAGGCCCCTTTTGCCTGGTTTTTTCTTATCACTGTCTGGAGTGTTTGACAGCACTAGGCTAGACTTACGGCCGCGGCCTCTACCAGTAGGAGCAATTGACACATCTTCATCCATAACGAAGTCTTCTTCTTCTTTCTTTAAAATAAAAATGGGAAAAAAATATGTTAAAAGTTCACATTGCGACCCCCAAAATTTATTCAGGGTCAGGAATGCCATTTGCTATATCTACACAGGATAAAAAATATCAAGCCCTAACAAACATAACACTAATTATTTACATTTTTTTTAGAATTTTTAATTTGATACTCAAATAGTTTCTTCAGCAGTTCCTAAAAAAAGATTTTTTTTTTTTAATTTAGATAGATAAATAATTTATTTATTGTTTTGTTTTTTCTGCAAAAAAAATTAAAAAGCTGACTATAAATTAATATAATATACATGTATTTACAATCCAAGTTTAAAGAAAGACATCGTAAAGATATCCAATATATGAGCTAAATGGGATTTAATTTAGTTGTATTCTTATAAATGGGAAAATAATTAAACAACAATTTTTAACCATCTTATTTAGCACTTACTAACAAAAGTACCAAAAAAAGCACTGTTAACCATAATTTTTTTTATGTTTTCAATTGATATTTATATGGTTTTAATTAATCCAAAAGGTAATTAATATAATTTCTTTTACGTACATGTTGCAATAATTGATTTCTTTTAATTTGCGTATATGTCAATTATTAATGCAAATTTATCTATTTCACTGATCAAAGCTGTAATAATGGTCAGACTTAAATTTCACAAATATATCATAAAAGAAAAAGCAATGCTTAAATGTAGCATTCTAAACACTATTAATAGATTTTTATGCACATTGGTCTATTAATTTTATTTAGAAATGACATTTCAATGCAATTTTAAGTATAAAGTATTCAATATTTAAACAATGAAAGTAAAAAAAAATTATAAAAATATGCTTATTAGTTTTTTTAGCAACAATTTATAGTACATTTACTTAAATTATTGGTACAAAAAAAATAGAAATAAATTAAAAATAAATAAATCAGTAAGCCTTTATAGGTAAATTAAAAAAAAACATTTTTATTTTTTTCTGTAAAAAATCAAATAAATCAGTGATAGCTGGATCCCTCTTTTTTTTTCTGAAAGCTAAAAATATACAAATGTTTTTAATTCAATAAAGATTTCAATTAGCCCTACATAGTGTTTAAGGTGGAAGAAGAGAACAAGGCTTACAAACACAAACACTTCACAAAATTAGCATCTACAGGAAAAATATTAACTTGAATTCTAAAATGACTCATCAGACTTACATTTCATTATGTATTTACATCTCAAATTATTATTTACATATCAGAAAAATTCATTTCATTAGAACATCTGACATATATTGAATAACATTCTCCATGATTGTCTTAGCAAAAAGCTTAAAGCAGTGTCAAAGCAATTTTCTCAAGATGTGATTGGTTGTAAAAATTGTCATGGTGTATCATGCTTGTTGAAACATCAAAGCGACCATTAACAACAACAAATTAAAAAGCATCCATCTAGTAAGAAAAAAAAAATGGGTAAAGTAAAGGGGAAGGTAACTCACCCGATCCCCTGCCATACTCTCCTGTGCATCTTCGTCTTCATCTTCCTCATTACCCAAATTCTCCATTTCTTCAATAAATTCTTCCTGGAGTACCAAGAAGACAATCAGACACCCTCCATTCAACAGAATTTTGTATTTATCAAAACATTCCACACTACAAGCATGCCATTTCAGATAATAAAGCCAGATTTATGTCCTAAGATGGATGTCAGATAGTTCATTCCACTATATCTCACCCATGTTAACAACTTATCATCTATGCTTACATGCAAGAAAAAATGTATGTAAAAGCTATACATTTTAATGGCCAATACGCTAAACTGTCAGAGACATTCTTTGCACTTAAAACAGAAATAGAGATATTATCGTTCTTTTTAAATTTTAAAACTAAATGCATGTTTAGTTATAAATGATTTTTTTAAATATTCCAAAATATTTTATAAAATATACTTATATGTGCTATATTTGCATCAAGAGAATTATCTTAAATTTAAACTCTATTTTAAAAAAATAACAATAGTTTCATAAGCATGCAGTTTTTTGTGGACTATAATATTATGAGCTAATTTTTTTATTGAAACTATTATTATTTTGTAGTTAAGTGATATGTTTTACCGTCGAATGTTGAAGGTCAACATTCAAAGGCTCTTGAGGAAAACAGAAAGTCTATTTTAGCTATGCACGATCTTCTCACAAAAAATAGAGATTAAAAATATAGTTTATTCTAATAAGCTGATGCCTACTTTCACCTCATTTTTAATTTGCTTTTTATAATGCAAAGGTAGGCAAACTTTTTGAGTAGCGGCCACATTAGGTTTGTTAATGAAACAGGCAGGCTGGATCAAAAGCAAATATATGGAATGTCGACATGTGAACGTATAAACATCGTAACCCCTGCAATGGCTGGCGGGCCAGATAAACAGTTAAATGGGCCGGATTTGGCCAGCGGGAAGTAGTTTGCCCATGGCTGGTATAGTGAGAAATTTTCACATTTGAAAAACTAACACCTGAGAAATTGAAGTGAATAGTTTCATGGTTGTTTGCCTTAGACCTTAAGCAAGCATTAAAAAAATATTATTTAGCTCCTGTTTATAAGACAATATCTGAATTTTAAAAAGGTTCATCATTATATAGAGTAATTTTTACTTGCGAGCGAATTTTTAAGTGAACATAACAGAATTATAAGTTAACAATAACATTTAAAATACAAATCATAAAAGTGTAAAAAAAACGACAATAAAATAATTTTTTAAATAAACATTTAAAACGAAAAGTATTAACATACATTTAAATCTGGTTCTAGCTCACGACACTTCTCTATCATAGCTCTCTGAAGTTCTACAGCGCACTGCATAAAAAAATATAAAAGTTTTTTTCCTCTGAAATATTACTGAATTATGTATTTGTAATATTTTATTTGATTTATTTAAGCTAAGCGTCCACCTGTTCAAAATTCCTGTATCTAAGGACCTCGGAGAATTCAACTGTTTCAATGCAATGATAATTTTAATGGAAAGATGCATACCAGTCAGTTTCCCTGATTGTAGAGTTTTTCCTGGGAACTATATTATTCGCAAGGGCAAACAAACCAAAATACTGCTTAGAAACATCATTTTGAACAGACAAAATGGTTTAAACTAGTATATAATTGTTAGAAACAGTACAAAAAAAACTGCATTTTAACAGAGAATCATGAACAATGTTGAATTTTAGATGGCAGCTCTCTAATACAATATATGATTTTTTAAAAGGGAAAGAATGGCTAATCCATGTCTACCTGCAATATAATTATCAATTGAAGTGCTAGTCTTAATGAGTCTGAGCAAATATTTTTAAAATTATAAAATTTGTATATTTATGTCATATATTAAGTTTGATGAAATTTTTTTATTATTATGATATAGCTAGAGATAAAAACCATTCTGTATTTTTTTTATTGGATCAAGGGGAATGACTATATTGCCAGCTTTGGGAAAACTGTAGTCTATTTTTAAAATCTTCAAACGCCAAAAGAACTAGAAATGGTCTTATTACGGGTCAGCCTACGTACTAACTTGTAGTGTACTTGTAGTGTACCATGTTCAGATAGGAAGTTTTCTTATTGGTGGACGCTTACAGTTATATGATAATGATTTATTAAGAACAAACTCACTTCATGTATGTGTGACTTGTCTAGATTATACTTCTTAGCATTTTCAAAGATAAGGTTAAAATCCTGGGCGAGTTCCAATAATGTTCCATACATATTCATCTGTATAAAATATTTACATTTATGTATATTTATATTGTGTACTTGTATTAAGAAAAAATTTTTTAAAACAATTTCCATTCAAAATAGTAAATATTTTCTGCATACCTCTATTTTGTATCGAATTTTTTGAAGTGACATCGTTCTCTTGATTTCTTTATAATAATCAGGATAAAACCTGCATTTTAAGAAAGAAGGAAAAAATTATTTTTTTTAATGATATCAGTACTGCACAATCTTTTTTTGAATGAAAAGATTGAATGAATTACATGAATATTGTAATTATTTACTAATTATTTACCAAATATCAAAGTCCAATAGATAAACGAATGGTTGACAGTCAAAAAATCAGGAAAATAGAGCTATACAATCATTCAGATTATTATAAGCAACACTTTTTTTACAATAAAGAGAGCATCTGAGTATGCCTAAAGGGAAATATTTTAAATATCTATCAATAAATCATCTAAGCAAAACTTACTTTTTACTGGGCAATTTAATGAACGGATCTGACAGTGTTTCACCAGAGGCACCAGTGTAATTTTTTACATGGTTATAAAGTATCCATTGTGGATCATCCTCAAGTAGCTCATTTCCACCCCTTACTGCTTTTGAGGACATTTCAAACTGACTAGAGTTATCCATACTTTCATCAGACGGATATTTTAATGCTGCACAAATTGCAGACATTTTCTGGATGACACACCTATCCTTAGTTCTGCTAGCAGATGGAAACAAACACAAAATGTAAAATAAAACTGTTTAAAAGAATTTGGGCCAACACATTTAAAATTAATGCTGCAGCCAAATTATTCTCAAGATCTGATAATTTTAAAACATTTAAAAACATGTATTTTTTAAACTAATAGAATTGTTGCCTTTTTTAAAAATAAATTAATTATCTCTCTATCTGTGAGAAAAAAATATCTGACCAAAATAAAGTTCTTTATCAGAAAAGTATGATATTTAAACTGAAAATTGTATCCGGGGGATAAATAAAAAGTCTATAAGTAATACAGATTAAACAAAAGCATTCTTTTTCCTTAACAACAAAAGCAAAATTATTAAAACTGATTAAGATTTGTTTAGGTTTGTAAATGATCACCATTATTGATGGAAGGCCATGAACTCAAGTTGTTTAAGTAGCCCTTTCTTTTTTAAACTACAAACTTAAAATAGTATAACCTATGGACCGACATGTTGAAAATTGAATATTCTTTCTCATGACACATATTTCTTATATATTAGCTTAATAAACAGAGATGTCAAAGAAAATCACCATAATAAATTTAATCCATGAAATAACAAGTCTTAAATAGACATGCATCCAACATAAATATATCATTTTCACAAAACAAAATCATACTGCGATTTGGAGGGAGGATTTGAGATTTCACATACCTTTTTGTGCATTGTAAGTTCCGAGCAATTTAACAGAAACAAATTTCTAACAATCTACAAGTAATTACTTTCAAAAATGTAAATACAGCTTTGGCTACGTGATGCAAATCTTGCCATACTTAACAAATATAATAGCTCTGCTGAATGTCTACTAGATATCATTTTTAAAATATCTTTTATTGTAAAATTGTATTTCTTAAACATACATTGGGAATAACTAATAAACCGTTATTAGCAGATATGGCTAACTATAGTACTACACATGCGTGGAAACCCCTGTAATATAACTTTTATGATCAGCCCAAATCTGTTGAAGCCTTTCTTAATAGTGTGTCTGGTTTCTGGCTCCTGTTATTAAGTAATAGTTAATTACACAAATGACATAGATATTCAAATAGATAAAAAGTAGACTTTCCCAATAAAACCAAGACTTAAATTGTACATCAAAAGTGATCCTTTTGGCTAAATTTCCTATTTAAGAAAATGAAAATGTGTCATTTTTACCACTTACTAAATAAAATAAAAGAAATGTCTAGAAACAAATGAAAATCAAATAGGAATTTGTACAGAATTGATTACTCTACAAGAAGTAAAGGTTTCTACCAATACATATAAGGAGATGGTTGTGTGGTAAAGCACTTGACTGTCGACCCGAGGGTATCTGGCTCGATCTCCGGTGAGGACCTAGGAAATTTTTCAGGTCATGGCTTAAGTCCCCGCTACGTCTCCCGTGGTGCCTCCATGGCCATTGCACTGTCGGCTATGGTGGGGATGAAAGAAGGGCACCGTAAAAACTGTCCCATTAGTAGTATAAAGGATCTAAGAGATTTCATCTCATCCTTACAGGGACGTCACACACCAATACATATTGAATAAGGTTTACAAAAATCTATTGCTGAAGTGAAACATTGTCAAAAATTTGCATCCATAATTATAAGGTTAAATGATCATAATAATGATTTTCAAACAAAACGAGTCGACTTTTTAATCAACTAAATAGAAAAATGTCTTTTACATATAATTACATAAAAATATTTTACAACAACAAGTGTTCCTATTTTTCTCTGACAAGCCTGAAATTACTGTAATAGATTTTTAAAAAAGTAAAGTTCCCTTAAGCCTCTAAGGGCTCATAAGGGCAGATGAAGTGTAGAATTAATGTTCCAGTAACGTCGGCATATAAAGGAATTGTAAGGTTAGCACAACGTCCAGCCGCCTTGACTCCCCCAACTTAAGTCATGAAACAATCAAAAGTTGGGAGACTTTGACCAAGACCTGATAAAATCCCAAGGTTCTCACTTTACTCCCCCAACTTAAGTCATGAAACAATCAAAAGTTGGGTGACTTTGACCAAGACCTGATAAAATCCCAAGGTTCTCACTAGGACCTCCGGTCGACTGCCAAGCGCTGTAATAGAGTATGGTTGCTAATATTAACAAATAAAGTAATTATGATGGAATAACTAATAACAGAATATTACCTCAGTCTTTCACTAGTTTTAATTTGACCAGACTTTTTATATTCCAGCTCACGCTTTCGTTCAGTAATCACTCTCTTCAAAGTCACAGCATCCTTTAAAAAAAAATCACTACATAGAACAAAATCTAAATAGTTTAGATATAACATAAAACTATTTAATAAATGCATATTAAAATAATCTCATGTTCACTTTTTAGGATTATTCAATAATTTTATGAAGCATACTCGATAGATGAGAGACTTTGGTTCATTGAAAGTTTTTGCATTCTTAACCATGAGAAGAAGATCTCTTTCAAGGGCATCCAAACTAGCATATTTCATTTCTTGGATCTTTGTAGCAATCATTTTAAGATCGATGGGCTGTTTAATCACTTCGTAATACTGAGGATATTTCTAAGAGAAAACAAAACTCAACTTTTTAAAGAAAAAAAATGGTGACAATAAGGAATCATAAGAAAAGAAATAAACATTGTTTCAAATAAACATTGCCTCTAGCAAAAAACATGTATCAAACTCACTGTTTTCTGAGGCAAAAGCTGAAAAGCCTGACTTATATCTCTGTCACCATCTTTGGTGGTTACAATTGCAGCAAAAAGTTGCTCTAGATCGTCTGCTAGTTCGTCATTCAAGCTTTGTAATCTTTCTCTATGTTTAACATTTGTGGACGTAGTCCTAGATGTGGCATCATCATTATCTTCTTCATCAACATCACCTTCATCATCGCCATCACTCTAAATGGATGAGATAAATTATGGGACAAAATTATCCGAATAGCTAGTTTTACACAACACCAAAACTTTTCAATTGATTTTTTTAACCTGTAAAATGCAGCTGATCAAACTTTGCTTATCTGTAAATACAGAGTTAAAATACCTCATTACTATCTTCTTCAGGAACAATTTCTACAACATCCTTAGCCAGAGAGCTTTTACGTGACAATCTTTCACTTTTGTCTCCTCCACCGAAAACAGCTTCAACTAAATCTGCCCTGGTTTCTTCATAAAGCTCAAGTAAGTCACAAGCATCTTTGAACTCTTGAGATGTTTTCTTCAAAAAAATCAGGAGTATCATATAAATATGACAAAAGAATCTGTCGTATAGCTTTAAATTACAGCTCTATAATAATTATTAATATAAAAAAATTATTTTCAATATTATTTTCATGATTACAAGAAGAGATGGTAAATAACTTCTTCCCCAATAGCATTTTTACCCATCCTGCCCTATGTCACCCATTTTTTAGATCATCATAGATAAAAAATTTTGGACTTCAAAATAATAGTATGTATTTTTAAACCTGGAAGTTAATGAAACCACAAAATCTAAGTAATTCATAAAGACCCACTTTTAAATGACAGCTAAAAATAAACATCTATTAATTTAAATAAATACCTTATAGTAAGCTTTTGCATTGTTGATCATGAGTAAAACATCTCCACTTAGCTGGTCAACATAGTCATAACTGTCAGTTTTCACTTTCTGCTGAATCTTTAATAAATCGATGGGTGTTCGAACAACATCATAGTAGTCAGCAGCTGTTCTTCGTTTTGGCACCCTAATAAATGCCTCACACAACAGCCTCCCATCTTCAGTTTTATGGTTACGAATTGTGTCATATAATTCATGGATAATCTCATGCTGCACAATTGTACAATTTGACAACATTATTTAAATCAAATTTTAATTTTGTTTTTAATTTTGTTAGAAATTCAGAAACTTTACGACAATCATTAAAAAAAAATAATTTTAAGGTTAATGAAATAAAACTACTCACTGGATCATAATTCAGAATTTTTCGCTTTCTTTTTATTTGAGATGGACCAGGAGAATCATCATCATCTTTATTATCAACTCTTAGCCGCTTCCGAGGCATTCTTTATTGCAGAAAGTTTAAATATAAAAAAACATATTTTAAAAAAAACTTCATCACTTCTATTACTTACCACATGATTGGTGTAAAAGGGTATTTATGGAGTCAAAATAATTAATAAACATACAATCATGAGTAATAAATTATGACAGTTAATTTTTAAGTATGACTGACAACAGTCGAATGAGCTATATTTTCTAGGGCTCAGGTGTACCCCTCAAATCAAGCTTTTGCATGGAAATGATAAGTCTTAAACATGCAAGAAAGTTATTTTTTAAGATCTCTATATTGAGTAAATGCATCCTATTATATTTCTACAAAGTTTAGCGGTTTTAACTTGAATTATAAGGTATAATATCTTTAATTTCAGCTTTAGCAACATGTCATGACAGCTGAACAAAAATATACATCACTTGCATTATCTTCAAATTGAAGTTCAATACATAATCACAAATAGCCTAGGTGGTGAATATTTTAGCCTTGTCTTTTAAGTTTCTAAGTAAAATTTTTTATATGTTGATTGAAATTTCAGTATGAAATACAGAATGCACATCATTAAAGTCTCATAAAAGATTTACAACTAGTACAAAAGGTAGAAATCATATGCCATTGTACGGCTGATTCAGAACATTTACTATGTCGCCTATGCTGAGTATGTAAAGTTATTATAATATATAACAAAATGACTATAGTAATATAAATTTTTATTATTTAACAGATAATATTTAACTAGGAAATAAGCTAGAGGATGTCATATTTTTTAAAGACTTTTCTTCATACTATTCAAACTTGCTTCTTAGGTGGCAAGCTAAAAAGCCATAGTGATTACAACTAAAAATAAGTATTATTCACAAAAATAAAAATCATGTACCCAAAGACTAATGTGCATTTTTATTTGACCGGTTTCAAACAGAATAACTTTTGGTTTACCTGTCTGTTAGAAATGAATAAAGTGGTTTATAGGTCTATATATGTAATCTTATCTGTTACTGAGTTAGTGTAGGAGACTGTAGACTGTTTAGGTCCAGCATATATTAATAAAAACAGAAAATCCCGCAGAAAAAAATAATTATCGAATTTTGAATTTTTACCAAGATTTATTTTCAGTAAAATAAATGTGTCATTTACTAGATTTTTTTTTTTTTAAATATCAATAAAATCTAAAAATCTCATAGATGGTCTCAAAGCTAAATTAATGGACTCCGCCATCTTAACACTAAAAAATTATATGGCTTGTGAGTTCAAATAAATAATTCAACAATTAACATACTCGGAAAGTCCTTACATTTTTAACATACTTGAAAAATGTTTCTATTTTATTTTAATTTTTAATAAATTTTTTTCACCTTATAAATTACTTCATTACAACGTTGTTACAATAATAATTTGTTTTGTTTTGCCGTTTTTTTTTGTCGTATTACAAAAGAGTAATTCAGAGTGACACAAAACATTTTTTCATTTTTTTTTGTTTAGTTGATAGATCATCTTTTTTTTAATATTCATCTTAACATAAAAAAAAATCTGTGTGATTTCAGGAACATCATGTATAACTAGAAATATCAGACTAAACTATTTTAAATATCACAGACATTCCACACCACAGTGTCCAGACACAGTATTATAATCAGTATACCACAGAGAATATTAAATTTTAAAATACTTAACATAACACTACAATATACAGTTATTCCGTGACCAAGACCTATTCAAGTAATGCTACTTATGTTAATGTAATAATTCGACTTAATAGATAATAGTAATAATACACTCACTAATATTTATCAATAAATTACTATTCAAAATAGAACTTCTATTAGAAGTTATACACTAATACAGTATTGAGTATTAATACAATAATATAGTCTAGTCTATATATTACAATGGGCCATAGAGATGAGATGAGTGGAGATAAATTGAACTCAAAAATAGCAATATTGTAGAGTGTAAAGTCTCAATAATTTTATGTTTTAGTTAATTTCAAATGTGTTTATAGCAGTGATGCTAAACCTTTTTTTTTTTTTTCTGTGGGCCATTATTGTCTGCCAAAAACATTTGGAGGGCCAAAAATATAATTTTTATATATGTATGTATATAAGGAGATGTTATTTTTTATAGTATAATAGTTTTTAAATATTGGTAATTCTGTTAAGTGTTGCTTCTTTTACATAAAAAGCAGCAGCTTAAAATATGGTTTAGAGGGGCCTTTCACATATTATGTAACGTTTGGTGTTGAAGTATGGGGGGGAGGGGGGAGTTTAATTTGCTAAAAATTGTTGACGTTATAAATGAAGCCCTTTAATCCAGCCTAGCCTATATTTAAACCTTATAGAGACATAAATAATAATAGCACATGTCATGATAGTGATCTAAGGAAAATAGTAGACTCTTGACTTTTCTTCCAAATGTCCAGCCCTGTAGCCAAGGGGGTGGAAAGGCGGACAGGATAACACATAAGCAGGATAGGTTGAAGTTCAATACACACTCCTTGACCCAACATTCCTATACTTGCAGATTTTTAAAGCACTTAATAAAGTTAATTAATGTTTTCTATATCAGTATATGTTATGTTTTGTATTTTTTTCACCAGAAAATAAAGCCTACACATGTAAAGTTAAAGTTTATTATTGGGAATAAATTCATATACATTGCACATTATGAAAGCACATATTTATCAAAATGAACAAAACATTAATGTAAAATATATTCTTGATTCTGTTAAAATGTAATAACACCTGGAAAAGAAAATAGGCTAAAAAGAAACATGTTTTTACTTTTTGAAAAATGAAATAATCTCCACATGCAATGGTTTAATAAGTAAAGTAAAGTTCCCTTAACACTAACGGGCCATCGGGGCAGATGAAGTGTAGAATTCATCTGTTTCTATAACCTCGGCATATGAAGAGGTTGTGTGGTTAGCACAACGCCCAGCCGCCTTTACTCTCCCAACTTAAAGTCAGGTACCCATTTAAAGCTGGGTGGACTTGGGGACTATCACCAGGACCGGAAAAAATCCCAATGTTCTCACTGAGATTCGAACCCTGGACCCTCAGGTCGACAGTCGAACGCTGTACACTGCACAACCACCCGTCCCCTTTTAACAAGTAGATAAAATAATTTTTTTTACCTAACCCAGATATTATGGAAGTCAAATAGTCTATAGCAGTGGGTCATGAAAGAATTTTTAATGGGTCGTGATTAATCAGTCATGTATAGTGTGAACTCTATTACTCAATATGTAACATAATGGGGAAAAATGTATATCTTATTAATAACACTTGTGGGATGGAAGGCTTAGTGGTGTAGATGCTCGGCTGGGTTCAATCCTCAGAACCAAGGGAATTTTTGCAGGTCCTGTGGAAAATTGGTTAAAGTCTCACTAGTCAACCCAGCTTTAAGCGGGTACCTGACTTAAATTGGGGAAGTAAAGGTGACTGGGCATTGTGCTAACCACACAATCCCTTTATATGCAGAGGTTACAGAAAAAAATAAATTCTACACTTCATCTTCCCCAGTGGCCCTTTAGTTTTCCTTTACTGGAAACAAAACAATTATTAAGCATAAAAGAACCTTTTGGTCTAGAACCTACTGTATACTGACATCTTTTATTTTAAAATATTGATTTTTTAAAAATTATTAACCAAAAAAAATGTTATTAAATAAGTTTTTGTGTAATACTTTACTGTTTTTATTAGGCTCAGTTAGCCCTAAGCTTGCTTCTATTCATTTCAGCACTAGCATATTTATTTTCAGCAAAATACTTTCTTGTCACTTCACTTTTTAATTTTCAGCACTTATTTTTTGACTGATATTATAAACTGTGATGTAGTTAAATCAAAGTTAATATCCTTACACAGTGAAGATGTAATAAACGATGTAATAAATTTATAACATTAATTTACACACACACATTAAAGTCAGGTACCCATTTAAAGCTGGGTGGACTTGGGGACTTCACTAGGACCTGAAAAAATCCCAAGGTCTCACAAGTTTGAACCCAGGACTCAACAGTCGAGCGCTCTGCACAGCACGACCCCCCCCTTAAATTTCGAGTCTGCCCCCCCCCCCCCCCCCCAAAATTTTAACTTTGTAATTCATTTAGTTTATATGTATCATTTTCATAATTCATTTGATTTATTTCTTAAATGTAATATTTGAAAGAAATTATAATTAATTTACATTTTACAGTAATCACATTATTGAGAGTTGTGGCATATTTTAAAATTAGTTGCAAGTATCCGGTTTGGCCCGGATTTAAATAAGGTTTTCTGTTTATTTAAGAAGCGTAATTTGACGTTTAAGATTTAAAATAAGACGCGTAAAAAGGGTTTATTTGCATGCAATAAAAGGGTACATTTATCTTAAAGCTATGTGATATACAACATTTTTGGCAGTTCCCCTCTCTCTTTCTCTTTCCCCTCCCTCCCCCTCTCTCTCTTAGGCATGACTGTAGCAAAAGATGACAATTCCTATGGATGAAGGAATGTAATGTAATAATATAGTAAGTAATGTGATATTTGGTTCCCCGTACCGATCATATTTATAGTAAGTTAGCTATGGGGGAGAGAAGCTCGTAAAACCTGAAATCAGGGTAAAAGTTTGCCAATTTTCATATCTTTGATATCCAAAATAATTAATTGCAATTAAAGTACCCATTGAGATGGGACGAAACCTGTTTAAGAACCTTCCCCATGTAATTTTGTGTATGTGTACCAAATTTCACGTTATTTGGTTGTCTGGATCTTGAGTTTTAAGGGAACAGACAGACAGACAGCAAATGCGTCTTATAAGTATAGAGAAGTATTGCCATCTACAGAATGGCGGCAAATGTAATTTTTAAAGAAAATACAATTATTATCTTTTCATAAATTACTTTTTGTTTATTGAGTTTCCGGTTTCAGTTTTATGTTCATCATTATTCATGATAATTATCAGTAATTTTCTGATCTAATTTCACTATTAAATTTGTAAACAAACTGACATTACGAATCAGTTGACGACAGAAGTGCTCAATGTTCATTTTTATTTTTTTTTTATATATTATTTTTTAATAATATCGATTAAATACTTGCTACAGAATTACTATATTCTATTATTGAATTAAAGGGGTACAATTTATCTTTCGGTCATATTTTGTCTTGCCCCCCCCCCCCTTGAATTTTGGCTTGCCCCCCTTAAAATATTTCGTTCCTTTGCCGGTGCGACCACCCATTGGGGGAGTAAAGGGGCTGGGCGTTGAGCTAACCACACAATCCCTTCATATTCTACACTTCATCTGCCCAGATGAGCCCTTAGGGGCTTAAGGGAACTTAGCTTTACACACACATTAAATATATAGATATATTTGTTTTTAGAAATTCTCATTTTTTTCTTTAGTTGGAATCAAAATACAAAAACCCTTAGTATAACAGTTTAATTTATACTTGTGCCATGTTAATAGGTAAAATACTCATTTTTTTAAAAGTAGGTGATGTTAAAACGTTTATATTATGATGGAAGCTCAAAACCTTTTGGATATTGTTCTTGGGATTGAAGAAATTCCCATAGAAGGATCAATTACGAGTGACAAAATTTTTCAGGTAACTATTATATATATTTTTTGTTTTATAAATAATTTTTTGATAAGTATGGGTAAATTTTTTTAATTCTGATCCTGCAAAACTTGTCTGTTTTTATTGTACACATTGGAATAAATAGTATTTTTTCCAACATTAACATTCATTTTTTTCTAACTTCTAAGAGTTTAATTTTTTTTTCATTTAAACAGTACACCAAAACAAATATTCCTGGTTCTGATGATATTAGAGAGAAATTTTCTGAACAATATGTAGGATGTTCTTGCACAGGAAACTGTAATTCAGATTCATGCTCATGTACTTTGGAAAAGCCTATAACACTGATGAGACAATATTACAAAGTATATTAAAGCAATCATCCCAGCCAGTTTTAGAATGTGGAAGTTTGTGTATGTGTAATTATCAACTTTGTAACAACAGAGTCATACAAAGAGGGATTAAAAAGAAACTAAAAGTTTTTAAGACAAAAAATAAAGGTTATGGATTACAATCATTGGAAAGTATCCTTCCTTTACACTTTGTATGTGAGTATGCAGGGGAAGTAATAAATGAAGAAGAAGCTAAGCATCGAATTTCTGAAACAGATAAATCAGGCAGAGACAATTATTTGATAGTGTTGAAAGAATTTTGGAAAGGAAATGAACTTCGGACATTTGTTGATCCATTAATTGTAGGGAACATTGGCAGATTTATCAACCATTCTTGTGATCCTAATCTGATTATGGTACCTGTTCGTATAAATCATTCTGTTCCAAGACTAGCTTTGTTTGCAAATCAAAATATTATTGCTGGAGAGGAGCTTACTTTTGATTATAGTGGAGGCTCTACTCTTTCTTTTTATTTTCAATCTGGAAATATGTGCCCATCTTCTTTTAGTGACACAGAAGGTTCTAATTCAAATGAAACTAATCATCCACAATTAGTCAATCGTAAGTCTTGTTACTGTGGTAGCCTTTTATGTAAAGGATTTATACCATATAACAGCTGTGTTGTATGAAGTATTACAATAGCATAGTTTCTAAATAATTTTGCATTAATTTTTTTTAACTTTCTGAAAATATTACAATGTGATTTTAAGCCTCATCCCTTTTTTAAGCAAAATAGTAGAAAAATATTTTTGGATATATTAATGGAAGTACTTTTAATGAGGTTTCCTTAGGTCATTGGCATAAGCTGATAAAAAAAAATTACAAATAATTAACTAAAAAAATACATATTTTCATCTTAATAAATAAAATATTTGAAAAAATGTGTTAAAAGTTTATTTGAAAAATGATATAAAATTATAATTATTTAATTGATCTATATCTAAAACTGTGATGAAAGACATGAGTTAAAAGCTATTTACCAAATAAAACTACTCAATTATACACAAAGTTAGTTAAACGATATTAAGCAATAAAAAATTGCATGGTTTTTTTAGTGTGATATTCATTATTGTAATTTAAATGTGAGTGATGACATGTAAAGATTCTTTAAATAATTCTATTAAAGCAAGTTACCCATGCAGACATAAACAAAAACTTAATCTAAAAAAAGTGTGTTGTTAAGCTCCAATTAATAAACAAACCCATTCAGAATGATTTAATCAACTGATTTAAATAACAAGCATACAAAAAAATTTTGGTGATAAAAAATTAGAAAACTATATTACACTAAACGCAATGTTATGCTTAAGTTCATGGCATTTTATATATATATATATATATATATATATACATGGATATATCTACATGTCTATACATAAATAAAATTAAATAATCTATGTAAGATTCAATGTTTCATTCATTTTAATCCATTATCAAACATAAATGTATTGTCTAATGAAGAAGTATGTTTAGTCAATACCAAAATTGCAGTAAGTAAAAAGAAAAAGTACAAAAAACGTTAATAACAAAAATTAGAATTTTTGTAAACTTATGATACATAAGCTTTATCCTGAACCAAAAAAATAAACATACTCAAAAAATATCAGTTATTTCACTCTTCTTTTTGTAAATAAACTGGTAATACATTACTGGCACATCGGAACCCCAAGTTTGCAGCAGAGCTGTCTGGTGTATTTTGACTTCGAGCTACACAGCGATATCGATAACAATATGACTGTTAAAAAATAAATAGGTTATAAAATTGACTTAATTTATTTGTAAAAAATATGAATAAGATTCTCGATCAGTTTAAAAATGATATATGTATTTCATGTTCCTGGAAATTAAATTAATACAAAGTTAATCTACTAGTACTAGTCACCTTATGGCACATGTATGATCCACCTTTCTTTACTTTATCTGTTCCAGTAGATGGACCTTTCTAAAAAAGAAATCATTTTTTAGGTATAAAGCTTTTCATATTAATCAGATATAAAAACAGTTTAATTATGTACATATATTAGAAAATATATTAGACTTTCACTTTCTCATGAGAAAGATACCCAAGTAAAAGCCCACCTGTTAAAATACTCATTTCATGCCCAAATCATCATTAAAAAAAATATAACGCAGCAACCTTAAGATGTTTAAATTTTTCAACCTGTAAATCTATGACACAATAAGGAGGTTTCAAAATTAGAATACTGCACATTTAAAATATATTTTATTTGGTGCCTGGCAGACAAAACAAATTGTGCCACTGTAAAAGCTACACAGAGACACACAAGCACAGCACCATCTGAGGGTTTTACAAATATCCTTGTTTAAGGCTAATTCATTGTACTGGCTACATCTAACATGACCTTCAATGACTGGCATGAGGATTAGTTGTTTTATTTCTTCACCTGATCTATTTCATGTGTTACATCAAAAAGAAACAATTTTCATTTCAATAGAAGAAAAGAGACTTCTGATCTCTGTTTGAAAAACAAAAATTACCAACAGGCTGTTTCTGCCCTAAACTCAGGGTCAGGCGTGAGTGTTGCTGGTCATAACTCTTAGAGAAAAATGTATTGATGTTTTTATGCTACATACAAAGCACAAATCAACATATATTTATATATTTGTAAAAATTATTAGACTAACAACAAATACAGTATATATAGAGAGGAAAGTTATATATATTTAAACTTGTAGCCATTTTATTTTTGAATGATTATGCTAACTATATTCAATTAACACAGTACCATTATATAGCATTTTCTATAAATATGACATATGACCGGCAACACGCACACCTCGTCCCTGTCTAAACTTATTAGGACTGGAACTCAAGGAATCCATTTTTACTGGATGGTTTACCAAGAAAAAAGCAGGTTCACTTAAAGTAATCACCAAGGTGTGATATAAGCCACTGTTACTGATGATAAAGGCCATGAGAAAAAAAATTGTTTTTTTTTTTGTCTAGTTGTTTACCAAGTACAAATTAGTAATCACTAATTACTAATACGAAAAATGTGAGAGATTACTGTGATGTATAAATAATTTGACTTTCAGTCAAAATTCTTGTCTCTGTAAAAAGTGGAAAATTAAATTTTATAGAAACAGCACTACTCTATAGCTAGGGCTTGGATGGCAGTCTCAAGAGAGTGCCCAGGGTGTAAAGCAATACCTAGTAACTTTGTAAGCCATTTTCTATTCGCCATATTAAACTCTTTTAAATCTTTCAACATAATACCAGTGTAGTTAATTCAGGTTTTTATTCAATAATAAAAAAAAAAAGCTATTATACATTTTTAATTTAGTGCTATATTTCTTCATCAGAATCTATATCTTCAATTTTAGTGGCTTATCATTTTTTATAAGTAAACCAAAAATCTTTCATTCGCACATTTACATTATCCAACAAAGAAGCTATTTTGAAAAGCAGCTTAAGAAATATAACTGTGGATAGGCCTAGTTGCAAGCTGCATCACAAAGAATCTGGTGAGCAGAAAAATGACTGAGATGAAACAAAGTTTAATTTAAGTTCAAAATTTTTTCCTAAAAAGTGGTGCATTTAGTTTTTTTTTTTTTAATTATTTCTCAATCCCTTTCCTAATCTAAAGGACTCCTGAAAACCTGGTCTGGTTCAGACATGCTGGGGATGTTCTGATTCCTAAACATGTCTGTCCAGTGTGAGGTGTCCTTGACGGAATCTGTCCTGAGAAATTATTAAACATCACAGAAATATTAGAATGATATTAGTTTTTTTCTTCGGGGAAGAAAAGATAATCTGTTAAGATTTCAAATATTTCTTCATATGAATTTGTGATTATGAATATAATGTAGATTATGTTACCTAGACATTGGATCTATATAACATATATAATGGAAAACATTTGATTTACACCAAACCCAACATTTTATTTCCATTATGGCATATAAACAATACAAACTATATGTTTTGGCGCAAAATGACAATCTGACTGGTTAGACGGAACATGGAGGTAAAAACTTAGGATCTGTTTCACTGACCCTTCAGTTCCATTATATCAGACCCCACTTTGTCCCAAGCCTGTTCTCCTTCTTCGTGCTGTATCAGTGTCTCTTTGCTGTTCTTGGGTTTTAACCTCTGACATTTATCACATGCGTTTGCCATTTGTTTGATCTCATTCTTCATTCCTGGCCAGAACACACTGTCCCTTGCTCTCCTTATCATACTGTCGTAGGCCAGATGTGCAGCATGTAATTTGGTTTTTATTTCCTTCCTGAGGCAGGCTGGAATAATTATTTGCTGTCCTTTGCACACGATGTCATCTCTAACTGAAATCATGTCGCTGTATTCAAAATATGGCAAGACTCCTGCCGGAAGGCCAGTCTTTGATTTGGGCCATCCCTCTGCAATCAGCATTTTTGAGTTTTCCAGACACTTCATCCTTCATAGTCTCCTCTCTCACCCTGTCGATCAGCTTATCATGACTGCCATCCAACGTGTGTCCTATATTGAAAACTTTTTTGCCTTTTTCTTCTGTTTTTGTGTCCTTCTGTGTAGGCTCTATTATGGGGCGTGACAAATAGTCAGCCATTTCTATTTTTGATCCCTCTGTCCATATGAATTTAAAATCATATCTGTTTGCTCTTAGTAAAAGCTTTTGTAGTCGTAATGGCGCTTCACTTAGAGGTTTCTCCACGATATTCTTCAGCGGTTTGTGGTCATTGAAAATGACCACTTCTCGTCCATACACATATTGGTCAAACGTCTCTAGCCCATACACCACTGCAAGCATTTCTTTTTCGATTTGTGCCCATTTCATCTCTGCCTCGGTCAGCATTCTTGAAGCAAACTCTATTGGTTGCCCTCTCTGCATGAGGACACACCCTAATGCATCTTTGCTACTATCGACTTGTAGCTCGAGTTTCTGGTTCGGGTCATAGAATCTTAGCACAGGCACATTTGACATCTGTCTTTTGACGCACTCAAATGCCCTTTTGCACTCGTCGGACCAGTGGAATTTTTTGTTCTTTTTTAATAACTCACAAATCGGCTTCATTGTTTGTGACATATCTTCCAGAAATCTGCTAAAGTATTTTACCATTCCACATAGCCTTCTGACCCCTTGAACGTCTCTAGGTTCAGACAGATTATTGATGGCTTCTACCTTTTTCGGATCTACTTTGACCCCTTCTTTCCCAATAACATGCCCCATGAATGTTATTTCCTGGACTCTCTGGATGGTTTTCTTATCATTTAGTTTGATGTTTCTTGTTCTACATCTTTCTTGTAGTTTCTTGAAATTCTCGTCATGATATGTTTCTGCCTCTTTGTCTGATTTACCCTGGCCTATTACTACTATGTCGTCTGCCACGTTGACACAACCTGGTAACCCTTCCAATGCTTGAGTTAGCCTTCTTTGGAAAAGTTCACTGCTGACTGAAAGTCCAAAAGGCAGTCTGTTCCATCGAAATCTCCCAAACGGCGTAATCATAGTTGTTAATTTGCTGGATTTCTTATTTAATTTAATGTGGTAAAACGCTTCTTTAAGGTCTACTCTAGAGAAGACTTTAGCATCCTGAAACTCCGGCAGGACATCTTCTAGTGTCGGCAGTTTATAATGCTCCCTGCGGAGAGCCGTATTAAGTGGTTGTGGGTCAATACAAATTCTCAACGATCCATCTGTCTTCTCCACCAATGCCATCTGGCTGACCCAGTCGGTAGGCTCCTCAACCTGTGTTAGTATGTCGCTAATTACCAGTGTTTCTAGCTCTTTTTTGACTTTCTCTTTCAGTGCTAATGGTACACGTCTGCAGGGTAGTACCTTTGGCTTTACCGTGGGGTCTACTGTTAGTGATGCAGTGCCAAGGTCCCCCAGATCCTCTGGTTCCCCAACAGTCACTCGGGCTATGAACTCTTCCTTGTTTACTTTCACCAAGCCTAGTGCGAGTGCTGTTTTAACCCTATGAGACATGTGAGCTCATCCTCTACCACTGTGAAATCAACGTGGTGTTCTTTTCCTGATCTCGGGTTTCGCAGTTTCAGAGTGGCTTCTCCAACTGGGACCAGCTTTGTCTTGCTCCACATAGACAAGACTTGTCTCGTTTGCCGAATGTTCTGTGGTGGAACATTTCTCACAAATGGTGTTTACATCAGCCCCTGTGTCTACCTGGAACCTGACCCTTTTTTGCCTTACCTCCATGACCACCGTCATTCTGTCCCTGCCTTTATATACGCCATTTAATCTGAGGTCGTCATTATCAGACCACTGATCATCCTCTGGGCTGTTACCCACATAGTTGACTGTCAAACATTTTCGTGCGAAGTGGTTTTTCCTGCCACACTTATTGCAGCATTTCCCCCATGCCGCACAGGCTTCTTTGGACTTTTCGTGGTTTCATCCACAGCAACGACACTCCCTTGCCACAACCCCAGTGCTCAGCTTCTGCTGTCTGTAGCGTTCTTCTCTCTGTGGCCTAGCTTCCACTTTTTCTATCAATGTTTCCGCCTTTTCAGTCATCTCCTTTATTCCCTTTTGTCGCCTCCGAGACCTGGCAAATTTCTATAGCTTGCTTCAAATTCAGTTCCCCCTGTCTAAGCAATCGTTCCTGCACTTCTTTGGGTACTGAGAATACTATTTTGTCTCTGATCATTCTATCCTTCTCCTTGAAGTTGCACTGATCAGCCTTTTGTCGGATATTAGACAGAAATGTTCTGAACGGTGTCTCATACCACACACTCCAGAATCGATATGTCTCTAAAACTTCGTTTTTCCTTGGTGTGCAGTATTCACCAATCCTGTCCAATACTTTCTCAGGGTTCTTTTTATCATCTTCTGTGTCAAACTCGAGTTGATCGAATACTTCGATTGTCTGCGGTCCCGCGCATTGAAGCATTATTGCAACCTGCTGTGCCTTACTTTTTCCGTTGGCACTGGTCGCTTCCATGTATACCTGGAGATGTCTTTTCCATCGTCGGAAATTTTCGCCGACGTTTCCGTCAAACAGTTCCAATTTCTCTGGTGGATGGAAATTCTGTTCCATCTTGTTTTGTTGCTATTTTAATTTCAATTTACCAATAACAAAGTTCTATAATATCTTCCTAGAAATATTCTTGCGTTCTAGGTTTCCCTTTACAGCTCCAGCTGTTTCACTCGTGCTACCATGTTAATATGGCCGAAATAAACAAAATAAAACACTCATAGTATCAACATGTGTATTTATTTGACATTCCGCCATGTTGGTCTCACTCCGCGAAGTTACATTCCTGCCGCTTACGTCACGGCACTGATCTACATCATCAACACATGGAGACAGAAGACTCAACTCAAAGAGTGAAAGAACAATTGATGTCTCTCCTACTTCAGTCAAAAAGCTTATAAGATGCATATAATGTGAAACAAACAAAAAATAAATCAAATTTTAATGCAGCAAATGTAATGAACATATTATAAAAGAAAATTGTTCTTTCATATCAAACTGCACGTGCTGAAATGCAAAGCCCGGTGTTTTTACGTGTATATTACTATTATCACATGTAACTATTCTGCTTTGTAATGTCTTTGTCAGGTTGAATACATTTGAATATTTTTTATATCACAATGCTTTCAGATTATTTATGCATTGTTAAAAGTTTCAGTCCTATTTTATTGATGACACAAAACAGTTTTTAATCAACAAAGAAATATTTAAAAGTTAGTTTGGTAGCAGTTTTTTAAATTTAAAAAAAAAAGAAGAAAATAATTTTATGTCACTGATGGTTTCAAAAATGGTAAAAACATTCAAAAGGAGATATCAACATTAATAGGTAGTAAGAAAGGGCTTTAGATAACCAAGAATATCTTCAGCAATAAATGTCACCAAAAAGTTTTGTTTTGTTTTTTTTTTTTTCAGAAAAGAAAAATAAGTTTTGGTCTGAAAGATTTAAAGTATATCTCCTGACTATTGTAAGGTTACCATAATTGGAATTATGTGAAATAGCCAACTTAATGTATATACATTGTAAGGATTACAAAACTTTCTCACTATCTTATGTAACTCTTTCCACACTCTTGTAAATATGTTCATCAGTTTTAAAACTACAAATTTTAATGACATAAAATTCTATCACATTACAAGATAAAAATAGACAATTATTTTCAGATCCCGTCATACAGTTAACATCACACTATGTGATACTTTCATATTTGGGTGTGTACTAGACACTTACTGGATTTGTTTTCTCCTCTGGGGTATGTTTGACCTCCCACCAGTCTTGTGTCCACTCCCACACATTACCTATAATATTCTTTAAACCAAATTTGTTTTGTGCTGGAAATGCTGTGACCTGGATAATAAAATTAACATGCATTCACTGTTAGCTGTTAAAAAACACAAACAAAAGCAACATTAAAAACTAAACTAAATATAGTAAAGTTCCCATCCAATCGGGGCAGATGAAGTGTAGAATTCACCTCTTTCTATAACCTCGGCATATGAAGGGATTGTGTGGTTAGCACAATGCCCAGCCGCCTTTACTTCCCCAACTTAAGTCAGGTACCCATTTAAGGCTGGGTAGACTTGTGGGACGACTTTGAAACAAATTTCACCAGGAAAAATTCCAATGGTTCTCATGAGGATCGAACCCAGGGCTCTCAGGTCGACAGCTGGGTATCTACACCACTCTGCCATCCGTCCCACAAACTAAATATAGCTTACACTAAATTTAAATTAATATGACTGAGAATAACTTAATAATGAAAAAACAGCTTTCAATCTACAATGTCCAATCACACTCTATTTATAAATAATTGCACATGAAGAGTAGGGCAGCTGATTAATCATCAAGTGATTAATGAGTTTGAAAAAATTGTGCGGTTAAAAATTTTAACGCAACACCTAAATATGTTCAATGAACTCAAATGGTTTTTTTTTTTTTTTAAAAACATTTTTTAAAATTAGTAAATAACAGAATTTGCAGGTTGCAGTTCAGCAGCAATGAGATTTATTGTAAGTCTTTTGTTAGAATATATATGAATCGGAAAAGTTTGGTTACTTTCGAGAAGTTTAGAAACAGCTGGAATCTGTAGTGAAAGATAAGGATTAAATTTAGATCGATCACCACTAATAAGAACAACCACAAAAAATTATAGTTATTTCGTTGCTTCCTTTTGTGACCCTGAAAATACATTTAGTAAATAAGTATGGAAGCCCATTAGCCCAAAGTTTTATTTTTATTTATAAAACCATCAACTTGAACACAGACAAAATTATTAAATAAATTTTAGTACCAACTAAACCAGAAGTTGAAAATATTATAAAAGGGCAGCATAATGATGCAGAAAAAAAAGAAACCACTACAATGGAGGCATCTTAAGCCAGACTAGCCCTACCACTTCTTGTCTTCGGCTATTATGGATTCAAGTTCCTAAGTCCTTGGTGGCCATCAAGAAAGATAATGTTTCTGTAGCCATGGCATAATAAGGGGTTATGTGACTACTACAATGCCTTAATGCTTCATATATTTATATATATTTAAGCAATAATTATTTTTAGACATACTGGTCTAGCCACAGAAGTGGGTTAGGTAAGCCTGGCTTAAATTGCCTCATTTATGATAAATATAAAAGTAACATTTGCTTTAATAATTTTTAAATATCTCAAAATTTAATAATATCATACACAACTTTGCTAGAAGTACAATTATCTGCAAATAATTATTCTTCTAAATTTTATCATAAAGTCAAACAATATTTTTACCCTAAACTACAACTGAAGGTTTGATTTTTTTCGCTTGATTAATTTTGTAATTAGTAGATTTTAATAATTTTTGTATATGAGTATATTATTTTGATAATGAAATAACATTTTACGTTGAAAATAAGCATCATCTTTGTCTTGGATGGAAATTATCAAATGCAAAAAAGCAAAAATAAACAATATGAATAAGGCAAGCTAACTTAAAAGTTAAAAATTATAAGAAATATTAAAGCTAATTACAGGACAGCTTCCAACAAAGCCATCATCTCCAGAGTTAATGTTTGGAAAATTTCCTTGCCATATGTTCATCCAGTGTTCTCCCTTGGGATTTAGATTATTTCCCCAAGGAAATAATCTGAATATAAAAAAAAGACTACAACAGTTATTTCTATTACAAAAATAAAGATACTTTAAAGCTGTATAGAAAAAGTGATTTTTTATGGTATTTAATACCTTTTACATTTGGAAGCGTTTTGAGCCATACCATTTTATTTTCTAGTAAAGTGTTTTAAATCCTGCTATCTCACTATTATGACATGGTAAATGAAAGGCTGAAAAATAATTTTTCAGAGGGCTATGGTATAATGTCATAGGATGGAGAGGTTTAAAAGGACATTAATGCAATAACTGCAATACTCATGTTAGGTCATGGTGTGGGTTAGAACAGTATGGCTTAAAAAACTTCACAATATAAAACACAATATAATATTTTCTTATAATTCAATGAAGCACAATTTAAAGACCATTCTGTAACTATTTCTAGAAAAATGTAAAAAATGAATCATCCGTTCACATATGTGTACTGATTATTTCATCAAGTGCTACAATGGATATGTTGTGTGTGTGCGCGAAAGAAATGTGTTGAAAAGGAATGATAGTGATAAGGGTATGAAGGTATGTAGTTTAAAAAACAGTAATTTTTGGATACACTGTATACAAGATTTTCAGTGACATAAAAAAAAATATTTTATTTGTAAAGAAAATTACTATAAATGCAATTAGGAAAATATGTATTTATGTAAAAGTTAATAATATGGCTCTTAAAATATTTATTAGAAGCAAAGTAAATTAAATGAAAATTTCAGTGCTTGTTTTAGAAGTTCTAAAGCTTAGTAGATGGATTCAGAAATGAAAAAAAAAAATATTTACATCACTTTTGAACTTTTGTTAAATTTTATTCATTTCTGCATCAGTTTATTGCATTTTCATCACAATAGAATGTGCTAATTTTGAAGAAACATGCCTAGGCCCGAGCACCTCCACCCACTAATTTTTAAGCTATGTTTGCAACACCTTTCAGGCCAGTGAGCAACAGAAACTATACTATATAGTAACAACTGATGTCTGAAAAAATTACTATAAAATACATTTAGATAAAAATACTTTTACCCATAAAAATCATAATCCCCTGTAGGAAATATGAAAATGTTAATGAAACAACTGAAATTTTTACAAAAAAGTAGTGTATATAATTTTTATTTAGAACTTTATAACAGTTATAAAGATAAAATTCTAATGCTAATTATAAATTTATTTTTTTATTAAGTTGACAGATTTAATTATTTAAAATAAATGTTGTGAAGATTATTGAAAATACAAAATACTTATAGTAGCAAGTGAGAAGTTATATAATTGGAAACTCTGAAGAAATGTTTAAAATTTAACCAATATGAATTATAACAAAAGCACTAATGTAGAAAAAGAAGTTAAGAAGTAAATTTTTACTTTAAAACTTCATGTACTAGTACAAACAAAACTAGGTTAAAGCATGTTAAACTCAAAACAATTAAATATGGTACTTTAGATGATACAACCTATCTGACTTTCCTCCTTTACATGCATATTCAAACTCGGCTTCAGTTGGCAGCCTTTTACCAGCCCATTTACAGTAAGCCAAAGCATCATTCCAAGAAACATGAGAGACAGGGTGGTCCATTCTATAAGAAATACAAATAATTCTAACCATTAAGCTAATACATTTTTATTTAATATAACAGAAAAAATGATAAAGAGCTATTAATTTTACCTATAGGTGATATTAGAATCAGGACCTTCTGGATGTTGCCAATTAGCACCTTCAACAGGGAGCCACCAGGGAGCAACTGCAACCTAAGCACACACAAAAATTTGAATTTTAAAGCTTTCTTTAACCCATTTATACTGCTAAGCAAACAATAAAGAATTAATTTTTTTCCATTCATTCTGGTGACAGATAGACAAACATTAGTTTATTTCTGCTCTTAGCAAAGGTACACAGAAAGAAAGAAGATACATTTATTGGTCAGCGAGAGTTTACATGTGAATTAAATGGTCAGTGGAAATAAAGTCATGAATTCGCTGGTCCTCTGTAATGAAACTATGAATTTAGTGGTCAGCGGGAATAAGGTCAAGAGGTCAGAAAGGTTGCAGACCGCTTGTTTAATGTATTAAAAAAATTGAATTCTAGAAATTCAAAAAAAATTTTTGTAACACAAATTCCAATACCATCATCACAAAAAAAGAAACATTAAAAAAAATCATATTATCACTTACTCTGTTCATTTTTTCACCTTATGCAAAGCTCCGAAGTACTACAAACGTCAGAATTTTACATTTTAAATTTATTTTACATAACAAGCTATTCTTTTATTAATTAATTTATCCCTAAAAAGAATCTTTGCACAACTCCATAAAACTTACACTATCTTAAAATATCTGTAAATTTATTTATACATGTATTATTACACACTACATATATAAACACCTTTCAGGAAATAGATTTCTCAACTTACAGCATTAACACTTCAAACTTTTGGTTACACAAAAAAAAAATCTTTTTTATTCTTGTTGTTACTTTTAACCTTTAAGGGCCATCAGGCCAGATGAAACGTAGAATTCATCTCTTTCTGTAGCCATAGTTTATTAAAGGATTGTATCTCAATGTCCAGCCACCTTTACTTCCCCGACTAAGATCACATACCCTTTTAAAGTTTGGTTGGCTTGGAAGACTTTCACCAGGATCTGGAATAATTCCCACGGTGTCACAGAGTATCGATCCTGGGACTTAATTTTTTTTTACAAATGCTATGATTTTACTTTATTCAAATCCTTGTTTTTTTTTTTTGTTTTTCATAAAATTACAGAATTTGTTTTTCTTTTATTTGTAATGAACTATTCTAAAAAGTGAAGAGAGCTTACCATTTGAGTGATTTTTTGTTTAGTTTCCCCACTGATATACAATTCCATGACAAAAGAGTTACCAAACTTTTCAGCCTGAAATATACATTTATAAATAGAAGTAATAAACTATAAAGAGAATTTTTATAGTATTATAATAAGTTTTAAAGAAAAAAAAGAATATGGCAAGAAATATTGTTTTAGTGCGATAACTAAAAGCTTAATTGGGACACCGCTTAATTGGGATAGCCGCTTATTTGGGACAAATCTCAAAGGAACCAAACCAAGAAGCTAATAGTAAATTTGTATGTTTAATTGGGACAGCCGCTTAATTGGGACAAAAAGCCTCAGTCCCGATGTGCCCCAATTAAGCGGAATCGACTGTATATATAAACCACTTAGTTCTCCAAAAGCAAATTCATTATTCAGCTGGCAACATCCCTATTAAAATAAGATTTTACCCACCAGGCTTTATTACTTAAGCAATGTAGGAGAAATTAGAAAATTATAGAACTGTGAAAGATCAGGAGCTGATTTTAAGAAAGTAGCTGAAAATTATTATACTTGCTAAATCAAGAATATAATTAATTTCTGCTATTCTTTCTTTTATTCCTTTTTCTTTCTTTACAGGTGGGTTGCAAAAACTGAAAAAGGTTTCATACTGGTAGCAAATCACAAAAAATATGAGAACCTCTGGCTTTTTATATTACATTTTTAACAACTGTGTTATGTATAAAGGGGAGGGGGGGGAGTCAGGCTGGGTGGTGAAATTTGACAAAATGTGATAATAGGGGAGAAATAATCCATAGAAAAGTGTTACATAATAAGTGGACATCACCATAGAATATATATGGCACTTTGCAGCCCATAGCGTGAAAATTCTACAGCAGGGGCCAGGCATTCTACAGCAGGGGCCAGGCAATAGCGGGGAGGGGGCCAGGAAATAAATTTACTAAGTAGCAGGCCCGTAGCCAGGACAAAGTCAGCAGGGGGGAACCCGAACCCAGCAAGGGGGACACCTTTACTTTTTCTTTATTTTTTCCTCTTTTCTTCTTTTTTAAGCGAGGGGGCACTCCACACCTAGCGGGGGGCACGGCCCCTCAGTGTCCCCCTTGGCTTCGGGGCTGCTAAGTAGAGCAAACAAGCAGAGGGGGCCAGACAAAATAAATTCAAGTGCAATAACTAATCCTGTTGTGTAACTAGCATTAGTAATAGTGACTTGACTTTGTTACACCATTAATAAGATCTAAGATGAGTAATAGAAAAAAAATTAAAATATAGCCTACACTTTGGCGACCGCCTATGCCATATTTTTTACTTATCTTTAAAAGAATAAATAAAATATGTAATTACTTCTGTGATATATTTTTGATCTTCTACAAATCTTCCAAATTCTGCATTGCTAACTTCATATTTATCAAAATAAAATGCATCCAATGTCACTTGTCTGGCTGGCATTTCTCCGTCAGCAATAAAAACTGGTTCATTAGTTCCCATCGTAAATGTGCCCCCTGGAATGTAAAGCATCTGATTTGTTCTAGGAAGTTTAACATTTCCTAAATTTATTTTACCCTCCTTAATCATTTTTGTGTCATCGTTAGTTTGCATATTCGTGTCGACGTCGGCATCTTGATTATGAATTACATGTAAATTCTCTCTGTTCATCTTACATCCACAGTCAGGTTGTATATTGTTATCGCAGAAATTAGCAGAGCAATAAATGAAAAAGTGTATTTCAACAATAAAAAATATTGATATAATACAAAAAGTAACCATTTTATGAAGCCAATTTGTGTAGTAAAAGGAAGAAATTCGAGTTTTGTTTATTTGTTAAAAGGGATGCTACTCTAGTTTTTTTTATCTTAAAAGAATCTATGATGGGGTTAAGGTATGAATACACCAAGACGAAATTCCGGTATCTAAGGGCATTGCGAATTCCGTCTCTGTTTCGCTGCAATGATATTCTAATGAGAACATGTACACCGGTCAGGAATGCCGTTGCGGAACAGCGAAAGTTTTCAGTTTCGCTGCTTGCAGAGTTTTTTCCGGAGAGCTACATTTTCCGTCATGATAAACAAACAAAATGGCTGCTTAGAAACGTCGATTCGAATAGAAAAAATGATTCACATTATAGTGTATATTCATTAAAAACAACAACAACGAAGTGAATTTTGACAGAAAAACATGAATTACTATAAGTTTTGGCCGGCAACAGTCTTTGTATATGAATTTATGAAAGGAAAATATACATCGTCTATCTACATATTCTACAAATGAAATTTCTTTCGATCGAAGCGCTGTCTGAAAACATAAATGCTATTAAATAAATGTTTGGCTGATCATTAAAACAAAAAAAAATGAACGGCTACCGATCGAATAAAAAGTTAAAAAAAAAAAACAACAGTTTTCCATTTCCAGTTAGACAATTTATTTGTAATAAGAACAAAAAGGCACACGGGATGCAGTATTTTCTGCTTTTCAAAGTATCGTTTTTTTCCCCCCACTAGCAGGGAAAAGTGCGAAGTAATCATTAAAAAATCTTGTTTCCGGTGAGTTGTTTCGGCGCTCACCGTTTCGTCCCGGTGTATCAACAAGAGTTTCGCTAAGTTGAGACTTCCGCGCGGAAGGTTCCGCGCGAAAGTGTTTCGTCTTGATGGATTCAGAGCTTTATGGTTATGGTCTCAACCTCTTTATATCTATGGTCTCAACCAAGGAGGTTGAATTATTGGAGGCGGCATGACGTCACTAGGCCGAAACCAGTGGGCGTTGCCTATCGCCGCCATGTTCGACTCAAAACATTGGTAGCTGTGTAGTGTGTATGTTATATTATTGTACTATTTTGAACGTTATAAAACGCTGTTATAATTAAAAAAAAAAAAGTAATAAATGCCCTCTTGTTTGGCGTACGGTTGTACACAACGACGACAAGAAAACGGGATATTGCTTCATCGGTTAGTCACTATAATAATAATGCTAATTAGTTAATTTGTTTGTGCTTAATACTGTTGCTGTAAAGCAGTGCTGTTGTGATATGCAATAAACATCTAGATGATGACACAATGCCGTTGGCAAAAAGAGAGCCTAACGTTTATGACTGTTGCCGTCAATGGTTCATTTAAGTTGGCTATGCTTTAATCGATGGATTAGGTGGCATTGAGAGAATGAAACAGAATGTCCCACAATGTACCACAATGAAACAGAATGTACCACAATGAAAAAGAATGTACCAGAATGTCCCACAATGAAACGGAATGTACCGAATGTCCCACAATGTACCACAATGAAACAGAATGTCCCACAATGTACCACAATGAAACAGAATGTACCACAATGAAACAGAATGTCCCACAATGAAACAGAATGTACCACAATGTATCAGAATGGCCCACAATGTCTCACAATGCACCACAACGTACCACATAATCCACAATGTACTATAATGTAACACAATATCCCCACGATTTCAACAACGTTTCACAATGTACATAAATATTGATATGGTGCAATGCGAAGACATACATAGCTGGTTTACGTGAATCGCCCAATGGCAGGCTCATGTTTGATTCTTGTCGTAAAACAGGTTTTATTGGCTTTTTAAATGTGCATCCAGGCCCACCGACAGAAATTTCGGGCCCCTGGGCAGGGCTGCCACGCCCCCCCCCATCGTGCTGATAATAATATTTTCAAAAGTTGATTGGCCAGCTCTGTCTGGGCCCCTAAAACTCGCCGGGCCCCTGGGCATTTCCCCCCATGCCCCTCTCTCAGCGGGTCTTTGTGTATCGATAGTTTGTTGCTATCGCTTGATTTACTGAATGCTTCGAAACGCTTCGAAAGGCAATATTGACAGGATTGTTACTAGTCTAGTTTACGCTGCTTAGTGCTATAGCCATTTTTCATTGTTTGATCAAATGCTTTGCAATAAACATCAAAGTATAAATACAAAATATTATGTACTATGTAAACGCAGTGGCTTCGAATACGACCGGGCGTGCTACGTATTTTTTTTTCCGAGACACGACCTACAAACTTTGATGACGTCAGTAAACAGAATGAATGAGAACTCTTATTTACTGCAGACGTTGATGACGTCATTTGCTGTTAATAATCGGAGATATTTTTATAATATTTATTATTTCGATTTCGGACCCCCGCCCCTCCTTGTTTCACCTCTGTGTTCAGCTTTGATACATATTTTCAAAATATTTTTCTTAAGTTATGAAATAGTTAAAAAAAAACCTAATTAGTTGTTGTTTCTTTTTCTTACAACATCCTAAAGGATACATTATTTCAATTAAAAATAAGCAATTAAGCCTGTTCCATTCTGGACACAGGACGTGTTAGCGCATTTTCATGTTATGTATCAGTACGTTTGTTAGCTTTCAGTAAATATTTGTAAATTTTGGAAATGTTTATAAATTCAATTGTGTAATGCATATATCTGTAAAAAAAATATTATAAAGACGTTTCTTTATATTTGAAAAAAAAATATTTTCTCTTAAATCTAACTACAAGTGGTTTGTGGTTACTGAAATAGGACTCATAATTGAAAACATTCGAAATTATAGTCATTTAATCGTCCGAAAACTCCGTCAATTGTTGCTTAGCTCTGATACTTTCAGTTAAACTCAGAACACAAGCTTACTATTTCATTTGATGAGTTTCTTAATAAATCTTGGTGAAACTACGTGCTGCAGTATTTCGCACCAAATGAACGGGTTATTGAACGTACAAGGTGTATATATAATATATAAGCCCCTTAGGAGCCCTGGAGCCCAGCCCTCAGAGGTCCTATCGCGAAATGAACTTTTGATGTACACATGGCAGGCCAAGACCTACAAAATGATATATACATCACGGGTCTAGGACTTATAGTTGCTGAGATATAGGGCGCTCCTTTATTAATATAGCTTATATAGTAAAAAACGGTACTAAGGCCCCTTTTACGGCCCTGAGAGGTCAGATCGCGAAATGGAAAAAAGTCATTTCTTGGCAGGCCAAGACCTACAAAATGATATATACATCATGGGTCTAGGACTTATGGTTGTTGAGATCTAGGGTGATGACGGACGGGCGGACAGACAGACAAAACGGGGACAATAGAGCATTTTTTTTCGAAAATGCTCTAAAAATGTCAAAGAGATCTAATTAGTTACTTTTCATAAAAACAACTAAAAGGATACATTCTGAAAAAAAAAAACACAATAAAAAAATTATGTTTCAGAGAGGAATTTTAATGTATAACTAGACAAAATTACTCGTTCCCGCGAAAAGAAAATAACTTTAAATCACAAGAGTTCATTCTGTTTACTGGCGTCATCAAAGTTTGTAGGTCGTGTCTCGAAAAAAAAAATACGTAGCACGCCCGGTCGTATTCGAAGCCACTGCGTTATGTAAAAATACAATTTTTACCCTGGTTTAATTTCGATATAGCGTATAATATAAGCTTTATAGGCCTCTATCAGCTGATCGTATAAATAGCTTTACGTAGACAACAGCGCTTTGTAATTGACACATTAGAATAACTAGTCCACTAGAAATTAACTAGGGCCTTAGCAGACTTTAGAAAAAAAGTGATGACAAAATACAAAGCTCATTGGAGTCGTTTCTAGACTGAGAAAACTGGTATCGTAATGAAAGCTGGTGGAATGTTTTGAGTCGAACATGGCGGCGATAGGCTACGCCCACTGGATTCAGCCGCTTGGTACCATGATAGCAGACGCCGACTCCATGTATTCAACCTCTTTGATTCAGATGCTGATCGATAGGGAAAATTTCAAAAGCTTCTTCTTCTTTTTCTCCTGAATTCTCCAACGCCGATTCTTGATTCAAATCATAACCGTTCTCTGCCAAAATGTCTGCTTGAATCCACTCGACTGTTTCAAAACCAATGATTTCCTCCGTTACTGTTAGCACTTCATTCTGTTTCTTTTGAATGACTTTCTTCATTTTTGGGATTTTTACTTTTTTTTTCCTTTCCATGAGTTTTCTTGTGATTGTTGAACAATGTTAATGATGCAAAGTAAAGATGGCATTTTTTACAGACTCTAGAATCCAACATTTCTTTGACACTCGGACAGAATTGATCATAAGGAATTCCTTTTTGTTTCAAATGTAAAGACTGGAACAATGTTGAGAATTTATGGCCAATTGCAGTGGATGAATTTGTATTCATAAGCGGATTGTATGATAGTACCATAGGAGGAGGCAAAAACCGGTCATCAAAAATGTTCAAATATTGACCTCTTGGTTCTGTGCAGCAAATGATGTTGAAGCATTTTGAAATTTGAAGCATGTATTGACTTGATCTGACATAATTATTTATCCAATTTTGATATTTCTTGATAACACTGTCCAATTCAATCTCTGAGTCACATTTGTCAACGAACTCAGCAACTGTCTCGAAGCCATCAATGACTACATTTGAGAAGACTTCTGCCAACGTTTCTCCAGCATATTTAAATATCAAATAATGAACTTTTAGCGTATTAAAAACAGTTTTTGAGTCAAACCAAGTCAAAAAAGCAATAACTATCGACATTTTTAAGATACAAAATTTTCATAACGGTCAATTTTCAAAATTTCAAGTTGAGAAGAATTGCAATTTTGGCAGAAAATTCAACCAAATTTTGGATTCCCTCATAGATAATTATTATTTTTTGTGACGTCACAATTTCACAGACCCCCCCCCTTCCCTGTCACAAAATCCTAGACCCCCCCCTTTCCCCCTAAGCGTTACGTCATTTGCGAACGAGCCCTAATGTTCCCTCTAATTTTATGAAGATTATGGGCGGCAAAAGATACTAGCTTTTAGCGCAACTTTGTGAGGGAATTAAAGTGTGTGCTACATTGCGGTATACAGGCCTGCTAAGCAAAACAATTGTGCGCCCTGTTGTAAAGTTTATGCGCGCAGGTTGCGCGAAACTTTAACTGATCCTGGAAAAATCAAAATTATAATGATCGAAAAAGTATGTATAAATTATTGCAATTTTGTTTCTCTATAATTGCAATTCTATTTCTCTATATGTTACAAAATCGAGAGTTTGTTAGTCTGCTCTGGAAAGAGGGGGATCTATTATCAGTAATTTCTTTTGCAATCCTTTGAAAGACTATTGATGTTATACAGAAATCCAAAATTAGAATTGTGGTCATCCAGCTGATGAAACCGTCCTGCAACAGACTGTATAGCTGTATCCAAAAACCTCAAAGAAAAACTTGATTTTGAAATTTTCCTGTCGATTTATCACAGGTTCATCTGGTGATTCATAATTAAACAAACGCTTCTGTTTCCGAACTCTTATTTTCTTGGTTGCTGGGAAAGTTGTATTATCCAAATCAATTTCTTTTGCTAATTCTTTAGCATCAGTAATGGCTTCCAAAAAATCTTCACCAGAATGCCATCTACGTAAAAATTCTTAGTTTTCTTGAGTTGCTTGACTGCCTCTGATAAGTCAAGTGCTACACCTTGTATCATTTTGCTAGTGACATTGACTTCATAAAGTGCTTTGTACCATATTACAACACCAACGAGAAATTTGAAATCCGATTTTTTCCCAGCAATCGCTTGAGCATCTGCTCGGGTTTTGGTTCCAGTAACGCCTTCCAAATTTTCGTCCTCTGACAGTGAAACTAATGCATCGTAAACTGGACCAAGTTCATACCGCAAAACACGCAAAGCAGCAACTCTGGTTTCCCATCTGGTTTCACTTAGTGGGTTTTAAAGTGAGTGAGGGCAACTGTTTCGAAAGAACATTCCACCTGTGAGTGGATCCAGCGAAAAATACATACACACTTTGAACAATTCCAAAAAAGTTTACTGCTTCAATGCAGCATTTGGCAGCATCGTTAACAACTAAATTTAAAGTGTGTGCATTGCACGGAACGAAGAATGCGCGAGGATTAATATCAAGTTTTTACGCTGAACGCCATTTTTCTTTCCACTAATGTTTGCGCCATAATCATATCCATGTTTTTCAAGTGTCGTGCTCAAGATCTCAGCCATACCTGCAACAGTTGTGTTTTGTAACGGAATAAATTCTATGAAATGTTCGCGCACATCTACTCTTCCTTGCTGATTTTCATCTTTCTCTAACGTTGTGACAAATCGGATGACCAGCGTCATCTGCTCAACATGGCCTGCATCTGGGGTACCATCCAGTATTATTGAGAAATATTTTGCTTTTTTTAGCATCAGCAACTATAATGTTTTGAAGATGAGTTCCTAGTAAATTGATAAGTTCGTTTTGGATATTTTTGCCCAGGTAGATATTAGGTAGCCTAGAGAAATATTTCTAATAAAGTAAGTAAACATTCCTTGGTTATTGAAGTTTGCACGGTACGATTTAACCATTTCGGTTCTACGGCGGTTTAAATAAGGTTATAAGTGTACACAGGCATAGCCTAATGATAAATTGTTATTTTTTTTTTATTTTTGAAAGTTTTTTTTTTCTAAATTTTGGCGCCCCTAGCAATTTGGCGCCCTAGGCAGCTGCCTATGTCGCCTATGCCCAGAGACGGCCCTGCATGGATTTATTAGTTTAGTTGTTGTTTAGATGTACAGTGGATTTGTAGTAAATACATAGAATTTGTTTCATTATTGAACACACGTGTCTTGTGTGACATTCTATAAGATGTAATACAATATTATATATCTTCATCCACCACAAAGAGAAAAAAAGCTTTAGAACCATTTTTCTAAGATATGCGCGTGCGCACAAAATACAACAGAGAGCACAAGTATGTTCTAGTTAGCGGTGCGCACGTGTGCGTGAACAACAGAGTGCAGAATAGTTTCGCTTAGTGCCTTGTGTAGAACAATTTTAGAACCAGATATGGCTAAAAACTTCCAATTGACTCTTTTATATGGCCAGTAAGCAATCTAGTCTTAATTAAATATTTATGGTATCAGAGTTTTTTGAGTTGTGAGCTCACATACATCACAGCAGAGCGCACAACTGTAAAGAAAGATAAACGCCGTCGCTATGAAATTTAGACGTGTTTCCCTATTTACGAAAGGTCGGTCTAATTAAAGCCTTACGATGATGAGTTGCGATTTTAAAACAATTTTCTCTACCTTTTTTAATGTACTTGGTTTATTTAAGTGACTTTACGTGATTTTGTATTTTTTTTTCTTGAATTATTTTGTTCGTATTCGTTACCTATGAAAATGTAGGCATTCAAGAAAAATTTGAAGCAGCCTAAATCCCGCCAGAGCACAAGAAACATCAACCAAGCTGGAGAAAAAAAAACCCACCAGCCTGGCAACCCTAACGAACAGGGATGATTTATTGTATTAATTCTCTTGTGTTTATTTTTGTTACTGGGTCGGCTCTCAATGTGGTGTTAGTGTTACTACAGAGTTAGTGTGAGTTGACATAAGTCTTGCTCGGTTTTTCCGATTGTTATGATATTATATATATTATTTATTTTTAAGTCAAATTAAGAAGTTTAACATAATCACTAATCATAATGTGACTTGTAGTAAATAATGTAGAATACCGAGACTGTTAGTGTTACTCTTACCATACTAACTACTAAGCTACTATTAAAAAGTATTTTTATTTTGTAAAATAAAACAAACATTATAAAATTAATAAAACAACCTAAAATAAAAGAATAAAAATTTTGCCAAAGTCTCTCAAGATCCCTTTAATAAAGTTATCATTTAATTCATTATATCATGATCGTATAATATATATAATAATCAATAATATAGCACCTTGAGACAGGCATTCAGAATACTCTGAGAATGATTCTTTATGGGCCTTTTTTTGGGGGTTTGGAAAATAATAACATTAATAAAAAAGATAATTAACAGCATTTATAAATTATATGTTAAAAGTCAACAATTATATGAACTTTTAAAACAGCCAGTCATACTCACAGATGCCAAAAAAATTATACAGTCTCTGCAGGATCCTCACTACACTCAATTAACCCAGCTCAGAACAGCTATTCATAAATTGACCCAAAACTCAAAGGAAACAGTTCTGCAATGGATACCAGGACACACCAAGGTAGATGGCAATGAGATTGCTGACCAATTGGCAAAATCTGGCAGCAAAAAAATACAGGTGGATGTCCCTCTGGATGCGGAAGAAATGAAGGGCTGTATAGGTGAACGGATCCAGCAGGAATGGATGAGGAATCACCCAGATCATGACAAAAATGACCCCTATTATAATCTTCCCAGACAAGCTCAAAATATTATCTTCAGACTCAGAACTGGGCACAACAGACTAAGACAACACATGTTCCGAAGGCTAGGCATTGGAAACAGTGAGGACTGCCCATGTGGGATGTCTCCAGAGAATGCAGAACATGTTCTCTTAACATGCCCTTTACATGACACAGCTTGCAACAGGTTCTGGCCACAGATGACCTCCTTCAATCAAAAACTTTATGGGATCGAGACGGACCTGGATGCCACCGTGCAGTTCATCATAACTATAGGCCTGGTCGTTTGAAATCCTCCATAATCATATATTGAGAACAAAGAAGAAGAAGAAGAAAAACAGCCAAAATTTGGCAAAATCCAGTGGAAGCTGCCAAAACTGGCATGAAAACCACCAATCTAGCTACACTTTTCAAAGACTTTTGGGGAATTTCTTACCACTCTCATCATAGGCTCTCAAATAAGCCAGCACATCACTGGCGTCTACAATTCTTGTGGGCTTTGGAGACTCCTTTAATGTTTACACCTTCTAATTGTTACAAAAATGGTACTTCCTAGCAATGTTCCCTCGAAGGTGTGGTATGAAGTGAGCAAGAAATTTTGTGAGCGATTTAAGCGATGTCGTCTGTCGGAGTGAACGATCGCACGTGTAGTATGAGCGACGCTCTGAATTTGTGTGAGCGATCGCTCACATGCTCAGCTTAGAGGGAACATTACTTCCTAGTATCAACTTCACCAAAAAATAAATTGAAAATGTTTCAGCGTAGAGTAGTGGTTCCCAAAGTGGTCCCTACGGACCCCCAGGGGTCCTTGGTAGCATCCAGGGGGTCCGAGGACATTTTTTATTCATTTGGGGGTCCCTGAACAAACCCAGGGGGTCTGCGCAAGGTTAAATGTAAAATAGTAAAATTAAAATCCATTTTATTTTAATGGAAATAAAAATAAAAACATTAAATAAACTAAAAGCGCCACCTAATTAAGTTAATAACAAGCATGGCATGGTAAGAGACAGACGGCAGAAAACACGCTTATGCAGAAAATGCGCCATATTTACTCTGACTCTCTGAGATTACAATGTCGGTCATGTTTAGTGAGAGTTTGTATTTTTAGGTGACACATACCTGTGGAAAAAAGATGACCTGGTTAGGCTGGAATCAAGAGCAATGATAAGCGCCCTTTTATTTTCAAGAGACAAATGTTGTGATAAACAAATTATCTACTGTCTGGTATCATATATATTGCGCCGAACTTTCACATGGGCTTGATTAATGTTACAAAGAATCAGTGTCCCAAAGTTTCTAGGTTGAGCATTGAATTTTCAAGAATATAGGTTGGGCATTGTATTTTCAAGAATATGGATCATTAGGTCAGGGATGAGTTATCTCATTAGTTTGTCATTAAAATACAAAAGTTCAGGGATACTGCTGTTTTGACTGAAATAACAGAATCTTCTGAGGACAACTAGCAACTTAAATATGTTAATAAAATAACATTGACTTCTGACTTCATTTTTATACATATGTATAATAAAATAATAAACTACAAACTCCGTGATTTCTGAGTGATGTTATTTAATTTGCAAGTTTAGGCAATACATAGTTAAATTATTGAAATATTTTTTGTCCTAAGACCAATTTTCAACAATGGAAACAGTTTTGCCCCCCCCCCGGGTCAATGTTTAGCCCCACCACCCCGTCAAAGTTGTCTAGATCCGCCTCTGTGCCCCAGGATAATTTCTTGCCCCCCCCCCCCGAAAATGTCTTCGCCCCCACCCCCCATCCAATATTCCTGGCTACGGGCCTGGTAATTAGGGTCTTATAAAAGAAGCTAGCAGATATTTTTGACAGATAGATTGTGTGGTTTACAGTGATAAAAAATACAAGTATTTAACTTTTTTTCAAACAGTCAAAGAAAAATATTTGAACACTCCGTCACTGCAGAAACTCATTGGGACAACATATAAGTGAGATGATGATGGACTGCATGATTCTTATAACATTTCTTTATTGATTGCGAAGTCCGGAAAGCTGCATACTATTGGTGAAGACATTATTTTACCAGCTGTAAGTGAGGTAATACTCACCGTGTTGCACAAACCAGCTTTCGACATTATAAAAAGAATTACACTGAGTAAAGAAGTATAAAGAAATATAAAGAAGGATTGACGAATTGGCTCAGTCCGTAGAAAATTCTTTATGTGAGTACTTTAAAACATATGAATTCTCTATACAGCTTGATGAGTCAACTTTACCAGGAAACGAAGCTTTTCTTTTAGCTTATGTAAGATTTATAAAAAAAAAAAGAAAATTTTTGTCAAGAATTGTTATTTGTTAAATGTTTGGAAACCGATACAAAAGGAGAAACGTTATTTACTCAATTAAAAAGTTATTTGGACGTAACAGCTATACCATTAACTAAAATTATCTCTACTCGTGGTGCTCCAGCAATAAGTACGTTGGTTATCCAAAGGTGCATGGTTAAATCGCTTTTATGCCCTCTTTGATTCTGTGTTGGAATTCTTGGAAAGCAAAGACAATGATTTGCGACACAATTTAATTAACTCAAAAAAAGACATAGCCTATTTTACTAATTTATTTGACAAATTTAACGAAACTAATTTGAAACTACAAGGTGACCAATTAAATTTAATCAAAACTAAAAGCGTAATGTGATAATGTCTGCGGTTGTGGCAAATTTTTCTGTACAAACAAAACTTGGCAAGAGGAGAATGTTCTCAGTTTCCAAATCTTTTGAAATTGCAAAACAGGGATAAAGATTTGCTTGCCTACTGTCAACACTTAACGGCTCTTCATGCAGACATAAACCAAAGATTTGAAGACATTCTTCACTTGGATATTCCCGATTGGGTGCTGAACCCTTTCGCAAGTGGACAAACTCACTTACCTAGCACAGATGAATCCATAGAAATACAGGAGCAGCTTATTGAAATATCCACAAATGAGGAACTTAAACCATTGTATGAACAAGGATATCACAAATTTTGGTTACAAAACAGATAACAATTTTATATCCCGCATTATGGGTTATTGTACAGAAGTTATTGACTGCTATTTGGTAGAACGTGGATTCAGTACCGTCATGAATCTCATCACAACAAAAAGAAACCGACAAGAAATTAGTGCTCGTGGGAATTTGCGGCTGCTACTCACAATCCTTGAGATGGACATAAACACACTTATAGCATCTCATTAAAATCATTAAAGTCATTAATTTATCTTATTTTAAACAGAAATTATAATTTTAATGAATACTTCTTCGTCAAAATGTTTTTTTTCTTCATTCATTTGTAATTTGTATATTATGCATTTATGTAGGTTTTTCACTAGGGGGTCCATGGGAAAGTTTTGATTCTAAAAGGGGTCCATGGGTCAAAAAAAGTTTGGGAACCACTGGCGTAGAGCTATAACCTATAACCTCGATTAATGAAGAGTCATTAACATTTTTTTTTACTGAAATCTATTTATTTAACATGAATTTCATTCCCAATATTCCCATTGATTTAACTTTATCAACTGTGTTTCCCCCATTAATTATATTTGCCAGATGTATTTTAGTAGATGTGTACAAACAATTAATGTATGAGTGATGTCCATGACTGTCTAAAATGGTATTGAATATTCAAAATTCAAATATATAACATTATTTTGCTCAAGACAATAAGTTAAAATTAAGCGAAATTTCAGAATTCTTTTACATTTAATAACTTTGACTCCTCTTTATATATCATGTGTGTGTGTGAATATATTTGTTTTATCTATATTATTTCTGAATACACTTATACATATTGGTTGTATACTGGCTATATTATTATTTCAATGTGATATGTAATATATTATATTTTTTGGAGAAAAAAAACCCACTGTTTCAATGTTATATCAGAATGTCTATTCGCACCAGAGAACTGACCTATATTAATAGCATAAGCTTAAATTCATCAATTAGTCTTTTATAATCATATTAGTATAATGAGATGATCTTCAATCATAATTGCTAGACATTATCTGCTCTTTCTAACAACTCATCTCTGGAATATGTTGCCAATAAGGGACTTAATGCAGTACTAGAAATAGCATGTTCTATTTGTGGTTTCATTTTTAAGAAATACTAAATGAACAAACTATAACTATTTAAATACTATTGCTTTAAAGACTTAATGCACTTTTTGTCAAGTTTTTATAGGTAAACTAAAAATTAGAATCTGGTGCGAAGAGTGTCAACCATGATATATTGGTGCATTGTTTTTTTAAATTTACTGATAAAATAAAAACATTTATCCTTATTTATGCAGTAACAAAGATGACAGATATAGGTTGGGGAAACCTTGAAGATTGTGAAGGTTACGGAAGGCTAGGTGACAATGTTGATGACTATACAACTATTGATAAAGAACAACTGAACGCATTAGAGTCAACAGTAACTAACTTGAAACATGCAGCCCATGGAATGATATTTGCAAAGAAAGCAAATTTATTGTGGAACCTTTATGAACAAAAAGGTCTTGTGATGGTTAGTAATATTTGGTAGACTGTTAATGTTTTATCATTATTTAGAAAGGTTTAAATGTCATATCTTTTTCTTCCTTTTCTTTATCTCTATAAATGTCATCTTCTATATCTATGTCTGTTCATCAGTTGGAGATGAAAAAAGTATTATTTTTATTTCTTGAATAAATCATAGGACTAAAAATAGACCTCTTCATTGAAAGCGACATTATTAAACTCAGATACGATCATATGACTAAATCAAATATTTTTTAAAAACATTTTTCATAATTTAGCTTTAAAAAGCACTGTTTTGATTTTAACAATGTGAAAAAAAATTGCTTTATAACAATTTATCCCGAATGATTTATAAGTATTGATGGGTAAAATGTAATTTGTGACGAATGAGTTTTACATTTTTTCTACACATTAGGTAGGTGGCATGAATAAGCTCCAATTTCTTTACCCTAATAAGAGATATTTGTGGTAGGTATTAGCATTAAAAATGTCTGGTACATACACTGTTAGATTCATATGACATAAGTGCTATTATTTCATAAAAATCTGGTAAACTTTTTATTATTGATTTTTTTTTTTTTTTGAGCAGCTGCACTGCTTCATATCTTTTCCTTAAGTCTACCCAGCTCCTCTTGGGTACCTGACTTTAAGTAGAATGGTTTAAGCCAACTAGAGACTGTGCTAGCTATACAATCATTAAAAAAAAAAACAACTGGAACAGCTCTTTCAATCCATTTATATTAGGACTGCTAAATAATGGTTGTTCAAAGGTTTAAAAAATTACTCAATTACAATTTTTAACGCAACATCTGAATGCGTTAATTTTAACCCAAGTGCGATTATTTCAGAATTGCATAATAAACAATAAAGAAGAAAATGTCAGTAAACCTATGATTCTGTGAACAGTTATTGATCAGAAAAGACAAATTTACCAAGAAAGAAAATGTGAAACAGGAACTGTCACGTTGACAAGATATCTTAGTAGCTAGATGACCTTGGATTGACTTTTTAAATCCTATTTTCTAACCCTCAATGATACAATTAATTAATATCTTCTGAAGCTTTGACACTTATTGGTTGTGTCATTGATTGGAGCTTGTGTCAATTTGTTTGGGACAGGAGTGGGGAAGGAGTTGTGGTAGGGTATGCCCTAAGTAACTTAATCTTTAGGGGGAGATGGGATAGATGGGAGGTGTTAAATATCAAGAAAAAAGCATCAATTTACCTGAATTTTATAAAAATTGGCCTTAATTAATAATGTAATATACAAATATGCTAATGATTAATGCAGCTGTAACAAATTTAGAGATCTCAGTCATATTCGAAACTGACTTATTATGCCATTGTTTTTTTTTATATTGTAAAAAGAGCCGCACAGCAGTTGACTTAACAATATTTAGTGAAAAAAAGTAATAAATAATAGAAAATTCATACCACTGGAATATAATGATAGACTTGTTTGAATACAAATAATACATTAAATAATTTGTGTCGATTAAACTTGCATTAATTTCTATTACAATTTTTAATTATGTGTTTTTTTTTATTAAAATAATCAATTGAATAGAAACTTAATTTATATCAATTTTATCGGCATTGTCCCTTGTAATGTAATTTATTCATCCCAATTGTTATTCATTGATAATTTCTAGAATTTTATAGAATTTGATGTTAGCTGAAATCAGACACATATAACAAACTTTTCTGCATTATTCATAAATCATTTCTTACAAAGGAGGCTGGGTTTTCATGCTGTGTAGAACGCTTGACTGTCGACCAGAGTCCTGGGTTCGAACCTCTGTGAGAACCTTGGCATTTTTGGCCCTGGTGTAAGTCCCCAAGTTTACCCAGCTTTAAATGGGTTCCTGACTTTAAGTTGGGGAAGTAAAGTTGGCTGGGCATTGCGCCTATCACACAATCCCTTTATATGCTGAAGTTACTGAAACAGTTGAATTCTTCACTTCATCTACCCTGATGAGTCCTTAGGGGCTTAAGGGAACTTTACTATTTATTACAAAACATTATGCAGTTATGAAAAAGGGAAAACAGAAAAATTAACCTTAATAACCAGGGGGCAAATTTTAGTAGTAAAGCAGCTGTCTAAATATAACTGAAGGAACTGGTTGAGCAGATTATTAATAAATATATTACTTCATCATCTGTGTTTAAAGGCAATAAGAATATTTGTAACCTTTTTTTTTCTATTAGATGCAACTTAGGTTTGATGGATTGTTGGGTTTTCCAGGTGGTCTTGTGGATGATGGCGAAAAGGCTGTTGATGGCATCAACAGGGAAATGTATGAAGAAATCGGCCTTGATCTGCTAAAATATTCATTTACAGATGATCATCATATAGCTTTCTATTATCATAAAGAGAAAAAAATGATTCTACACTTTTATTTAATGGAAGTCTCACCAGAAGATTTTGTATCACTTGAGTTGAAGACATTAAGTGCTGATGAATATGGAATTGAGGTAATTGACTCTGTGTTTCTATTTTCATAATAATGTCTGGATATAAGTTTTAAAGTTACATATAGTAAACAAACTTATTAATGATGGCATGTAAAAAATTCCACTATGAAATTTCAACTACAAAAATCTTTTTTTTTTTTTTCTACCTAACAGACTTGTGGTATAATAAGAGTTCCTTTGTTTACAATGGGAGATGGTGTTCGAGGATTCCCCGCATTCCTTGCTAATCAATTTGCAGGAAATGCAAGATCTGAGCTTATCAGAGGACTGTTAATGTCAAAATTATTTAATGAAGTGGAAATGGAGAGAGCCCTTGATTCTTATAAGAAATATGCTGACAGCCTTAAGAACAAAAAACATTTATGAAAATAAACTTTATGGCATTGTCAACATTTCTGATAATACAAGTGGTGTTACATTTTATATGGTTCTTCTACACTGTTATTTCATTACATTTTATATATTTTTTTAAAGAGCTAATGTAATTTTAAAAACAAATTGGTTTTTATTATTGGCATGAATGAATTTTTTTGTGGTTTATAGACTGTTTTTTTTTCAATCTGTGTCTCTTTCAAACTCAAAAGACAGTCCACCATGCATGCTAAACTTTGAATAAGTCATTGCTAATTAACTTCATTTAGTATGTTTTATGCAGCTGCATGATTGCCTTTTTTCATGGACACACCCAGTTTTTAGAGCAGAGAGTGAAGGGGGAGGGGGGGTACATCTCAAAGACATCACCTGTTTTTGAAAAAGCATCCACATATTTTTTTTATTTTCATTGTAATATGAACTGTCACATTCACCATGTAGTCATTAAAATGCTAATGCTTGACTTAATGCCTTGAACTCCTTGCGGAGCAAAGGGCCTCTGCATCCACTCGCCAGCGTACTATTTTTTGGGAGGCCTTTTTCAATTCTCCCCATGTCTGTGCAGATTTTCATTTCCTGCTCACAAGACCTTTTCCAATGGGGGTTCCATTGCCGGGCAATTTTTGTGATGTCTTCTGGAGGCTTCCTTAGCGATTGGCCGATCCATCTCCATTTTCTCCTGGACATTTATAGGTCTATGGGATCTTGGTTTGCCAGCTGCCAGAGATCTTCGTTCCTGAATTTTTCTAGTCGCCTTATCTTTAGAATATTCCTGAGGCAGCCATGTAGGAACGTCTATAGTTTGTTCACGTTGCTGTTGAAGATCCGGAGTTTATATTTGTTTGAGAGGGGGACGATGTTAAAATACAGGCTTGACATCTTTGTCTGATCCGCCTGAAGCTGAAACAATGCTACAGAGGTAGGTAAAGTGGTCTAATTCTCAAATGCTCATCGCCAAGGGTGATAGGTGCCTGGCTTTTGCTAAGTAAGACCATGACTTCTGTTTTGTCTGTATTTAAGTGTTGCCCAGTTTTAGCAGCTTCTTGTGCTAATTTATTCATTTTTAGCTGCATATGCTGATATTTCTGATTTAATAGACATAAGTCATCAGCAAAGTCTAGGTCTTCTAAGCATTGAGTCATAGACAACCGTATCCCATTCTTTGTGCCTTGAGTTGTCTGCCTCATGACCCAGTCTATGACTATAAAGAAGATCATGGGGGAAAGTAACCATCCCAGGCGTACTGCAGTTTTAACTTCAAATTCGTCTGTCAGCTTGTCATTATGTATCAATTGGCAGGCGGCACCTTCATAGAGTTGCTGGGTAAGATGTATTTTGGAACACCATAGTGTTGTAGGAGTTGCCAGATGGTGTCTCTATCTATGCTGTCAAAGGCTTGGCGGAAGTCAATGAAATTTAGATATAATGTGGATTGCCACTCCAGGGATTGTTCAATGATGATTCATAGTGTGGCAATTTGGTCAGTACAGGACCTGCCCTGTCCTTACGGAAGCCGGCTTGTTCTGGCCTGAGCTGTTTATTGATAGCATCCCTCAGCCTCTCTAGTATGATGTTAGTATTATGCTCTGCACAGATAGCATCATTTTGTCTCTCTAGTTCTTGTACAGCCCCAGGTCTCCTTTCTTGAGAATTTTAACAAGGTGACTTTCTTCCAGTCTTTGGGTACTTTCCCTTCATTCCACTTCAATAATTTTTACAAAGGGACATTCCATCAATGGTATTTAATTATTTTTTTTCGGAAAAACAAGAAAAAAAATGTACACAGCCCAGCTAGCAGCATTGAAATTATAAAATGCACCCTCATTTTCCCACTCGATTTCAGTAGGAAAAAAGTGTGTCTTATAGACTGAAAAATAAGGTAAAAAAACATTGTTAGATCTAAATAGTGAATAATAGGTTTGTTGTGTAAAAATCTGGAACATTTTATTTTGATATTTTTCTTTAAATGACTTATCTGAAAGGTTTTTCCTGTATGACTACATATTCTTAAATTTGATGAATCTATAGGACCTATTTTAATGCTTACAACATTGACAATGCTTTGTCTGGGAGAGTGGGGGGTGTATCTCAAAGACATCACCTGTTTTTGAAAAGCATCCACATATTTTTTTTATTTTCATTGTAATATGAATTGTTACATTCACCATGTACTCTCATTAAAATGCTAATGCACTTTAATAATTTTTACAAAGGGACATTCCATCAATGGTACTAATAGTCATTTTTTTTCCTTACATCTACTTCAATAAATATTCTTGATGTCTCTGCCAAATAATACACTGTTTTCTTAATTCTGCATTTCTATTTATAGTCACTTAAATGCTCATACATGCATTACTATTTAAGCTTAAAGACTATACCTATATTTCTAGGGGGGGGGGGAGAATAGTTTCATTTTCATCTTAATTAGCTTTTACATCTGGAATGATCAGGGAGGTGGCACTTTTTTACTGCATTTAAGTCTCAAATATTGTTTTAAATATGAAGAAAGATAATTTTAGAGCAGGCATGTCAAACTCTTTGAGGGCTACAAGAACACTATGTTGTATAAGGCCAGCACACAACATATTAGAAGTCATATATTAGAAAGAATTAAGAATATATATATAGTTATATACATGTACTTAGAATATCACAATGTGCACACATATTTAGCTGCTAGTGACATCTATATGTGAAAAGCAATGCATATTAAATGAAAAAATGTTTTTAACTGCAACAAAGAATTGTATGCACCACAAAAATTTCGTAGATAAACTAAGGATACTATACAATTAATGTTTTATCACTATGTCCTACACTTAATTTGTATTAGAGAAAATAATTGTGCCCAATGTTATGCCAATAAAACCAGCTTTACCTCAACCAATGTATAGCCCTTGTGAGAGAGTAAATCAAATAATAAAAAACTGATTTTTTAAATCGGAGAAAATAATTACAGGTTAAAAAGCTGAAATATTACAGAGGTTAACTCAAATGGGCACAGTTTGACATGCCTTTTGTAGAGCATTAAACACTTTCCAATGATATAATTTTTGTATACTTACTGTATAATTGAAGTTTTAGGGAGAAATACATGAATTTGATAAAAATGAGGAATTTCGGTTCTAGAGGTAATTGGGTCACCTACTTTGAATGTATTTTTTTTCTCTGGTTTTCAGACTCCAGTCAATTAATATTACATTGATGAGTGATGTTTTAAGATTATGGCCAAAATATGTATTTGAACAAATTATAAAACAATTAAGAAAACACACACTTTACTTCAGTTTTTTTTTATTTTAATTCAAATTAAATTACCACATAAATCTTTGAGGCAGTGGATTATTTTGCCAATAAAATGGCTTAAAAATAAACATATAAACAGTAAAAGCATTTAACAGAATGAAAAACACTAACTCTGCCAGTAATATCTTTGAAGAGGGTAGCTTCATATTTACTCGAATGAGGTAATATGGAATTATATAATATCGAAACTCTAGTAATGATTGTGGGACTAGACATAGGGAAATACACAATAATAAAGATAATTGCCATAAAATACCTTTGTGGGCTGTAACAGTAAAAAATTGGTAGAAGCTGAAGAGATATGTTGGAATTAAAGCATATCTCATCCAATAAAATCTTCTAAACAGCTTGGACCAAAAATAAAATGTGTAATGCCTATTATCACTTAATAAGTATTTATGTTCATAAGTGAAATATTTAATCAATATAACAGAGAGGACTGTAAATAACATTACTTTCAAAGGATTTTTTAAAATAGCGCGAAGAAAATTGTACACATTTTGAGGTTGGCAGAAATTAAGACATGAAAATAATAAGTAAACCAACATAAAATAAAAGAGTTGAGGAAAATTGTATGATGCTTCATGACTTGACCTGTCACCAACAACAATACCACCATTAACAATAACAAAAACAATAAATATAACTATCACACATAAATAACAGTAGGTCTTAAAAAACACTTTTTTTATAAGACTCAAATCTGTTGCAGAGTTAAAAATGATTTTAAATAGAAGATTCAAACAGTCTGAATTCTTCATATTTTTCAACCTTTCTCTGGTTTGACTTGGAAGTTTGTTCTCAACAATTTCAATTATTACTACTGCAAAACAAAACAAAACCCAAATAATATTGGTTTGCCGGAAAAGTACAGCAATAATTCCAGATAATGATGATAGTTTGTAATACCTATGAATACAAAAAGCATACAGCAACAAAGTAAAAAATGTTGATCCTGGATCTGTGTAATAAAACCAAGAAAAAAAATACAAGACTGGAAACAACACAAGCACTGATGAGTTTAGTAGTAATAAATTCTGATTGGCATATTTTTCCTGTGTGAAGACAAAAGAATAAAATCAGTAGTTTTAAGAAAAGATAAAATGTACTGCTTTAGAAAACTTAAAAATAAAAGCTTAATTTTTTTTTTAAAAGGGTGGATGTAAAGTAGAATTTTTAAAAAGTATTTTTATACATTCAATCATAAACCATGAACAGGTTTTTATTTAATGCCTTTCTTTCTTGCCCACCACAGCCAACTAGTGGCTGGATGGACTTTGGAATTTTTACAGAAACCTGAAAAATATCCCAGACCCAGGTTTCACATCTGGGTTCAAAACCAACTTATCAGCATCACCTTCCCCTGGTTACTTTAAATCAACTAGTGTGCTCTGCACTACATGATCACCGTCAACTTGTATAAATAGTAATACTATTCATTTTTTAACCCTGTAATCTATAGTTTTAAGGTGATTAGTGGATTATCTGCTAACCTTGTTCTTGTATTTATTGTCTGTTACATCACTACCATTCAATTTTTTCCCCAGCAGATATAACAATATAAAATTGCCAGCACAAAAGAGTAAGTTGAATGCTCTTAAATTCTGTGTAGTACATATGTCTGTAAAATTGACGCCAAACATGTCATTGAATAGTGTTACTGAATTCAGTATAACAATAGATATCAAATACAGTCCAGGTAAGGTAGTTATCATGGGATCCCACTGAAAAATCAAGATAGTTAAATTAAAAATACCATTGTGTTAATTGATTTTCAAATTCACTCGCTATGTTGTGAAATTACCTTCACATTAATGAATTAGAAATTGTTAAAACTAATAGTAAAAATTTTGCTTGTACATTTGAAAAATTATGTTTGCAGTACTGTTGGGCCTGGGGAACATGGAATATTTCATCCATGTAAGGATCCTTTTGAACATTTTGAATTAACTGGAAGATAATTCCTGTAAATAACATAAGCGTACTTATTACAAGAACGGGCATTGTAAATGGGCTCTGCATGTCTTAAGTAATTAATTAAACGCTCAACAAATATGAAAAGAAATAAATTAAAGGTTCAAAAGTAGTTTCATGTTTGTAAATATCAAGATGTGTCAGAATCTCAATCACGCTCTAAATGCGAGAATTTGTGATAATATAAGAGGTCACGTGACTCAATCCATCAATGTAGGTAACATGGCGGTTGTTCAACCACCAGGAATGAACGGAGACAGGGACATACCTAATTTCACAATCGGAGATGAAGCTATCGTCTCCGACAATCTCAAAAAAGAGGTACATCTTTATCTTCTTTACACTATGCACTCGAGAAGAAAAGATTTTTTGATGTCGGAAGTCCTAATTTAATGAAAGACTGATTTATTTATATCAAAAGTAGAGAAAAATAATTAAAATCTACTGTTATTAATTAAAATTAATACCTTATTAATAGTAACTTTTTGGAATAGTTATTGCTAGTATTTTTAGATGATATGATAAGACTTAAGACTCTTGTTGTTGTTTTTTTTTTATAACAAAGACGTTTGAGTTGATATATAGAAAGGAAAAAAAAAAGTATTTGAAAAGGAAAGGAGTAGGGTGAATGAAAAAAAATAAACAATTTGTGAAGTGTCTACAACTAAATTAAAATCGCTATTTAAGTCTTAAGACTTTTTTCTAGTGATTAAGTCTGACATTTCTGATCCCATACTAGTTGATAAAGTTTTACATTTTTAAGTAAACACATCATCATAATTTTATAAACACTTTTTTAAATTAAAGCTGATTGATTGCTTAAAACTTAAAAATGTTAGTTAAGTTATATAAAAAAAAATCTTTTCTGATTTAAGAATCCAGACTTTATCTATATCACATCAGACAACTGATATTACACTTCTTATTTTATGATGATTAATTTTAAAACATAATTAGTATTTAATTAGTAAAATTTGAATCATTGATTTAATAGACTTTTTTATTTGCTGCTTTTTCTAAGTGTAGTTTAGTAACTTGTCTAAAAGTTGGTGTGAATGTCATAGTGATATGGCAAGTTTTGTGGTAAGGAATCATTTTTGATCTAGGTGGTTGCAAATGAGCTCAACTTTGAGGCTCAAAAGTCTGGTTACTATTTTCCTTATGAAGCCATTTGAAGGCAAAGAGTTTTAGGTTCTGCCCTTATTATATATAATAGGGGAAAAGCAATATTCCTTAGGTTAGCTATAGAAGTTGATCTTAAAGCTGACAGTTTTTGTAAGGGGTTTTTAATCAAGCCAGTTTTTAATCTTGCAATAAACCATTTAGTCCGTTAGTGATCATTGTATCGGTAATGAGTCCTTAAGATTTTTTTCTGTGATTCATGTTTATATATATTTTTTATGATATTCCTGTCAAAGGTATTAAATAAGTATCTGAGTATTTAAGCTTATATTTTGCGTATAGCATATCATTTTAATGACTTAGTTCCTTAACTCCTTGATTAGCAAAGGGCCTCTGCAATCACTCTACAGCTCACTCTGTTTTGGGAGGCCTTTTTCAATTCCCCCCATGTTTGGTTGCAACTTTTCATCTCTTGTTAGCAAGACCTTCATTTTAATATTGTATTATATTATTATTATTTTTATTCCGTTTTTTTCCTTACTCCAATAGTTTATTTTTTTAAAATGTTGAACTTATGTTGACTTTTTTTAACTTAAGTGTTAAAATATTCATATCATATGTGGTTTACTTGATCAATGTTGGTGTCTTTGTCAAGGTCTTTTGTAGAATGGTTGATTAAAAAAATTTAACAAAGCTTGATTTTTATGTGGGCTCAAACTCCACTTAATACAGGGCAGATTTCTAGTTCTAGAGGATAAATTACAAAAGGCTGATGGCACCTTTTTTCTGATCCTAAGCCTTGTCCATATTGCTTTGAGTTTGACAAAAGTGTATAAGTTATCCTTTTAAAATACTTCAGTTACAATTGATACTTTGGTGAAATTATTAGACATCATTTCTGTCTAGCTCTTGAAACTAAAAATTTCATCAAAATAATGTTCAATCATCAAAAAAAAGAAGTAATTTTTGCCATATGTTTCAGAGTTATTTGTTCTAAACACATTACATAATATGTTTTATACATAATAAATATAAAGTCTAATACATGTCCTAAAATTAAAAAAAAACAATAACATTAATAGAAAATGAATTTAAAAGGCTTATATAAATGAGCAAAATATATACAGCTATTGGTAAATATTTATTCACAGTTAGGGGGCCAATATACATAGTTAAAACAATAACAATAGTTATTTAATATATGAAGTTTAATTTTTACCCTCATTATTTAACCATATAGTCACAGATTTTAGAAAATATATTAAAACAACTTTACAAATTATTGTATGTTCATTAAAGTGCTTAATTGTGCCATGAATGCCCTCTATAGAAGTTAATGGTTGGCAACCAATATAAATTCTAAAAATGTACCAATGAGAAAGAGCAGATGAAGACAGTAGTTTTTTTTTATGCAGTACTAACACTTTGTAAACTGTTTTCAATAAATGGGTTTATTTTAAATAAATGCCTGAATTGTTTTATGTGAGTCCTCTGTGTATGTTAGTCATATGTGTTTGTTAGTCCTCTGTGTGTGTTAGTCCTCTGTGTGTGTTAGTCCTCTGTGTGTGTTAGTCCTCTGAGTTTTTGTGAGTCATCTGTGTATTTTGTCCTCTGTGTATGTAGTCATCATATTGTATTTTTGTCCTCTGTGTATGTGAGTTATCTGTGTATGTGATCCTCTGTGTTAGTCCTCTGTTATGTAGGTCCTGTGTGTGAGTCATCTGTGTATGTGAGTCCTGTGTGTGAGTCACCCGTGTGTGTAAGTATCTCCTGAGTAGTGTATTATATATATATATATATGTATACGTCCTCTGTCTCCATGTGTCCTCTCTATACCTACTCTGTGAATGTGTCCCTTGTATGTGTGTTTTAACCTGACATGTATTCTCTGTGTCATATGTGCATGTCTTCCGGGAGAGTGTACTATGTGTGTTTGCCCTATGTGTTTGTCATTTATCGTTGATCATATCCTATGTGATGTCCTCTATGTGTGTATTTTTGTGTTTTCTCTTTATGTGTTTTTAGTGTTTGTGTCCTTTCTTTTTGTGTTCTCTATATTGCGTCTTTTGTATCCTGTTCTCGGAATCACGTCATTCGGACAGACCATCCCGCTAAAACATTACACCGTATGTGTCCGTAGGTGTAGAGTGTCACTATAACATCAGGTGAATGACAGTGACCTATATTTAAAGTGTCAACGTTGCGCACGTGTCATATGCTAAGGTAATATCCTTCGTCTCGGAAAGGGCAAGAAGGGGGGGGAGTTGTAGTTCTTTACATCAAAAAAAATGGGACCATTTGATATTACAATAAAAATAATGAATATCCTTAGCAATTATGTGTATCAATCATTCAAAATATTTGTTTACTAACCACACAAATATAGTAATGTAAAACATAACGTGTTTCTCAGACTTTTCAAGTCCACATACGCCCTCCTTATTTTGTGATACCAAACATCCATAGCTTTCCATAATTCAGCGAACAGCTCACTTACATTTGCCAAAGCCTTTATATATATATATATATATATATATATATATATATATATATATATATATATATATATATATATATATATATATACTGCAAGGATCTGAGAAATCTTACAATGGGTACTTCTTTAGAGCCGATTATACTTTTTGCTCTATCAGCTCTTACTCCAACACATCTATTCCAATCAGTTTTGTTCTATTGTATAAATATGCCATAATAATTGAGATATCTTCTAATGTTGTATGATAAAATGGGCTATATAATAAGTCGTCATGTATTTCTTATCTGTTTCGTATCTAACAAAAGACATATTATTGACATATGTCTCAATCTCAGTTGACTTATAAATAACTGTATTTTGTATTTAAAAGTATGTGATATAGCTGGGGTTCTATGTTGACAAATCATGCATTTTGTGCTACAAACACCAAACCTGGCACAGATGTTCAGTTTTTTATGCTGAATAAAATGTGATACAGAGCCACAACAAAATTTTAATCAGTTTCTATTTATAGTAACATTAAAAATGGCCGCTGAAAATTCATGTAAGGTGACCAACTGATAATTTTTTTAAGCTACAAACACCAAACCCATGGCACACATGTTCAGTTTATAATGCAAAACAAATTGTGATACAGAAAATGCACACGTTTGTTAAGTTTCTATTTTTAGTAACATAAAAATGGCTACAAAAGTAAATTTTGAGTATGATGATAAATTGACCTTACATTTTTGAATCTGGTTCAATTAGTTCAATTTGTGTTAGATGCTTGAACTGGATGTTGCACTGAAAAGTCGGCTCCACAGACACAGCTGCATAAAGCGGTGCATTTTAATCCGGCCTTGTTGCACTTACAACGCTTGGATCTGCATTCTTTTTACTAGCACATTTCAACAATTCACGACAAGTCATAGATGCTTGTAGCAGAGCAAGTTCCAAAAGAGGCTGCCATTGTCTGTCCATAAACTGCCAACCACTGCCTCGCTTGGATCAAAAACTGGTTGTCGTTCATGTGCCTGGCTCCAAATATGGCCTCCTTGGTAAATTGCCCGTTTGCAGTGCTGAAACAAGGCCTCACTCGTTGGAGGAATGTTTTCAATTTTGGCCGCCAGTCTTTGTAAACATGTATATTTCCTAAACACCTATTGACATCATAATGATTTGCTACCTCTGTCATACAAAAGCTACGTCACAAAACGCTCCAGAACTGACAAGTCATTGGCTTTATTGGATTCAAATGGAGCATGTACAATTTTTAAAGAAATGTAGCTGTAATATGGTCGCATTTGCTCCAGACCTCCCAAGCTGTCTTCTTGCCGATACCGGTAAAACAGTTGACGGTGTCACAATCGGTAAAACTGTGAAGCAACGGCGGTGCTGAGCTCTGGCAGCACCTATAAAACTTTGATTATGTCATGAGCTGCAATGTATCGAAGTCTTTTCCTGTACCATGACAATCCATAATTCCAGGTTAGGTGTGAGTCATGGCAGCCACAGAAGAACCACCGCAACATCTGTGTCGACAGTGCAAAATCAGATTCCTGCGGCAATGTTCAGCTGCATGGGCCAGGTGAAGCATCATCGTGTGTCTGCTTCCTCGTGATTACATGGTGAAAGATTCGTGTGGTAATGGGTTTATTGGAGATCACATCTGGTTTGGTGTTAATAAGCAAGCTTCTGTGATTGTGCTGCAGAGGAATATCGTGCTAGGAATGCGAACAACTAGGTCTTGTTCGCATCCACCTTACAAGAAACTTCCCCACTGCGATTGTAATACGGTCTCTGGCGTCACACGTTTTCTCTTCTTTAGTCCTCGGCTTTCTTGGGAAAGCTTTTAAGCTGTCACTTAGATAACAGTCCCACTACATCTAGAGATGGGAGAGATTTTTGCAGGTCTGCATCACATAGGGGATAACCACCTGGTTGCGTAGTCATGAAATGTTCTTGCAGATCCTGGCCTCAAACATATTGACAACAGCCGCCCCATCAAGGATAGTCATGCCAGTGACTGTTGGCACAGCTGATGAAGTTGGAGAGGTTCCAAACACTCCAGCAACCCCGACTTGCTTGATACTCTCATTCGTTTTCACAGGACAGTGATGGAGGAGCCGACTGATTTCATATGAAAAAAGTCTGACCGAAGCCCCCATTTCTGGTTTGGCATACTACAAGCACAACCTCGAAAGGAGGTGTCAGTCACTTTTTCAGTGATGAAATCTATACTGTGGTGCTGATCGCTTCTTTCTTTTAGCACCAGCGATCAAGATGAAATTGTTACAGCAGTTGGAGCGCAGAAACTGGCTTGGTCATGTTAACAAGTCTTTCTTGCATAAATTCATTGTATTGAGCTACACCAGTCTTGTGTATATTACTCAAGGTCGCGTGGCCGCAGCATCAACAATGTTGTCATCATGAAGAGTGACTAACTCTGCGCTTTCCAAGAAATGGGTTGCAAGTTTCCTGTATCACATCAATTAATCTACACACGTCAGCCTTGATATTTTTTGGAATCCTTTGTCTTGTTCATGACGCTGGTCTGATTCTTTGTATTATTTTATTTCAAAAAGATAATTCTAGGTCTTGAAAGAACTCTGGAACTGTTTCCTCAATCATCCAGCGTCTCAATGCCGAGGAGTTTTTCCAGTGAGTCCACTGCTCCTCTCCCCTCCCCCCTCCACTTTGAATACATTGATGATGGCATTGTTTTGCTCATAATGCTTGGTCTAGTGCCATTTTTGAGAAAGGGGCGGAATGTCTTGGCACCAAGTCTTGTAGCACATTGAACTACCACCTAATCTCATCTCTCTCTATTTCAAACACACACACTTGTAATTTTCATTAACTTTTTTCCTTAGCATTTTTACATTACCACTTTGACAGCTAGTAAGAATAGGATTAAGAGAATATAAATATAATACATGTAATAACAATAAACAATAATAATAAGTAACAATTATAATAATCTTAAATTATTTAATATTAAAATATTTGTATTGTTATTAGCAAACAGGTAATTTAAACAGAAAACACATATAATGTATGTATAAATACACAAACACGCGATTCGAGTTTTTGCCGCACAGTACAAAGTACTGGCTGTATTGTATAGAAAAGACGAACAACAAAATTATGTAGTCAGTTCATGTAACAAACTTATGTAATATCAGCTCATGTAACAGACCTATGTAATGTCAGTTCATATAACAAACTTATGTAATGTCAGTTCATGTAACAGACTTATGTAATGTCAGTTCATGTAACAGACTTATGTAATATCAGTTCATGTAACAAACTTATGTAATATTAGCTCATGTAACAAACTTATGTAATATCAGCTCATGTAACAAACTTATATCAGCTCATGTAACAAACTTATGTAATATCAGCTCATGTAACAAACGTATGTAATATCAGCTCATGTAACAAACTTATATCAGCTCATGTAACAAACTTATGTAATATCAGCTCATGTAACAAACTTATGTAATATCAGCTCATGTAACAAACTTATGTAATATCAGCTCATGTAACAAACTTATATCAGCTCATGTAACAAACTTATGTAATATCAGCTCATGTAACAAACTTATGTAATATCAGCTCATGTAACAGACTTATGTAATATCAGCTCATGTAACAGACTTATGTAATATCAACTCATGTAACAAACTTATGTAATATCAGCTCATGTAACAAACTTATGTAATGTCAGTTCATGTAACAGACTTATGTAATGTCAGTTCATGTAACAGACTTATGTAATGTCAGTTCATTTAACACACTTATGTAATGTCAGTTCATGTAACAAGCTAATGTAATGTCAGTTCATGTAACAGACCTATGTAATGTCAGTTCATGTAACAGACTTATGTGATGTCAGCTCATGTAATAAACTTATGTGATGTCAGCTCATGTAACAAACGTATGCAATGTCAGCTCATGTAATAGACTTATGTAATGTAAGTTCATGTACCCCATATGCCAGCAACATTCCTACTGAATATCAATTACATAAAATGGCCATCAAAATGATGAGCTAATTCAGTGGTCGGCAAACTTATCAGCCAAAGAGCCAAATATGAACATTACAACAATTTAAAAAAAAATTGGGAGCCAAATTTGCTTGTTTAGTAAACTTTTATTACACTAAATAAGTAGTCCACTAAATAAGTTGTACACTAAATAAAACTAAACGCCAGAGCCGTAATTAAGGAGCCAAAGAGCCACATGCGGCTTCCGACCACTGAGCTAATTGATATGTTGATTTTTTTTTTAATGTAGTCGGTCAGAACTAGGGAGCGACCGATATGCCTTTTTACCGATAGTCCGATACCGATATTTTCCCCCAGCATTTTTACCGATACCGATATTTTATTTTTAGGGGCTGTCCATTATTTATGTCAACAAATTTTTGGCGATTTTTACCTCCCCCCCCCTTGTCAACAACTTGTCAAACTTTCCGAGACCCCCCTATAAAATTACGTCAACATTTGATTACCCCCCCCCCCTAAAAAGGTGCCTTCCAAAATGTTTATGTGGCAAAATTAGTAGGAATATAGTTAGTTTAATTAAAATACTGAATGTTAAGCGAGTGTGTAACACAGAACTACAAACGCTGCTTAATTTTCTTATTTAATAAGTAATTATATTAAATTTTAAAAAGTAACATTGTTGACGTCAACTTTTCTTGACCTCCCTCCCCTCCCCCTTGTCAACAATTGTCAAAAATTTTCTGACCCCCCCCTCCCCCCTATTTTGTTGACGTAATTAATGGACAGCCCCTTAAGCAACAACAATGCCAATTGCCAAACACGTGTTTCTCTCGTGCTATAATACAGCTAATGACGTATGTCAACCCATGCTTACCCCTTCCCTGTCATATTTCGTGACGCTTCGCCCACACGTAAGTCTTGTTCCCCCCCCCCTCCCCAACTTCCCATCCCAACAAAAAATACGCACAGATGTTCACTAATTGTATCATTCAAGGTCATACATTAGAATTAAGAAATGCCAATCTTATTGTTTCAAGGTCGTATCTCTGATGTATACGTGACAATTTCTATGTACGGGTTTTTTTTTTCCTTTTTTTTAAAATATCTTGTCTGATCTAGTTATAGAATTGGGTTATTTACTGATTTTCTTTTCTGCAACTCTGTTGTGAAAAAAAACAACAACAATGTATCGGCAGCCAAAAAACGGCCGGTCCGACAGTTAACCCATAGTGCCAATATCGGTTCGACTATCGGTCGCTCCCTAGAACAATCGGCCGATCCGATATTAACCGATAGTGCCAATATCGGTCCGATACCGATAGCGATCCGATTATCGGTCGCTCTCTAGTCAGAACCAATCAGGATGAAACACACGAACAATAAATATTAAAACAGACATAAGAACCTGGGGTGGGGGTGGGGACAGACATATAGATTTTTATTTACGAAGATAGACCTAACATTTCTTTTTTACAGTTTATAAACAATATCTATGTTATTTTTGTTGTTGTTATGTTTCATATATTAGTAAAATATATCTCGACTTAGTATACCGCACAATGATTGTGAGAACAACAAACAATGAATATCTCAAGAGATTCAACGTCACTTACTCACTTATAAGAGAAAATTTAGCTCACGTGACTTTAACTATTCTTTTTTTTAATCTAATATATAATATATGTAGCATATACATATTTCTTGCAATATAATTACATGCGATCTTTTAAATTAAATTTTTTCTTTAAATTTTGTTGATAGGAATTAATTTCTTTTTTACTGAGCCAGACAGTTTTTATTATTCTTTGTTGTTACAAAACTGCAAAAACTTTATTTTTAATACATACACTGTATATCATTGAGTAGTTCCAAAGAAAATGTATATGTATGTATCTACACACTTTGAATAAGGTCGGCCGTGTGGAAAAGTGCTCGACTGAGGGTCACTGGTTTGAGCTGGTGAGGACCAATGGATATTTCAGGTCATGGCTTAAGTGCCCACTATGTCTCCCGTGGTGGCTCCATGGCCATTGCACTATCGGCTTTGGTGGGGATGAAAGAATGGCACTGCAAAAACCGTTCCATTGGTGGTCTATAGGATCTAATAGATTTGATCTCAAACTTCACACAACCACTTTGAATAATCATAAATTTTTATTTCATTTTAAAAAGGTAATGAAGTGTAAAATTTAACTCCTGTTTTCAAACTAACGTATTTCTGATCCACACACTGTTATGATGCCTGCGACAGTTGGTGAGTTCAAACCAGCCAGAACAATTAGTTAAAGACTTGAGTCCTAAAACAAAGCACGAGTTCACAAAATTGTTGAAAAGATTTGAGTTTATACAAACGTCGCTGATACAGAGAGTACTATTGAAGTTAACAATGGCGACAAAAGTACAACTTTGTTATCGACCTTCACTGACACAGAAGTCTTTAACAAGCAAGCCCCCCCCCCCTCAGACGCGGTTGTCCCCACTGGCGCAGGGACTGGGCCAGTCCCCACCGTTGTCGATAAGGCCGCTAATTAGGTATATATCTGCAGGACAATCTGCACTTCAACGTTAAATTTACCGAGTTATTTGTATTATTAAAAACAAAAAAGCTTCAACCTAGTTTTGACAAAAAAAACTAAAAATATAAAACCCAGATACCTTTGTTACACCGAACAATTTAGTCTCATTTATAGAAAGATTAATTCGTTATTATTCATCCACTCATTTATGGAAAGATTAATTCGTTATTATTCAACCACTCATTTATGGAAAGATTAATTCGTTTTTATTCAACCATTCATTTATGGAAAGATTAATTCGTTATTATTCAACCACTCATTTATGGAAAGATTAATTCGTTATTATTCAACCACTCATTTATGGAAAGATTAATTCGTTATTATTCAACCACTCATTTATGGAAAGATTAATTCGTTATTATTCAACCACTCATTTATGGAAAGATTAATTCGTTATTATTCAACCACTCATTTATGGAAAGATTAATTCGTTATTATTCAACCACTCATTTATGGAAAGATTAATTCGCTATTATTCAACCACTCATTTATAAATCACGTTAATTGGACTTTGCTTCTTGTATTTACACTATGCGCTGGACATGCACTTTACACTGAAACTGATGAAAATAAACCAGGAATAACAGAAAGTAATGTATTCTGACCTTTCGTAGTATTTATAGAATGTGGTAGGGCGTGATAGTTCTCGTAGATTTTCCATGAACAACAAAACAATAAAGGATTATATCTGTCCAGATGTAGTTTAGCCTGGTAGCTGGGTATAGTGTGAGAATGTCCGAATCTCACTGTGGGCAGAGAGTCTCCCCCTTGCACATGGGCAATAGGGTTATGACTTTTTTGTAACCTCATATTTACATGGCAAGAAAAGGTGACTTTTAATGAGTGTATTATGACACAAATAACCTTTTCTGAAAATATTTGAAAAACCTTCCCCACCAAACCATAAAACGAATATTATATATTAATATATATAACACAACACTGTAATGGAAAGTTACATAAGAACAACAAGTGCAATGCATGTAAGCATGAGTATAGAAATGTCCAAAATATGAAATGATAATAAAGGACAGCATAGGAAACATAAATTAAGTTTTATGCTTCATCATTAGTGAGAATAAAACAGTTAATAGTGTCTTTGAAGTCTCACAACGTGGAACAATATCTTGCATTATTTGTATAGCTCTTTCTGCATAGCAATTACTTCGTTCTATACCAGGTATTGCTTAATCTTCACAGACCTAGTGCCTCAAGAAGCATCTTTCTGCTTCAGTGTGTCTATGCAAAGCAGGTGCTAAAATCTTTTTTCCTATTTTCCAGTCCCTTTGATTTGAAAACCATACTTCAGACCATGCATGTCCTCGCTATGAATGTACACACAAGTTCAAATTTGGCCATTGGCATTTATTATTTAAAGCGCGTTGCGAGAGATGGAGCGAAATAGACCTGACTAAGACAGGTGTCAAGACGTACAATTTAAAGGGCGGGGGAGACAAAGAACGCTCAAAAAGACATTCATACTTAAATAACAGAAGTATATCGCTGTTATATCCAACCTATAGTTATTCTTTGTTATTGTAGTTTTTTTTTAAATGTTGCTTTATTAAATCCATAAGCAAAAAAAAGCTTTTGAATGATATCTGGAGTTCCATGGCTAAATTATTTGTTTATCGTTTCTATTTTCCGGAATGCCAGAAGTGCTAGTATTGCACTTGAATTCCAACGAGCATTACTTAAAGCCGTCAGTCTCTGGAAGTGAATTACTGGAAAGGTTTTATTTCATTCGTAATAGTGAAATACTTGCGTAAAATGATGTACGAACTTCATGTCGTCTTTCCATCCTTTGTTTTCTCACATGATTTCTGAACTACAATCTTGAGAATCAAGTGATTCTTTAAGTGACTCGTAATTTGCGCTAATTTCAGCAACAAATGGATAAGAAATGTTTGGATTAGACGTTTCCCTGCCGAAAACAGAATCCATAGCATGCTTGAGTACTAGGCCTAAAACATGAAGCTGGCACCCTATGTACTGAGGGATTTGTCCACTGCTCTGTTGACAGTAATTTTGCAGCTTGTGTACCACACCATTTTTGCTGCCAGAATTTGTATTCCTTGTATTGCAAATAATTACTCCAATACATGAATAGAGTTCGTATTCAGCTAGAACAGCCCTATTTGCTGTAAATATTGTCTCTGCTTTTCCATTTGTCAGAGACAATATGGCTAATTGAATTTCTTGTTCTACGTTTTTCAGTAAAACAACTTGTTTTTCTCCTTCTATTCTTTTTCTGTCAAAATGTATGCACCATTCAAAATTTTGTAAGCTGTTTTTATAAACTGCAACTTCAACAAATCTGCTTCTTTATAGGTTGCCTTATACACTCCTGACTGCGAAGGAGCTTTAATATTGGGAGAGTGTTCGCTTATTATTTTTAAAACTTTACAAGCTTTATTTGTTGACAAATTTGCTTTCCTACAAAATTAATTACAAACAGACGATTACAGTTGAATGAAATTGAAATAAAAGAATACAATATTCTCAAATCAACCAAGCAGACTTTCCTAATTCCAAGCAGACCACTCGTGACAATTACCAAACAAAGGTATCATAAGATTTGATTATTTTTGGTACAGTTGCAGTAGACGCATAATACAATCAAACAGTGCACTTAAAATTTAAAATAAACTTTTTTGATTTATTTTGCTTCAGACATGGAGGTAAAAAATACCCTATAAAATTCCTGGATGTAATTAATGTAATCAAATATTTGTTAATGCGCAATCCATAAAGAAGTAATTTTATTGAAAAACGCTTCTTATTTGTAAACACAAGATGGCGTTGGTGGGGAAGGTTTTTTTGAAAGAAAAATAAATTAATATTTTTTTCATATTTTGTTCACAATTGTTCATTAAAAAATGCCATGTAAAATAAGATTCTGAAAAAAATGTAAAAAGTACTAACCCTAATGGGCAAGTAAAGTTACTGCATTAAAGGTAAATGCAATTATTATTTCAGCAGCTGATCTGTCTGAATGTGAATAACAGTGCAACATATTCACGCATGTGGAAATCTTTAAATAGATTTCTGCGTAAATATAAATGGCAGTAGGCAAAAAAAAGATCAGAGACAAGAAACATGTTTTATTATGGCTGTTGTATTCTGTTCTATATGGTTTCATTGTACTAATACACGCTATAGCCATAACACTGTCAGTGAATTAACTGAAGGTGACCTCAGAATAATGTCTAACAATTGAATCAAACAGTGAAAGACTTCAGGCGGAAAATAACATAGCCCTTTCCAAAGTTTATTCAAAAGAGCGATTGGAAATTAAAGAATTATTTGTTTACCTACATTTATTTACAGGTAGATTGAGATTTGAATGTTTCATATTTATGTAAACACTGACATGCTAAAAGTAAAAAATTATTGAAATAATCTTTTTGTTAAGGAAACAGAAGAGAGAGAGAGAGAGAGAGAGAGAGAGAGAGAGAGAAAGAAAAGAGAGAGAGAGAGAGAGAGAGAAAGAAGAGAGAGAGAGAGAGATGATGATGATGTAAAAAATGTTAATTAACGAAATCAACTAGGACTGATCGTAACGCTATTTGAACCTCACAATATTATATTTTAAATATTGTTTAGTCCATGTAAGGATGAGATGTTCATCTTTTAAACCACCAGTGGGATAATTTTCCTAAATCCCTTCTATTAAAGACATCATAGTCAAAAGTGCACTTACCATGGAGGCACCACGGGATGAAGACAAACCACAATAACCAAGCTTGCCCTTAACCTTTAAGCAGGTTGACTTGGAAACTTTCTACCGGGGTCTGATAACAGCAGGGATTGAACCGGGGACCTTCATGTCCACCATCGGGTGATTTACATTGCACGACCGTAACCGTATTAGATAAATGGTGGTATTGAGATAAACCTAATTTCAAAAAATAAACAACAACACCAACAGATCATCTCTTTCAAACTGTAAACAGCTTAGGTCTAAAGACTGTCAACCGCTTAGGTCTAAACACGCCTTTGCTTTTTGTCGCTATTACTTAAATAGTTCATTGATTCATTGAGAGATTGTTTCGTTGATCAGGATAATGTTGACAATGTAATACAATGATACAATAGTGCAATAATACAATTTAATACAATAAAATATTGTTTATTCCATGTAAGGATGAGATGTTCATCTTTTAATCCCCGTAAACCACCATGTAATACAATAATACCATGTAATAAATAATACCATGTAATATACAATAATACCATGTGATACAATAATACCATGTAATACAAAAATACAATGTATTACAATAATACCGTGTAATAAAATAATACAATGTAATACAATAATACAATGCAATACAATAATACAATGTAATACAATAATACAATGTAATACAATAATACAATGTAATATAATAATACAATGTAATACAATAATACAATAATACAATGTATTACATAAAGATTGGAAAAATAATTTTATTTATGTGTTTTCTTAACGATTGATGTATTCATTTTAATTTGAGTGCACTCCCTTTGATAAATATAATTAAAGATTATACATAATGAGTAGTTAGTGATAATTCAAAGAGATACACAGACACATTTAGAGATAGCGATATAATCATATAGAGATGACAAAGCTAACATTATTGAGATATAGATTTATTAAAGCTGGGAACTTATTTTAGATATTGGTAAGTAAAACAAACGAACGCATTCAAAGCGAGTGTATATAAAGTTTGTTTCTGGTTGTCTCCCATTTCACTCATCTTTGATATTTTATGATTGTCCTTGTATTGTCTCTTATATTATCATGAAAACATACCTGGCTGCAAATATTTCTTCTATTTTCATCCTCTCATTTATTATCATCATCATCATCTCTCCAATCAGATACCCGACTTACTGTATCTATGAAATACTCATTTATTTCATGATTTTTACATTTACAAATCAAGAAATCCTCTTATTCACAAAATATATTTTGTTTCTCCATTTTTTTAATGAAATATGTACTCATTTAAATACGAGTTCATTCCCTAAGGTATAGTTTCATATAGATTTAATAGGGAAGATATTGATAAGATACGATAAATAGATAGAATTTGCACTGAAACATAAGGAATTTTTAGAGTCACATATTAATGTTAAATTGATGAAAAGGAAACGTGGATTAATTAATAGTGACGACTACTTGTAGATATAAGATAGAAAGGGAGATAGATATAGACAGATAAATTGATCGATAATTAGATTAAATAGATAGATATAGATAAATAGATCAGTCGATAATTAGATTAAATAAATAGATAGAGAAAGAAAGTAACTAATGAGATAAATGGCAAACTGATTTCTTTTTGAACATTTGGTGAGAAATAGATGAACAGGAATGGGGTTCCTCAATGAACTGAATAGATGGGCATAAAGATGGACATATGGAGAGATAGAAAGATAGAGAGAAAGAGAGAGTTAGTGAAAGAGAGAGAGAAGTAAGCTGAAATATCAAAATGTTTAATTATAACAAAATTCCACATATATAATTTTGTTATTTACATTTTAAAATATAAAATTCTTAGAATAAAAAAAGAACAGAAACAATCTCTATTTAAATATGGAGATGTAAAATGGTCCTGTTATATTCAAATGGTGTCATAGAGATACAGTAAATCACTGTATGCATAAAGTTTTGAAAAATAATTTTATAAATACTTTTTCTATAAAATTAATGTATTCATTTGAATTTGAGTAAATTCCTGTAAATAAATATAGTTGAAGCTTATCATATAGAGTAGATATTAATAAAGCAAAAAGATAGACAACCATATTGAAATATATTATATATAGATAGACAACCATATTGAAATATATTATATATAGGTCATAAAGTTGACATTATTGAAAGATAGATAGATCGAAGCTGGGAACTTCTTTTAGATGTAGATAAGAAAGACAAATAAACATATTAAAAGTGAATAAAAAAATGTATTCGCTCAGAGTTGTCTATGTGTGTCCAGTATCACTAGACTTGTTTAACTCGATTAGAATTGTCTATGTGTGTCCAGTAGGGTGATAACAAAATTTTTTTTTTTTACGAAACCACTTCCAATTGAGGAATCTTTATGTGTAATTTAAGAATATAATTTGCATTTTTTATTTTTTTTTTAAATTTCCCCCACCTCTCCCTTTTTCGGAAGAAAAAAAGTGAAAAAATATTTTTTTTTTTTTTTTTTTTTAAAAAAGGACAAGTTTTTTTTTCGCTTAATTCAAAAGAGTAATAATAATAACTAAGTAACTTTTATTAACAAATAAGATACAGAACAGTTATTTTGTCCTATGAACTTTAGAATAAAAAAATTAAATTTTCTCGATTTCGCATGAAGTTCCTCCATCAGTTTCACAGCACGTCCAGCAATTTGGTTAGATCTGGGAATGTCATTTAATGATTTCTCGACTGACCAATGGGTCTTTAATCCAGGGGTGGGGTGTCGGAAAAATATTTGCCGACACTGACTCCGGTGTCGGCATTCTATCAGCCGCCGACACCGACACAGGTGTCGGTTTTCTATCATCTGCCGACACCGACACAGGTGTCGGTTTTCTAAAATCCGCCGACATCGGGAAGGGGGGGAGGGGCAAAGGGATATAACTGTGTATTTTTTCCCTGTATATATCTCATACTATATATAAAGGTACTCGTCTAATTGTATATTTGTTCTTCTTCCTTTGGCTATACAGCCCATTTAGGACCATGGCCTGCCATACTACTATTCTCAACTTTCCCCCGATCCATGGTCTTCTTTCTCTACTCTCTCACTCCTATGGCTTTAAGGTCTTTCTCCACTTCCTCCAACCATCTGCTTCTTGGTCTGCCTTTAGGCCTTTTCTCATTGGGCGTTGTCTTATATTGCTTTTGGACCTCTGTTGTTTTCCATTATTTCTAGTTGCCCTACCCACCTCAATCTGTTCATTTTGATTTCAGCTGTTATATTTGGTTCTTTGTACAGCTCTGAATAGGTTCTACTTCCCCACTCGTTATTGTTCTTTACTGGCCCATATATTTTGACCCACAGTACACGCCCCTTTTTTCCTTTACATTGATAACATTTACATTTATGTTAGCTCACATAAAGTATTATAAACACCCCAGTGATCTGCTCTTGGTCCAGCCCTTCAATCAAATTTAAAAACCTATTGTGGTTCTTCAGTAGTTATAAATTTACATCTGTGATCTGAGATTTTGCAGCTTGTCCATTAGGATGAAAAAAGTTATCAGTTGTACATGTAACATTGAAAGGTCACGAAAAACACTAGATATGGACATCAAGAGTAGCTGCAGTGAATACATTGAAGAAACAAAAGTGTATGGTCTACTTCAAGATATGCAACAGTATGCGGGATGCTATTTTTATACTAAACCTGAAGCAGCCAGTGCGCTACTTTTAATAAGTTCTCATTTATGTGTAGGCTTATGCTCAAATATTGGTCAAGATTATTATCAACGACTGCCTGCCAGCAAGTCACTGCATAGTACAGACATATCCAACAACACTAGAGGCATATGATGCTTTGAAGTTTATAAGTGGCCATTCAGAGAATGCAGGATGGTGAAATAAAATCACGGCAAGGGCTACAGACAACGATAAAAGATGGTTGTTCCAGACCTATTTTTAGAAAAGAAAGAGAGAGACGTATGAAGACAGTACATACTTAACAGTTAATAGAGGAAGGAATCGTTATTTTACACCCGAATTAAACCTGAAGTATGTAGTGAAAAATGTTATGTATTGTAAATTTGTAATAGGTTGCACAAATTTCAGAACAGTGGAGGGGGGATGGGGGCGCCAAAAAAAATCGCACATGGCGCCTCAACAGCTAGCTACGGACTTGGCTTTTATGTAGTGCCATTGCGACTTAGATTGGGAATGTTTTATTCTGGCTGAGAGAAATTAAGCTGTGGAGAGTGTTAGTTGTGAGTTAACTTTGATTGTAGGAACATTTGAAACAGATCATTCTTTGGGGTTCTAAAAGACTTGAATAGGTGTGTGTGTAATTTTTCTCTAACATGGACATAGATAGAGAGATGCAAACTAAACATTTCTTATGATTTACAATGATTGAGTGAATAACAGAGTGAACATAGCCAGTAGCCTTCATCAGAGATGAGCGGACAGCGAACGCGTCCGCTTGTGGACGCAGATCCGCAGACTTTTCCGAATCCGCGGACTGACAGCGGACGCTTCGTATGGTTAAGTTGCGGACTCGCGGACTGACGCGGATCTTCTTTAGCGTTACCATAAAAAATTTCAAGTCATTTAAACAGCTAAATTTCAGCTATGCGGACGCGCGGACTGGTCCGCAGACCAATGTTGTAAGATTCTGCGGACGCGGATCATTGATAGAAATCCGCGGACGGACGCGGACGCTAAATTTCAAGATCCGCACACCTCTGGCCTTCATATCTGCTTTCAGTCACAATTCTATTAATGTTGACAAGTTGTTGTAATGTAGAGAATCTCGCTTTGGAAAATAATACATTTGATGATAAACAGATTTACCAAGTGTTTATTTAAAAAGAAAAGAAAAACTTGATAACACTTTAAATTAAAGATTGGTTAAGAACTATCTGACAGTGTTCTGGATTATTTAATTAAAGTTCCAGTATTTTTTTGTGGCAAGTTTTTGCGCCGACACCGAACCGACTCCGACGAAGTACAAATGCCGACACCGGACAAAGTGCAAATGCCGACACCGACACCGGGCAAAGTACAAATACCGACACCGGCAAAAACTGCCGACACCGCCGACACCAACACCGACTCCCCAGCCCTGCTTTAATCACTTAATTGCCTTCTTGCATTTTATCTTGATGAGTGAGGTAAACAGTTCATTGACGGACACTTTATTTGCCCATTCGTAGCAGATAATGTCGCAGGCAGGAGCGAGGATGCTGCGCCACTCTGGTATCAGAAATAATGCTATAACAGTAAATATTGCACGTGAGTTAAATCTTGTCCGGTGTATATTTGATAGTTTCTTCCTGCTGATGCGAGACCAACGTGAAGTGATTTTGTAATGACGATATGCCTGTCATATAATTCATATAAGAACTTGAAATCATCTTGCCATCCAGGGTTCTCGCCTGTGATAACATCATCTGTCGCAACGAGAGTGACATAGTTTTGTGTTAATTTGTCAATGAAGGAATAGTTGAGTTCTGGTTTGCTCGTTGGCTCTTGAAATAGAAAATTCATGACATGTTTCAGAAGGAGGTCGAGTACGTAGTGCTGACAGTCAATATATTGTGGCTTCTGAAAGCCCTTGCTCAAGACATCATCCTGTTTGAGCTTTACAATCCAGTACAAACGACCAGTATTTACTGCGGTCGTGTCGCAGATTATCATGCAAATATTTTCCCAAGCATCGTGTTCATCAATTAACTGATGTAGTTCCTTGTGAATGACCGCGGTAGAACCACTCTCACATTTAAAAATACCGAGTTTGATTTCGGTTGTCATATTTTTCATCAAAACTACTTGATACTCTTCCCCTTGCACTCTTTTACCATCAAACTGGAGACAATCTTTGCTTTGAAGTTTTTGAAAAATTTTGGTTTTCATTTTCCGTCCTTCAGAGATTACTCGTTTCCAGACACCCGCCTGACCCTGTTCAGCAATGGTTGCAAGAACGTCATATGCTTTATGTGTAGAAATTTTGTTTTTCAGTTAAAGTAAACCGGCTGTTGAAGTGCATGCTCTTTGTTATTTCGGTTTGCATTCAAGAGAAGATTGGAAGAATAGGTTGGCGACTCGGGTGAAGAAGCAGGGGTTTCAGAATTCGAAGATTCTGAGACAGTTGTATGTGTTTGTGTGGGCTGTGAGGCAGTTGTATGTGTTTGTGTGGGCTGTGAGGCAGTTGTATGTGTTTGTGTAGGTTGTGAGACAGTTGTATGTGTTTGTGTAGATTGTGAGACAGTTGAATGTGTTTGTGTAGGTTGTGAGACAGTTGTATGTGTTTGTGTAGGTTGTGAGACAGTTGTATATATTTGTGTAGGCTGTGAGACAGTTGTATGTGTTTGTGTAGGTTGCATGTGTTTGTGTAGGTTGTGAGACAGTTGTATGTGTTTGTGTAGGTTGTGATTGAGAAGAGCTGGCTTGAGGTTGAGTTTTTGATAGTCGAGGTTATATTACTTATAT